>MCJB01012118.1:1148-69766 GCA_002018475.1 Nicotiana obtusifolia
AATTTTACCCGTCCCACCTTCATTACCCCCAGTTCTAAACATCCACACATGTCCACAAAGACCACAAACGGCCGTCTGATTTTCCTTGTTCTTCTGTACAAATTCCCAAATCTCAGATCTATCCCTACGTTGAACCGGGGCTCTAGTGGGAGGTACGGGAGGAGGCAAGTCGGACTGAACTTCAGGTGGACTAGCATCAAAATTCACGTTGTTCTTCTAAATTAACCCCAGTTTCATAATTAAATTCCGCTTCTACATTTTGTGAATCAAGAGGATTAAAGGAGCTAAAATCATGATAATATTGATGTTCCTCTACGTGTTGATTAGAAGTAGAACTACCAATAATTCCTTTACCCTTATTTCCCGAACGACCACGTGCCTTCCCCACACTACTAGTTCCAATTGAACCTCTTTGAGACATAATTATAATTTATAGCAATAAGCAAATAAAATAACCAACCAATAAAATAAATATATCACAAAAATATAATTAAAGAGTAGAGATAGGAACGACCAACCAATATAGCCGTATAATTGAGATGAAGTTGAAACTTGAAGCTTCAATTGATAGCAAGTTAGCAACTCCAAGTAAAACTTGATAAATAATAACCAAAATTGTGGAATTTAGATTTACACAAGTAGCCAATGTAACAAAATAATAATATTGTAGATGATTTTGAGAGAATTAGAGAGAGTTTGATGATTTTTGTGAATAATATGATGAAATAATGGGGTATTTATAAGAAAAAATAGTTAGGGAGGGTTATGGGGTGGTTATGGGCTGCAAATAGCCGTTGCCCAACTGCTATTTTATCAATAGAGCCGTTGGCCAACGGCTATAAATTAAAGGAGGAGGCTGCTGCTGCGAACCGGTCCGGCCCGGCCCAAATTTAAGCCGGTTCGTCCGGTCTTAACGTGTAGAACCGTGTCGCTACCGGACCCTAACCGGTCCGATCCGGTTAGAACCGGACCAATAGCCACCCTTAGTTGTGACTTTTCTACTCCATAACACGCAATTGCTTAATTAATTATAAATTGCATTTATTGACATATTTTTGGAACAAACATTTCTATTTTGTGCAATTCATATGTGATGTGGCATGTCTATCAAGCAAGGAATGCTATTTTTCTTTTCTCTCAATTTTTTGCCTTTTTTTTTTTTTTCTCATTTTATAACTTGCCGTGTTCTATTAATATTTGGAAAACCACTTTATTAATCTTCTTGATCACGCCTATTCCAAACGACACTTTCGTCCTCTTTAATTGCACCTTCGCCTCTTTCGTCTGTTAAGACATATTGCAATTTTGGCATTGATCGTTGTAATCGTCACATGATGTTATACAAAAGGCTAAAGGTGGTGATGCAGATGTTACCCAGATTTACACGAAGCTTCTCCTCGAAAAATAATGCCTTCAACTCTATTAAAAACTTTACCCGTAATCATGAACTTCTGCAATTAGCATTCTTTAATTTCCTCTTGTGTCTTTGATATGTATTTGGGACCTTTTCCAACTAAAAATGCTAAAAATTATATCAATTGTTATTACTCTTTTTTGTTTTTGTTTCCTAGTATTTACATTGATTTTAATTAAAAATGTTGTGCTTTTGATTTTTATCTGAGGCTTTTTCTGTTAGTTTGTGGAATTTTTTTCTTCCTTTTGTTTATAACTTTCATATTTATTGACTTCAAGTTTGTTAGTTTTTGCAGGTTGGTCGGTATATGAATTTGGTGGATTTGGATGGTTTTGTTTTGAAGGTTATTCAAGTTGTATTTCGCATGAGAATTTTTCAAGTCTATTACGAGGAATGGTAATTGTTGCAGCGGCCATTACCTTTTGAGAGGAGTAACTTAGCTTCTTCTTTCTCGAATTCTGGTCAATTTATTGTAGTTTGTGAATAAAAATCTCCTCTCTTTCTCTTTTTTGTTATAAAAGCTAGTGGCGAATGATGTATGAAGTATAACTATGTTCATCATGCACATTTCAATCGATTATATCCATTTTATAGTCTATTATAGTATAATTTTGATTTTTGTAAAAAGAGCGATTTATCTTTCTGGAGTGAAATAATTTCTATAAAGCAAAAAAAGAAGTAAAGAATAAAACTGGACGAATGAATAAGGAAAGAAGAGGAGAAATGGACAAGAAGATTCATGTAGGAAAAAGAAAAGGAGATTCATTGAAATGTGCACTGTATTTGTCTTTTTGGGTTCCTTCAGATTTAGCACTTTATTTTTCCCGATGACAATTGTAGCCATTTGAAATTTTTAGTAGAGTTTTCAAGAAATTATCATTGATGCTCATGGAAAATTAGGATCTTCCTCCCATGAGTTTTAGTTGTTGACTATGAAATTTTTGTATAAGATATAATAAAGGGTACTGGAGTTAGATTATTCTCAATTTCTTTACATGCGTATGGAATTTAATTTCTGGTCAATTTATTGTAGTTTGTGAATAAAAATCTCCTCTCATTTTCTTTTGTTATAAAAGCAAGTGGCGAATGATGTATGAAGTATAACTATGTTCATCATGCACTTTTCAACTAATTATACCCCTTTGTAGTCTATTATAGTATAATTTTGATTTTTGTGAAAAGAGCGATTTATCTCTTGGAGAACAAAAAAAGAAATAAAAAATAAAACTGGACGAATGAATAAGGAAAGAAGAGGAGAAATGGACAAGAGGATTCATGTGGGAAAAAGAAAAGGAGATTAGTTGAAACGTGAACTGTATTTATCTTCTTGGGTTCCTTCAGATTTAGCACTTTATTTTTCCTGATGACAATTGTAGCCATTTGAAATTATTAGTAGAGTTTTCAAGAACTCATGGAAAATTAGGATCTTCCTCCCATGAGTTTTCGCTGTTGACTATGAAATTTTTGTAGAAGATATAATTAAGGGTACTGGAATTAGATTATTCTCAATTTCTTTACATGCATATGGAATTTAATTAAAATCCGTGAATACTTTCATACTGTCTATTTAGCTATCAAATAATTTGTGAATAATAATGAGTTTCTTTTCATGAATGAATGATATGTGCATGGATTCATGCTAATACTTGTACCGAGTTTTATTAGTTTCTCAATCTAAACAGATAATTATATTATCTTTTTATCAATTTCTATGGTGTCGACTCATTGTGAAGATTTTTATTTTCTATTCCTTGGTTATTTTGTAGTATATAGAAGAAGTCTCAACTCTAACTAAACAAATATTTATCTCTATCTCGACTTGATTTATACAAAATTCATTCTAAATTTACTATTATACACGTGGAGCGCGGACAAATTCACTAGTTATCTAAAATTATAAATCTCACTTAATCGATATAAAATTTAAGGTCTAAAAACAAATACATACCCTCTTCACTTTTTTATTGAACTAGTTTCTCTGCACGTGTATTACGCTAATTTTTTATTGAATATATATATATATATATATCTGTATGTATATCAAATACTAAAAATAACTAATGCATATGTATTTGAAAAATATTTGATTTAATTATAAATTACAAAGTTAAATGCACCAAAAGCTAGCATAATGTAACCTTAAGATCTTTTATAATTAAAGTCAAAATTATTCTTCTCGACCAACTTTATCTATGACTTCTATTCCTCTAAGCATCATGGTATCACTTATACTTCGATATATCTCGCTTTGTAAAATTGATATTGCTCAAATAGACAATGTTGAAAGAGATATAGTTTGATTAACTTTATGATCTTCTCCATATTATTCAGCAACAACAATATCAATTGTGTCTTGGTATCATTATCTTCTCAAGGTTAGTTGCTCTTTTCTACAATATTTAAGCATCAATTTTTATATTTTAATGTACATATCAGGCACAACAACTTCAATTTTATCATATATATTTATTTATACATCAACAAATTATAAAGTTCAAATCTCATCGGCGGATATGAAAGGTTGAATTGCATAGCAATAATCTTTTTAGTAATTCTTATCTACTGAATAAAATTAGGTAATCATAAGTTAAAATTAAGGGCAAAGATCCACAAACCTCTGGTACTATTCAAAATTATTCGATTTCAGATTCTCCAATAAACTCTTAAAGCTTGATATCTTCCCCTGGTGACTAAACTTGCAAGGATATTTCCTTCTCTTAGATAAGATGAAAGTATTAAAAGAATTGATACATCTATTAACAAAGTTTTTCCGATTCTTCATTAAAGTTATCTTATAAACTTGTTTCACATAAAGAATCTCATGATACATTAGAAAGTTCGGAAAAAAAAAATAGTCAAACGCCAATGAGAAGAAAGGATGGATAGTTAAAGTTACTACTCAACTTACACATACAATTTTGTTTTAATAAGGAGTTGTTTCCATCTTGAACTTTTGTTTTGGTCAAGCCATATTCAATATGAAAATAGATGACAAAAATTCAACCGCATTGCAGATGTCTAAATACCTAACTTCTCCAAGTTGGAAATAACATAGCATTTGAAATAAAGATATTAAATACATAGTTTTTGGGTTCAATATATTTAAACTACATAAAGATGTAATTTTTTTTTTTTTGAAAAAACTGTTGTCGAGGAAAATGATTATTTAGCTCAAAAAAGAAAAAGTAAAGCAAAACTCTATTGACACAATTTCTTTAGTATATGTCGATCGGACTAAAAATTTAAAAAAAAAAAATTAAAGGCACATAAACTAAATATGAATAAAGTATAAATTAAAATGACTTGATAAATTCTTTTGGAGAGGTCTATTGTCAAAGAAAATAATTATGTGACTCCTAAAATTAAAATAAAACTTTTTTTTTTTTGGTTGGGTCTTATCCACCGGTGTTCGTACGTATCCGTGTTGGAGCTCGATTATATTTGGATTCTCGTCGGGTAAGGTCCATTGAAGGGGGAAGTGCTCCCTAATGGAATTTTTCCATACTCAAGGCTTAAACTCGAGATATCTGATTAAAGGTGAAGGGACCCTATCCATCTTATCAGATGTGATATAAGATAAAACTCTAATGACACAATTTATTTGGTGTATGTCTATTATTGATATAGTACTCCTACACTATCATCTTTTCATACTCCCAACAGTACATCCTATGCAAAGAGCAACATAAAGAATTGTTTGTATGCCTTTAATTTCAGGTTCTAAATTGAGAATATAGAGCACAAATCATAGAGAACGTGAAAAGCAAAATAATCAAAAAAAAGTCGCATAAAAGTGAGTAAAGGATGGAAAACAATGCATCATTTCAGGAATGGTAATAATGAGGAAAAGAATAACTTGTGGTAGAATCTAGCAATGAAACTAATTCTTGCAGGTTTATCGTAATATTCTTGTAAACTCCATCTTGTTGTTTTCCGCTTCATCCTTATTCTACTATGTCAGTTTTATATGGAAAGATTTTTCTGCAATCCAAAAGGCACTTATGCAATTTCGATGATCCATTATAATGTCATCAATCGTTGCAACTTTAATAACCCATTATATTGTCATCAATCGTTGTAACCATACATTTTATTAGTTGCGTTAGGTTTTTCTTCTTAATTAGGATAATTATGTATTTAAAAGGGGTAAAATAGTAAATTAATTTTTACATTAGGAGTTCATGCTTTTAATATAATATAGATGAGATTTCCACCTTGCTCCAAAATGAATTACTCCACTATTTATTGCTCGAATTTTCAAAATATAAAAATTACCATTAATCAATATGGGCTTATTACTACTCCATTATTTTTAATAGCCGAAATTATTGTCACGATCCAATTTTCTTCTATGGGCCGTGATGGCGTCCAACGCTACCGCTAAGAAAGCCAACCGTGAACTAACCACATGATTGTTTCTTTTATTATTTTTCAAATAACTAATATTTTTTAATTAGTGCATAAATAGGAAGTAAAAAAAAAATTAATAAGATGAGAGATAACCAATTTTAAGAGCAAATGAGATAAGTAAAATAACCCAAAAATCATCATGTGTCTACTAACATAATTTTCAAGACCTGATGTCAGAAGTGTATGAGCTATTAGTAGAATATACAAAAAAATATACTACTATTGTCTGAAGTGAATAGAAAGAAAGTAAAAATAAAAAGAAGACTTTAGGTGCTGCAGAACGGGCTCGAAAGGCAGCTCACAGCTAAGTCTCGAGGAAGTTAAGGATGCGCACGAGACTGATAACCAGATGCACCTGCCTTAGATGATGCACGATTAGTGTAGAAGTGTAGCATGAGTACATAAACAACATGTACCCAGTAAGTATCTAGTCTAACCTCGAAGAAGTAGTGACGAGGGGTCGACCTCGACACTTACTACGGGCTAACAATAAAATACTAAAATTATAACTAACCATGGACTAAATAAATACAGCTGAAAACTCAATAACAAGAAATAAATGAACAATTATTTCACTAATAATAAATATCAAATCAATTCCCATCATTTAACAAATTAATCTCTCAATTCAATGAAACAATATCAATTATAATTGGGCTCCACGAATTGCACGAATTATGCCGATGTCGTACGGCCCCATCCAGCATACAAATATATAAACTGTGCACTGCCGAGGGTCAAACGGCACGAACCATAGATGCATCTATTCTATTACCAAGGTGTTCGGCCCGCTCCACAAGAAGAGAAAATACTTTATAAACAACCGATTCAAAGATTATTAAGAGGCTATAAAGAAACACCAATTCTCATTAGCGGTTAAGTAACCCATCCAAAACTCAAGTAAATGAAATTTGACCTTTTGCAATTCCTTTATTAAGTTCCAATATGTTTTAAACAATTAAATTAGTAGGTAGGGTGCAAACATCGAAATATAACACGATTTGGGGCCTAGACTACCCGGACATAAGCATACTTAGCAGCCACGTACGGGCTCTCATCACCTCGTGCATACGTGGCCCCCACAAATAGAAGCATATATAGAATCAATTCACCTATGGGGTTAATTCCCTCTTACAAGGTTAGAAAAGAGACTTACCTCGCCTCAAAGTTTACCTTCCGGCCCACAATTGTGCTTTAAACCCTCAACTCAGTGCCAAACGACTCGAAACTAGTCAAATATTATATAGACTAGTCAATACATGTTCAAAAGTTCATATCCTAACTATTAAAGTAATTTTTCAACCCTAATTGAAGAATTCCTAAATTCACCCCCGGGCCCACGTGCCCGGATTCCGGAAATTTTTGAATAAAGTTGTTATTCATAATCTCATGAACTCAAATATATGATTTTCACTAAATTCCATAACCATTTTCGTGGTTAAATCCCATCTTTATCAAAAACCTATATTTTCCTAAAAAAACTCATAAATCCTACCACTTTCCGTGTTAGATCTACTTATGATTCGTGTATTTAGCTAAAGAATTGATAGGGATCAATTACCTCTTGATGTTGACAGAACCCCTTCCAAAAATGCTCTCAAGATCGTCTAAGACCAAGTGGGAAATGAGAAAAATAAGGCAAAGTCCCGCAATAAAAGTTGTTGCACAGGTCGCAGGTGTCGCAATTGATCGCTAATGCGAAGGTCGCAATTGCAACAAACTCTTTGCAAATGCGAAGGGAGGTTTATCATAAAAACGACTGGAAATCTCGCAAATGCGAGTCCTGCTTCGGCCAGACTTCTTCGCAATTGCGAAGCCTGTCTCGCAAATGCGAGGTTCACAAATGCGAACAAAATCTCGTACTTCCAACTTTCGAAAATCGAAATTCGAACCCCACATAAAAATATTCACTCTCGGTCAAACTTTCCAAAAACCTTCAAATTTTCAACTTTCACCAAATGACCCTGAAACGACCTATGGACCTCCAAATCTATATCCGGACGCACTCCTTAGTCCAAAATCACCATACGGAGCTATTCCCAGGCTCAGAATCCCAAACAGATGTCAATAACATAAAAATCCACTTAAACCCAAACTTATGAAATTCACCCAAAATGCCAACTTACAATATTAGGCGCCGAAACATTCCCGGGTCATCCAACACCCGATCCGAACATACGCTCAAGTCCAAAATCATCATACGAACCTATTGGAACCGTCAAATCCCGATTTCAAGGTTGTTTACCCAAAACGTTGATCGAAGTGAAACTTAGCCTTTTAAGGCCAACCTAAGGAACCAAGTGTTCCGATTTCAACCCGAACCCTTCCAAATCCCGAACTAATCATCCCCGCAAGTCATAAAATAGTAAGATTCCATATGGGGAGTCTTATTCAGGGGAACAAGGTTCTAGAAAGCAAATGACTGGTCGATTCATTACATTCTCCACCTCTTAAACAAACGTTCGTCCTCGAACGGGTCTAGAATCATACTTGGAGTGTCGAATAAGTGTGGATATCTGCACCGCATGTCCTCCTCGGCTTGCCAAGTTGCCTCCTCGACTAGTTGACCCCTCCACTGAACTTTTACCGCAGAAATCTTCTTGGACCTCAACTGGCGAACCTGCCTGTCAATTGTGGTAACTGGCTCCTCCTCATAACCCAGGCCCTCATCTAGCTGAACCGTGCTGAAGTCTAACACATGAGAACTGTAGGCATGATACCTTCGGAGCATAGATACGTGGAAAACCAGATGAACTCCCGATAGACTGGGAGGCAAGGCAAGCTCATAAGCGACCTCCCTAACTCGTCTCAACACCTCAAATGGACCTATAAACCTTAGGCTCAACTTGCCCTTCTTCTTGAACCTTATGATCCCCTTCATTGGCGAGACTTTTAAGAGAACCTTCTCGCCCACCAAAAATGATAAATCACGTGCCTTCTGATCCGCTTAACTCTTCTGTCTAGACTGTGCTACGCGAAGTCGCTCCTGAATCAACTTTACCTTTTCCAAGGTATCCTTCACCAAATCAGTACCATATAACTTAGCCTCTTTGGGGTCAAACCATCCGATGGGTAATCAACATCGCGGACAATATAAAGCCTCAAATGGAGCCATCTTGATGCTGGACTGATAACTGTTGTTGCAAGCAAACTCGGCCAAAGGCAAGAATCGATCCCATTATCCTCCAAATTCAATCACACATGCTCTGAGCATGTCCTCCAAATCTGAATTGTCCGCTCCGACTGCCCGTCAGTTTATGGATGAAAGTTTGTGCTGAGCTCTACATGGGTCCCCAACTCACTCTGTACTACTCTCTAGAAATGCGAAGTGAACTAAGGGCCTCTATCTGATATGATGGAAATAGGCACACCATGCAACTGAACTATCTCCTAAATATAAATCTGGGCCAACCTCTCTGAAGTATACGTGGTCACCACCAGAATGAAGTGTGCTGACTTGGTCAACCTGTCGATAATAACCCAAACTGCATCAAACTTCCGTAAGGTCTGCGACAACCCAACTACGAAGTCCATAGTAACGCGCTCCCATTTCCACTCAGGTGTAGTCATCTGTTGGAGTAGGCCACCTGGCCTCTATTGCTCATACTTACCCTGCTCGCAATTTAGACACCTCGCAACATACTCAACTATGTCCTTCTTCATCCGCCGCCAACAAAATGCTGCCTCAGGTCGCAATACATCTTTGTAGCACCAGGATGAATAGAATACCAAGAACTGTGTGCCTCCTCTAGAATCCTCTCCCTCAAGCCATCGACATTAGGAACACATAGACGACCCTGGAGTCGCAGAACACCATCCTTGCCGATTGTAACCTCCTTGGCACCACCATGTAGATACCGTATCTCTAATAACCAACAAGTGCGAATCATCAAACTAACGAGCATTGACCTATTCCAATAGTGAAGACTGGGAAACGACGCATGCAAGAACTCGACTGGGCTCTGAAATATCCAACCTTACAAGTCTGTTAGCAAGGACTGAATGTCCAAAGCTAATGGCTTCTCCTCTGCTAAAATGAATGTCAAACTACCCGTACTCTCCACCTTTCTACTCAAAGCGTCCGCAACTACATTCTCCTTGCCCGGATGATAAAGGATGGTAATATCGTAGTCCTTTAGTAACTCAAGCCACCTGCGCTACCTCAAATTGAGATCTCTCTGCTTGAACAAATGCTGCAAGCTGTGATGATCGGTGTAAACCTCATAGGACACCCCATAAAGATAATGCGTCCAGATCTTAAGAGCATGAACAATAGTGGCTAACTTCAAATTGTGTACAAGATAATTCTTCTCATGGGACTTCAGCTGACATGAAGCATATGCAATAACTCGCCCCTCCTGCATCAATACACAATCTAAACCAATGCGTGAAGCGTCGCAATACACAGTATACATCCCTGAACCGGAAGGCAACACTAACACCGGTGCTGAAGTCAATGCGGTCTTGAGCTTCTGAAGGCTCGCCTCACAATCATCGGACCATCGGAATAGAGCACCCTTCTGGGCCAATCTAGTCAAAGGTGTTGCAATAGATAAGAAGCCCTCCACAAACCGACGATAATAACTTGCTAACCTCAAGAAGCTCCCGATTTCGGTCGCATGGTAGGACGAGGCCAACTCTGAACTGCCTCGATCTTCTTGAGATCCACCTTAATACCCTCGCCCAATACAATATGCCCCAAGAATGCTACAGAATCTAGCCAAAACTCACACTTGGAAAACTTAGCATATAGCTTCTGTTCCCGCAAGGTCTGAAGCACCACTCTCAAATGCTGCCCGTGCTGGAGTAGATCAAGATGTCATCAATGAAGACAATGAAAAAAGAATCAATATACGGCCTGAACACCCTGTTCATCAAATCCATAAATGCTGCCAGGGCATTAGTCAGACCAAAGGACATTACTAGAAACTCATAATGGCCATATCTAGTCCGGAAAGCAGTCTTCGGAACATCCGAATCCCGAATCTTCAATTGATGGTACCCTAATCTCAAATCAATCTTAGAGAACACCCTGGCACCCTGCAACTGGTCAAACAAATTATCAATTCGCAGAAACGAGTACTTGTTCTTGATGGTAACTTTGTTCAACTAGCGGTAATCAATGCACATTCGCAAAGTCCCATCTTTCTTCTTCACAAATAACATTGGTGCACCCCAAGGCGACGCACTTGGCCTGACGAATCCCTTTGCCAGCAACTCCTCAAGCTGTTCCTTCAAATCTTTCAAAGCCATACGGTACGGTGGGATAGATATGGGTTGGATACGTGGAGCCAAATCAATGCAGAAATTGATATCACGATCTGGTGGTATGCCTGGGAGATCAGAAGGAAACACATCGGAGAATTCTCGGACTACAGTTATTGAATCAAGCGCCGAAGTCTCTACGGTAGTATCCCAAACATAGGCTAGATAAGCCAAATAAACCTTCTCGACCATGCGTCGAGCCTTTATAAAAGAGATTATCCGACTAGGTGTGCTGATAGACAAACCCTTCCACTCCAATCTAGGCAACTATGGCATCGCCAAGGTAATAGTCTTGGCATTGCAATCAAGGATGGCGTGATATGGAGATAACCAATCTATGCCCAGGATGACCTCAAAGTCGGTCATATCAAGTAGCAGAAGATCCGCTCTAGTCTTATAACCACCGAATTTAACAATGCGCAGGACCGATAGACCCGATCCACAACAAGAGAATCACCCACCGGAGTGGACACATAAACATGAGTACCCAAGGACTCACGAGGAACACCCAGGAAATGAGCAAACAGATATGACACATATGAATAGGTAGACCCTAGATCAAATAATACTGAAGCATCCCTACTGCAGACAGAAATAATACCTGTGATCACGGCATCTGAGGCCACTGCATCTGGCCTGGCCGGGAAAGCATAAAATTTAGCTGGAGCGCCACCTGACTAGCCTCCACCTGCCTGGCCTCCACCTCTAGGATGGCCCCTACCCACCTCTCCGCCTCTGGACAGCCGGACGGCTGGTGCGACTATTGGTATTGTAATCATAGGCTGAGAACCCTGCTGCACTGCCTTGCCCCAAAGCTTGGGGCAGAACCTCTGCACGTGGCTGAAATCCCCGCACTCGAAACATCCTCTTGGTTCGAAGGACTGTTGTCCTGAAGTCTGACCCTGATGGCCTGAATACCCACTGGAGAAACCCTGAATAGCTGGTGGGCGGTAGGAACTCTTTGGCAATGCGCTGAAATAAGGTCGAACTGGAGCACCCTAAGGAGGCAGCAGTGCTGGATATGTGGGCCTGCTAGGCTGATCTCTCCCAAACTGACTTCTGTCCCCATATAGAGCACCACTGAACCCTCCAGAATAACAAAATCGCTTGTCCCGTGGCATCTACTCTCGGCCTCGCTGACGATAACCCTCAATCTTCCGGGCTATCCCCACTTCTAGCTAGTAAAAATCCCCATCTTAACCTCTCGGGCCATAGTGGCCTAAATACCAGAGTGCAACCCCGCAACAAACATCCGTACTCTCCCCGCCTCAGTAGGAACTATCATAAGTGCATGGCGAGACAATTCAGAGAATCTCACCTCGTAATTGGTCACTGACATCTGACCCTGCTGGAGCTGCCCAAAATGAAACCGTAACTCTTCCCTCTAGGAGAGTGGAATATACCTATCCAAGAGAAGGCGTGTAAACTGATCCCAAGTCAAGGGAGGAGAACTTGTTGGTCTACCAAGAAGATAAGACTGCCACCATCTACAAGCCCTGCCCCTCTAGCTGGAAAGTGGTAAAATCCACCCCGTGGGTCTCTAATATCCTCATGTGGTGCATTCTGTCCCTGCACTGATCAATGAAGTCTTGGGGATCCTCATGTCGCTCACCTCCGAAGACAGCAGGGTGTAGCCTAGTCCATCTGTCCAATAGCTTCTGCGGCCTGGCCATAGCTGGTCTGGGCTCAGGTACGACTACTGTCACTGGCTGGGCTCCACCCGTGGGTCGTGTGCCCGGGGTCTGATATACAGCAACTGCATGTCCAAGAGCCTAAGCAGTAGGGGTCTGTCCTCCCTCTCCAGCCTGAGATGTGGTTGGATCTGCTGGAAATAAACCGGCCTGGGTCATCGTATCCATGAACCGTAGCATACGGCCCATGACCTCTTGGAAGCCTGGTATTGACATGAAAATTACCGGGGATGGCTCTGCTGCAGGCACCTCGCCTTGCTCCTCAATAATGGGATCCTCTACCGGATCCGCTAGTGGCATGGCTAGGTCAACTCTGGGACGTCATCATCCCCTACCTCGGGTCGGTGCCCTCCCCCAGCCTCTGCCTCGGCCTCTAGAAACATGGGAAGCAGCTCCTCCCGGGTCTGGAACATCCGTTGTGCGCGTTCTCACCATCTGTGAGAGAATAAGAGAAAGATACTTAGTATAACATCAACTGCACGATAGGAGATGAAGAAAGAGTAGTTTACTAACACCCTATAACCTCTCGAAGATAAGTACGTACATCTCTGCACTGATCCGTAAGACTCTATTAGGCCTGCTCATAACTTGTGAGACCTACGTGAACCTACTACTCTGATACCATGTTGTCACGACCCAATTTTCTCCTATGGGCCGTGATGGCGCCCAACGCTACCGCTAGGCAAGCCAACCATGAACTAACCACATGATTGTTTCTTTTATTATTTTTCAAATAACTAATTTTTTTTAATTAGTGCATAAATACCGGATCCGCTGGTGGCATGGCTAGGTCAACTGCGGGACGTCATCGTCCCCTACCTCGGGCCGGTGGCCTCCCCCAGCCTCTGCCTCGGCCTCTAGAAACATGGGAAGCAGCTCCTCCCGGGTCTGGAACATCCGTTGTGCGCGTTCTCACCATCTGTGAGAGAATAGGAGAAAGATACTTAGTATAATATCAACTACACGATAGGATATGACGAAAGAGTAGTTTACTAACACTCTATAGCCTCTCGAAGATAAGTACGCACGTCTCTGCACCGATCCGTAAGACTCTATTGGGCCTACTCATAACTTGTGAGACCTACATGAACCTACTACTCTGATACCATGTTGTCACGATCTAATTTTCTCCTATGGGCCGTGATGGCGCCCAACACTATCGCTAGGCAAGCCAACCATGAATTAACCACATGATTGTTTCTTTTATTATTTTTCAAATAACTGATTTTTTTAAGTAGTGCATAAATAGGAAGTAAACAAAAATTAATAAGATGAAAGATAACTAATTTTAAGAGCAAATGAGATAAGTAAAATAACCCAAAAATCATCATGTGTCTACTAGCATAATTTTCAATTCCTGGTTTCACAAGTGTATGAGCTACTAGTAGAATATACAAAAAAAATACTACTACTGTCTGAAATGAAATAGACAGAAAGTAAAAATAAAAGGAAGACTTTAGGTGCTGCAGAACGGGCTCGAAAGGCAGCTCACAGCTAATTCTCGAGGAAGTCAAGGATGCTTGGGCTGATAACCAGATGCACCTGCCTTATATGCTGCACGATTAGTGCAGAACTCTAGCATGAGTACATAAACAACATGTACCCAGCAAGCATCTAATCTAACCTCGAAGAAGTAGTGACGAGGGATCGACTTCGACACTTACTATGGGCTAATAATAAAATATTAAAATTATAACTAAGCATGGACTATATAATACAGCTGAAAACTCAATAACAAGAAATAAATGAACAATTCTTTCACTAACAGTAAATCCCAAATTAGTTCCCATCATTTAACAAATTAATCTCTCAAGCCAATGAAACAATATCAATTATAATTGGGCTCCAAGAATTATTATGCACGAATTATGCTGAGGTCGTACGGCCCGATCCAGCATACAAATATATAAACTGTGCACTTCCGAGGGTCAAACGGCAAAAACCATAGATGCATCTATTTTATTACCGAGACGTTCGGACTGCTCCACAAGAAGACAAAACACTTTATAAATGACCGATCCAAAGAAAGTTGTTGCCTATAACCTATGAACTCAAATATATGATTTTCACTATATTCCATAACCATTTTCATGGTTATCCCATTTTTATCAAAAATCTAGATTTTCCTCAAAAATTCTATAAATCCTACCATTTTTCATATTAAATCTACTTATGATTCGGGTATTTAGCTAAAGAATTGATAGGGATCAATTACCTCTTGATGTTGATGGAACCCCTCCCAAAAATGCTTTCAAGATCGTCTAAGACCAACTGAGAAATGAGGAAAATTAGGCTAAGTCCCGTAATAAAAGTTGTTGCACAGGTCGCAAGTGTCGCAATTGCGACACCTTGTTCGCAAATGCGAAGGGGAGCCCCCATTGTCAAGGTCGCAGGTGTCGCAATTGCGACACCTTGTTTGCAAATGCGAAGATCGCAATTGCAAAAAAATCTTTGCAAATGTGAAGCTGAGCCCCCACTGTCAAGGTCGCATTTGCGACCACAACATCGCAAATGCGAAGGAAGGTTGATCGCAAAAGCGACTGGAAATCTCGCAAATGCGAGTCCTTCCTTGGCTAGGCTTCTTTGCAATTGCGAAGCCTGTCTCATAAATGCGAGGTTCGCAAATGCGAAAAAAATCTAGCATTTGCGATACCTGAGACACCAACAAAAATAACCAGAAACTGAAGTCTTCCCATCCATCCGAACACGTCCTAAACTCACCCGAGCCTTCGGGGCTTCGCACCAAACATTCACACAAATCTAAAAACATCATACGAACTTGCTCGTGCGATCGAAACGCTGGAATAACATCTAAAAGCACGAATCGGATGCCAAAATGCATGAATCAAATCATAAAAACTCAAAACTTTTAAAAACACATCAGCATGTCCGATTCCTTTCAAATCACATCTGATTGACCTTAAATTTTGCACACAAGTTCTAAATGACATTACGGACCTACTCCAACTTCCGAAAATCAGAATCTGAACCCGACATCAAAAAGTCTACTCTCGGTCAAACTTTCCAAAAACCTTCAAATTTCCAACTTTCGCCAAATAACCCTGAAACGACCTACGAACCTCCAAATCCACATCTGGACGCGCTCCTAAGTCCAGAATCACCATATGGAGCTATAACGTAAAAATTCACTTAAACCCAAACTTATGAAATGCACCCAAAATGCCAACTTTCAATATTGGGCGCTGAAATATTCGCGGGTCATCCAAAACCAGATCCGAACATATACCCAAGTCCGAAATTATCATACGAATCTATTGGAACCGTCAAATCCCTATTCCGAGGTTATTTACTCAAAAATTTGGCCGAAGTCAAACTTAGACTTTTAAGGCCAACCTAAGGAACCAAGTGTTCTGATTTCAACCCGAACCCTTCCAAATCTCGAACTAATTATCCCCGCAAGTCATAAAATAGTAAGAGTACATACGGGGAGTTTTATTTAGGGAAACAGAGTTCTAAAAAGCAAAACGAGCGGTGTTCAACCCTTGATAAGGCGAAAATTATCTCCCACCCTTTATTAATCCAGTCGTTAACAAAAATCGAATCACTTTGACAGAGAAATATGGGTCGGTGGTCGGCAAGGAACAAAAAGCGATGATTTGGCAGCGGTGGCGGTAGCGAAAAAGCCTGTTCTCCAACTGCAAAACCCTAATCCCAATCCCAAACTCACGGAAGAAGAAACTTCTCCGAGTAAAAAGCCGAAGATAATCGACGGCAGTGAGCAACAACTACCTGTCCTTAAATCGGAGCCTTCATCATTAACTGATCCAACTAGTGATAATGATGTGAATAATGGGCCAAGGTTTAAGTATTTAGGAGGTATGGATGATGTATTAGAGGAATTAAAAATGGAGGTAATTGTTCCATTGTACCATCCATATTTAACCAAGCATCTAGGAGTTAGACCAATGTCAGGAATACTCTTTCATGGGCCACCTGGTTGTGGAAAAACAAAGCTGGCCCATGCAATTGCTAATGAGACTGGAGTTCCATTTTACAAAATCTCTGCTACTAAATTGGTCTCTGGAATTTCAGGTGCATCAGAAGAGAACATAAGGGAATTGTTCTCGAAAAAGTACAGGACAACACCGTCTATTGTGTTTATTGATGAAATTGATTCAATAGCTTTTAAACGGGAGAATTTAAAAAGAGAAATGGAACGGCAGATTGTAACACAACTGATGACGTGCATGGATGAATCACATAGGCTTGTAAAACCTGATGATGAAAAAGATGGTGACGGATTTAATGGTGGTAATGTTGGTTATGTGCTGGTAATTGGGGCCACGAATAGACCTGATGCTATTGAGCTGGCATTAAGGAAGCCTGGACGATTTGACTGTGAAATCACATTAGGTATGCCAGATGAAAATGCGAGAGCACAGATTTTGTCCGTGCTATCATGGGCGGCTTTCCAGCCATGCCCATGACTCCTTGGACGCGCCCCGTGGCGTCGTGGCAAGCCTCCCAATGCTCAGCGCCAGGGCTATCCCCGTGGTCTCGGCAGCTCCAACTGACAAGAGCGCAGGCGCCTCTGTCGTCCCACTGAAAACCAGCGCCAGCGCTCATCCACAGGAAAATGCCAACAGTGTCATGCGCGCAGACAATGCCGCATGCAGACCCTGATGCCAAAGACAAAGTTGCTGCAAACGGACTTGTTTCTACCTTGTAGAAGACTAAGTCCTTTTCATTGTAAATATAGAGTAGGTTTACTTCATTTTCTTTTAGTGTGCTCCTATAACTTATTTAGGTCAATTCATGTAACTTTGGTTTATTTTTTTAAAGCATTATCAGGGGGATCAACCAATCAGAACTTTCTAGCAAGCAAATAATTTTTTGTAATGGTGTCTTTTCCCCTCGATACCGCGTAGCTTTTCTGTAATAGCTTTCATTTATGCAATCAATCTTTTTCTTCATTCTCAATTCTCTTTTCTGTTCTCAGTTGCTCATGATATTGGTTTTCCCGTATGGCACTGGCAATCTAGTCTAGCGTACGGAGGGGACCTCAGTTGGCGGATAGCAATTGCACTGACATCGATTGCTTAGCCTTACGCTGCCCTTCCAAAGAATCTCAGGAAGGCGCCGCGTAACAGTTGGTATCAGATCCTTGGCTCAACATCGGATGAGGGATAACATTGCAATTACCACCATTTATAACCATGGTGAATCGTGGGGATCGTATCGTGACCCTTGAGGAGACGATTGACGCATTACGGCCCATCATGGAAATGGTTCCTGATCTAAAGACCAGCCTAGTGCAAAGGTTGGACGACCTAGATCGCAGGATGCACCAGGCCGAAGTTGACATAGAAAACACCAGTCGCGACTTTGAAGGAGACCGGCAAACGGCAGCCATAGAGGTAGCCGAAATTTTTGGGAATTTTGAGAGCCTCCAGCAGGAGCGTGCCGAAGATTTAGCCCAAAGGGCACAAGAGACAGATAGGGTGATTGCCATGCAACAAACTATAGACAACTTGACAGGCCAGCTCAACGTTGTCAATGTTGCTTTACAAGGCCTACTTCGAGGAGGTGGGAACCAAATTAGGGGTGCTGTGAACTTCGCCCCCGCGACACAGAAATTGAAAATTCCCGATCCAAAGCCATACAGTGGATCTCAGAATGCCAAAGAAGTGGAAAACTTCATCTTCAACATCGAACAATACTTCGATGCCGTGAGAGGCCTAGAAGAAGCTAAGAAGATGGCAACCGATGCCATGTATCTTCAGGGTGATGCTAAACTCTGGTGGCGGGTGAAGTACGAAGCCATCAGGGCCGATGAAGATACTATCGACACATGGGCGGAACTAAAGGCAGCTATACACCTGCAGTTCTTCCTCGAAAATGTTGAGTACAAATCAGTGCGGGACTATGTGCGAGAATTCTTCGCACTCATGCTGAGCATACGTGACATGGGGGACAAGGACAAACTCGTCACTTTCCTGGAAAAGTTAAAACCCTATGCCCGTATGGAACTCCAAAGACAAAGAGTAGACATATTGCCCAAGGCGATCCAAGCAGCAGAGTGCCTTGGGGATTATCAAGTGGAAGCCCGGAAGGATAGGCCTCAACAGCATGTCAAAGGAGGGTACAAAGGGGGCTAGCCGAGTACTAGTGGCCCTAGTAGAAGTGGAGGAGATCGGAGTGCAACCAAATCTAAGGCTCCCTCCTCAAGCAATACTAGCACTGCATCTAACAACAACGATCGGGGGAGGAAACCTCCTTTAGGATGCCGTCACTGCGGCGGACCACATTGGAATAATGAATGTCCACATGCACAGATGAATTCCCATCAAGCTATTGATGATGGGACGGATGACGAATCCAATGATGCAAACTAGACTGAACCAGTAGGTGCCTTCAATGCTGGCTCTATTTCTGAGGCCTTAGCGGGAACCAGTGCTGGTATCCGCAAGAAGAAGGACCCCTTCCCAATCAACAAGAGAGGGAAAAAGAAGGCGGATGAGAAGACTTCTCTTAAACAAGAGAGGACCTTAATGTTCATCGAGATTGAAGGTAAATGGCAAGCCCATTAGGGCGATGATAGACACGGGTGCTACCTACAACTATTTAGCCTCGACTCAGGTGGAGCGCCTTGGCCTAGTTGTAAGGAAGGACAGAGGTCGTGTCAAGGCTATCAACTCACTTCCTCAGCCAGTGGGTGGAATAGCCAGAGAAGTCCCAGTGAAGCTTGGCCCTTATGAAAGAAAATTCAACCTGCGGGTGGTGGTCATAGACGACTTCGAGCTGAGAGTAAGGTTGGAATTCCTGAGGCAAACCAACACCATGCCCGTACCATATGCAAACATGTCACTGATGATGGGAACAAATGGGGCCAAGCCCTGCATCATCCCGTGCATGCCCATGAAGATAGCTGCTGAAAACATCTCGGCTTTGTAGTTAAAAAAAAGGGTCAAAAGACATGAACCTACGTTCTTGGCTATCCTACGTATTGAAGATATAGAACGCTCCTCGGGTCCTCTTCCTGCACCCGTGAAGGAGCTGCTACTGGAATTTGAAGACGTCATGCCACAAGACATGCCGAAGCGGCTCCCCCCTAGGCGCACCGTGGACCATGAGATCGAGTTGGTGCCGTGTACGAAGCCACATGTCCGGGCACCGTACAGAATGTCACAACCTGAACTCACCCAGCTTCGGAGACAGTTGACGGAACTTCTAGACACAGGGACCATTGTGCCCTCCAAGTCCCCGTACGGGTCTCCTGTGCTATTCTAAAAGAAACATGATGGAAGTTTACGACTCTGTGTGGATTATCGGGCTCTAAACAAAATCACTGTGAAGAACAAGTATCCTATTTCGCTAATGGCAGACTTGTTTGATAGATTGGGTAGTGCGACGGTGTTCACCAAAATAGACCTGAAGACAGGTTATTTGCAAGTTCGGATTGCAGAGGGTGATAAACACAAGACGACTTACGTGATAAGATATGGGTCATACGACTTCCTGGTTATGCCATTCGGCTTGACGAATGAACCAGCCACATTTTGCACCCTGATGAACTAAGTGTTCCGAGAATACATTGACGAATTCGTGGTGGTCTATTTGGATGATATTGTAGTATATATCCAGACACCGAAGGAACACCTGGAACACTTGCGGAAGGTCCTAGTACGATTGCGGGACCACGAATTATATGCAAAGCTACCCAAATGCTCCTTTGCTCAAAAGAAAATCGACTTCCTTGAGCATGTCATTGAGGAAGGGTGAATTAAGATGGACCAACAGAAGATTCAGGCTATCACAGATTGGTCGCCTCCTAAGGATATCCACACCCTGAGGGCGTTCCTTGGCCTATGCAACTTCTATCTACGTTTTGTGAAAAATTACTTCCTTGTCGCAGTACCACTGACAGAACTCCTCAAGAAGGTCACACCTTGGGATTGGGGACCCAGGCGAGCGGAGGCCTTCAACGCATTGAAAACGGCTATGTCTAGTGGCCCCATCTTGGCCCTCCCTGATTTGGCCAAGCCATTCGAGGTACAAATGGATGCCTCCGACTATGCCCTTGGTGGAGTCTTGCTACAAGAAGGGAATCCCGTAGCGTACGAGAGTCGGAAGCTGAAGGATGCAGAGCGTCGCTATGCCGCCCACGAGAAGGAATTATTGGCTGTCGTCCATTGTTTACGCCTTTGGAGGCACTATCTGCTGGGAACCCCGTTCGTGGTCAAGACAGACAACACAGCTGTTAGCCATTTCATGACCCAACCGAAGCTGAATGGTCGACAGGCTAGGTGGCAGGAACTCCAAGTGGAATTTCACTTCAACCTGGAGTACCGAAGTGGGAAGACTAATCATGTTGCCGATGAAATCAATCGGAGAGCGGATCTAGCGTCAATTTGCATACTCGCCACCCTAAAGGGGAGCGAAGTAGCCACCACCATAAAAGACCAGATACAGGGTCTACTCATCAAGGACCCCGTTGTACAGTATTTGGTTAATTTGGTAGGACAGGGCAAGACTCGCCAGTTCTACACAGTAGATGGTTTTCTGCGAAGGACCCTTCTGGCGGAATGCCACGACACTTTATGGGCTAGTCATCCTGGTGAAGAACGCATCATGGCGTTACTTCGCCATGCATATTATTGGCCTCAAATGGCCGATGACGTCACTCGATATGTGAAGACTTGTCTAGTATACCAGAAGGACTAGTCGGACCGCTTGACACAAGCGGGACTCTTGGAACCACTAGCTGTCTCAAAGAGACCTTGGGAAAGCGTTTCCTTGGATTTTATCACCAGTTTGCCCAAGGTCGGGGATCTCACAACCATCTTGGTTGTGATGGATCAATTTTTCAAGTATGCCACCTTTATAGCAGTCCCACAGTATATATCAGCAGAAGATACAGCTCGACTCTTCTTCTCTCATGTCGTCAAGTATTGGGGCCTGCCCAAAGACATCGTTAGTGATTGCGACTCGCGCTTCACTAGTAACTTTTGGACTCAACTCTTTAAGTGCCTCGGGTCAAAATTGAGCCACAGTTCAAGGTTTCATCCGCAATCTGATGGCCAGACGGAGCGGTTCAATGGCATGCTGGAGGAATATCTCCGCCACTTTGTAACTAGATCGCAGAAGAACTGGGTGAAGCTTTGGATGCTGCTCAACTGTGTTTCAATTTACAAAAGAGCTCTAGTACCAACAAGAGCGCTTTTGAAATTGTTCCAGACAGCAACCGCTACTCCCACACACTGTGAATGCACCAAACATGTCAAAATCTCCTCGAGCTGCTAGTTTCTCCGGAGAATGGAAGCGAAATTTGGAGATAGTGCGGAGCTATCTTGTCAAAGCCCAAACGCGGATGAAGAGACATGCTGATCAAAATCATCGCTTTGTTGAGTATCAAGTAGGAGACAAAGTGATGATCAAAATTCCAAAGCGGTACTTGTTTGCAGGGGTCCATGACCCTCGCCTATTGCAAAAATATATTGGATCTTTGTCCATTGAAAGGCGCATTGGAAAAGTTGCATACCAGGTGGATACCCCAGCTTGGTGGAAAATCGATCCCGTCTTCCATGTTAGTCTCCTGAAACCTTTTCGGGAAGATACGAAGGATCCTTCACGGAGCCAACTCACAATACCCTATATTCAAGGTCCTAATTCAACCGGGAAAAGGTGTGCTGAAGCTATTCTTGATGATAGAGTGATTCATGCCTCAAAGAAAGATCACCAAGAGTTCTTGGTGAAATGGCAGGGATGTGATGCAGAGGAGAATACTTGGGAGAAGGGAACAAACCTCAAAGCTTACAAGAGCCTAATTGATGACTACCTTGCAAGTAAGGCACCAAGGATGTCGCCAACTCAGGTGGGGGAGAATGTCATGGGCGGCTTTCCAGCTATGCCCCATGACCCCTTAGACACGCCCTGTGGCATCCTGGCAAGCCTCCCAATGCCCAGCGCCACGGTCGACCCCCTGGTCTCGGCAGCTTCAAGTGACAAGCGCGCAGGCGCCTCTATCGCCTCACTGAAAACCAGCGCCAGCGCCTATCCAAACAGCGTCGCACGTGCAGACCCTGATGCCACAGACAAAGTTGCTGCAAACGGACTTGTTTCTACCTTGTAGAAGACTAAGTCCTTTTCATTGTAAATATAGAATAGGTTTACTTCATTTTCTTTTAGTGTGCTCCTACAACTTATTTAGGTCAAGTCGTCTAACTTTGGTTTATTTTTTTTAAGCATTATTAGGGGGGGTCAAGCAATCAAAACTTTTTAGCAAGCAAACAATTCTCTGTACTGGTGTCTCTCCCCCTCGACACCGCGTAGCTTTTCTGTAATAGCTTTCATTTATGCAATCATGCTTTCTTTCATTCTCAATTCTCTTTTCTGTTCTCAGTTTCTCACGACATTGATTTTCACGTACGGCACTAACAATCTAGCGTACGGAGGGGACCTCAGTTGGCGGACAGCAATGGTACTGACATCAATTGTTTAGCCTTACGTTGCTCTTCCAAAGAATCTCAAGAAGGCGCCGCGTAACAGTGCTCACGCGTACCTAAGAGTTGAGACGCATTTGATCTAATGAAGATAGCTAGGCCGACCCCAGGATTTGGTGGAGCAGACTTGGCTGCTCTAACTAACAAGGCGGGTAATTTGGCGATGAGGAGGATAATAGACTTGAGGAAGGTTGAGCTAACAAGTGAAGTGCTTATAGATGGAAAGATGCTGAAGAATGGTGGAAAAGGCCGTGGTCACCTGAAGAGATGGCAATACTCAGCATTACCATGGCTGATTTTGAGGAAGCAGTTAAATTGGTTCAACCTTCTTCTAGAAGGGAAGGTTTTTCCGCCATTCCAAATGTTAAGTGGGAAGATGTTGGAGGACTTGATTTGTTGAGGCATGAATTTGTTCGTTCCGTTGTTAATCCTATAAAGCGTCCTGAAGATTATACAGGTTATGGAGTGCAGTTCGACACAGGATTTTTGCTTTATGGTCCACCAGGATGTGGTAAAACGTTAATCGCCAAGGCTGTTGCTAATGAAGCTGGAGCAAATTTTATACACATGAGTTAGCTAAACATGAGCAAATTTTATACACATGAGCAAATTTCTGAACAAGTATGTTGGTGAAAGTGAGTTAGCTATTCGGACATTGTTTACTCATGCAAAAACGTGCGGTCCCTGTATACTGTTCTTCGATGGAGTGGATGCATTGACAACTAAGCGTGGTAAAGAAGGAGGCTGGGTTGTCGAAAGGCTTTTGAATCAGCTACTAATAGAACTAGATGGTGCAGATGAGAGAAAGGGTGTTTATGTTATTGGTGCTACAAATAGGCCTGAAGTTATGGACCCTGCTATTCAACGACCTGGAAGATTAGGGAAAAAACTGTATGTCCCTCTACCTAGTCCAGAGGAGCGTGGACTAATTTTAAAAGAGCTTTCCAGGAGAAAACCTATAGATGCTAGTGTCGATTTGATGAAAATTGGAAGAGATGATGCTTGTAATAATTTAAGTGGAGCTGATCTGTCAGCTTTGATGAATGAAGCTGCAATGCTTGCACTTGAAGATAAACTGAAAGCATCAGATACAAATGATGAAAATTTGTGGACTATCAAAGAGTCACATTTCACTCTGGCTATGGAGAAAATTTCTCCATCTGTCTCCGATGAGCAAATAGAATATTACCAGCTTTTATCAGAAACCTTATGAGTGGCATGAAGCTAAAGCACAAAACTAAGGGTGTTTATTTATTTCTCCAGCTCCCTGTTCAGAGGGAAAAATTGCGCGGGAGGCGTATTTATCGTTCAATATAGATTCTTGTTGGAGTTATAACACTTTTCTCGATCTTGTATCATAAGTAGGTTTTGATTTGGTTGTAAATGTTGCAAAGTATTTTGTGAGAAATAAGTTATACTAGTAGCACTGACAATATATATGTGAATCAGGGCAATGCCAAAGATTCATGTTCAGCTCTTTTTTCTTTTCTTCTTTTTTAAAAATATTTTTTTTCTTGGGAAGGTGAACGGCTAGGTTGGAAGAAATAATGTACTGTAAATGTTTAACAGATAGGATCAAGCATCCAAATACAGAACTCAAGTTGACCAGTTAAGCTAATCCTGCATATGCATTTTTTACCAGTCGCTGCAGCGATACTTGTGTGTGAAACTAACATTTTTGTTGTCTTTAACTAAGAGTGGATAATAAATAAAGGAGCGAATAGTAGAAAGAAGTAGACATTCCATGTGGAGACGTTTTTAATCTTTGTCAAGTTGTTAAAAGGGTTGCAAAAGGGAAACGTGACCTGCAATTATTTTCGTACATGTATTTGAACAAATGAGACGATGTAATGGAAGCTTTATTCATGTAGTAATATTCTAATACTTGGAATAGTTCGTCTATAAAAAGTACAAACAAACTATATTTTCATATTTTAGTAAAAGACATATCTGAATTAGTCTTCGACAAGTTGCAGCTGCAAATTATACAGTAAGTTGCGGTTTGCAAATAATGCTACCGTTTTAACATGTAAAGTAGTTCCAAATTTATATTACCCGCTAACATTATTTGTTAGTATCATTTGAAAGCATAGATTTTGATCGTGATTCTTAATCAAGAAAAGCAACACACCATAGCGGATTCAAAATTTAGACATCATGGTCTTGAGTTGAGTTAGTAAATTTTAAAATAATGTATATCTAAATCTATCTAAGAATTCGACCCTGAAATATTAGTAAATTTTAAAATAATGTATATCTAAATCTATCTAAGAATTCGACCCTGAAATATTAGTTCTGTTAAATTCGTGAACGTATGATTGGCATTGCGAATTTGTACGACCAAATTTATTTGGAAAGAGTTGGCAAGTAAAAGTAAGAAAATATCCTTTCGAGTGGGAGAGACCAAAGTGATGTGCTTTCTAATTGTTCTCCTCATGAAATGAATTAGAATTTGCTCTGTCTAATTATAATTATCTTAAGAATTGATTAGCTAGGTAACCATAGTGATTTGACTTATCCTGTTCAACATCAAGCTATCACGTTTTAGAGAGAGAGATTCTATATGAAATTAAGACTTTGAGCATCCCCATTATCTAGTGGCAATTATAAATAGCAAGAAACTAGTAAGAAGGTGCATACAGTTACATGACAGGCTCCAAAATTATTCTCTTTTTAATTTTTTAATCATTCATTTTGAAATAAGATTGTGATCGTGGGGGCTTGTAAGTAGTAATGATTAGATAATCTCCTCTAGGATTAGGAATAAGTCTTCTCTTTAGGCATAGCTTCCATGTTTCCTAGTTTCTTCGTCAACAAATATCAACTATAGAAAACGACCATATAAAACTCAATATTTAAAACAATTGATTTCCTTAATTTTTATTAATAATTCTTAATTTTCACGAAATTTTCTGAATGAATCATTGTCAAGATTTACATAATGCTCCACCATTTAGCTTGTTCTTGTGTTATTTGCCCTAAAAAAGAACTCAACTACCTCAGAGTAGGATTCAAGCAAAACCAAAAAGAAAAATGTCAAACTGAGAAATGACATTTTTTTTCAGGAACAAGCTGTCATTGGCTCTTGAGATTAAAATAAAGAACTTCTCCTTATTCAACGGGCTTTGTCCTCACTCTACTACAGTTGCATTAAATAGCTAAATCTTGCAAGAGCCAAGATACAACTTTTAAGATATTCGAATCAGCTAATTTGGCAGCAGTTTTACGCCCAAATTAGCTAGTTTTCTGCTGATTGAAATGGCAATGCTAAGACTATTGAGTAGTTTGGCTGTTGTCATAGCTATGGTGCTTGGGTCAGCCATGGCTACAGATTACACAGTGGGAAGTCCTAATGGTGGATGGGACCAAACTAGTGATCTTCAATCATGGGCTGCATCTCAAAAGTTCTTCGTCGGAGATAAAATAAGTAAGATATCTCAATAATTTACATAATGTTTCCTAGTAAACAATCTTTTTTGCACTTTGTAAATGGATTATAGTGATCCTCTCTTTCGTAAGATCACATTTGTAGAAAGAATAATGTATCTCATATTGTTGAGTTGGCATAAAAGAATGAGAAGCCTTTGCCAAGTCTTAAACTCTGATTCCTGCACTCAAACTGGCTGAAAATGTCAATTTTGAGCTTGATCAGGCAGATTTTTCCGATGATCTTGACTTACAAATTGTCAGTTTTTGTCTTAGACTGCTAGTGGTTAATGTTGTGTTCAATCCTTCCGTTTTTCATAGCACCAGGTTATTGTTGTTGCACTTCATCTATTTTCCGGTTCTTATGATGCTATTATTATTTCTATGGTTTCTGTTGATAGTACTAATATATTGTTTCTTCTCGTCTTTTCCGTCTTCTTGAGCCGAAGGTCTATCGAAAACAGTCTTTGCAAACCCCACCTGTAGGGTTTTACTGGATCGTCGTCGTTGTCGTCTTTGTCTTTACGGACGGAGTCTGGCGCTTTTCTTGTTGTAGACACAATTAGATGTTAAACCTAATGTTATTTTTTCTTGACAGCTTTTTCATATGCTCCAAGCCATACTGTGCTTGAAGTAACAAAGGCTCAATATGACTCCTGTGACAATACAAATCCTATTGCAATTTATAGTGGAGGCATGACAGTCATCACTCTAGCTTCTGTAGGCAAGAGATACTTTATATGTGGAGCTGGTGGCCATTGTAGCTCAGGAATGAAACTCGAAGTCAACATTCTTGCCAAGGCTTCTCCACCCCCACCAGCCAAGCCAGCTACTCCGCCAACAGCAACCCCTACAGCTCCGCCACCGTCAACCCCCGCAACTCCACCACCGTCAACCCCCACAACTCCACCTCCGGCAACTCCTACAACTCCACCGCCGTCAACACCTGCAACTCCACCAGCATCTGCCCCTTCCACCACCCCAGTTGCTTCCCCTCCCTCTACATCACCATCTCCCAAATCTTCATCAGCACCCTCACCAAAACATGCACCTAAAATTTCCCCTGCATTGTCACCTTCCAAGTCCTTCCCTGCTCACAGCCCTGCAATGCCTCCTGCTGGCAGTCCAACATCCCCTACTGTTGAGGACGCTGGATTGCCCCCTTCTGGCGCTTCTGCACCTACACCATCTGCCCCATCATCAGCTGATAAAATCCGTGTCACTGCTGGTTCTACAGTGGGATTTGGCTTTGCGGTTATGCTGATGTTCTTTCTTTAAGCCTTCAAACAATATTTGAGGTTGTTGTCATTTTTTGTTATATTGTTGATTCAATTCTATTTTGTACCTACTTTTCCTCAGTCCTGGTTGTTTGTTCAACACATTCTATATTATGAATGTCGCAAATTATTGACGGAGGTATAATGGACTTTAGCATTGAAATTTTATATCTAAAGCATTGCTATGGATTTCTTTTAGCTTTGGATACTTTCTTGATTCAGTAGAATCAGTAGAGACAATAAATATGGAGTCTTACACGACCTATGCTGATGTCTAACAAAGGTTTAAAGAAAATTCACTGTCAAATTTCCTCAATATATTGTTTGTAACAATGCAAATAGTCTAAAAAAATACGTGCTTCAGTGGGTTTAGAAGCCGTAGTTGTGAATTATCGGAAGGAACCACATGAATCGAACACAGATTGACCTCTTCCCCAATAAGCATAACAGAGCAAACAAGCAGAAGAATATCGAGAAAACACAAATGGTAAATCCTAGAGTAAGGAACGGAATTCTGGTAGTGAGGACAGGAAGCAGAAGATACCAAAATGGCCACTCAAGCAAAACAAGCAAATCTTTTCAGTGTCAGTTGAAAAGAAAATATACTACGCAGTGCAAAAGCAAGCTTGGGTAAAACAGCTTATAATATACATATAACCAAGTTTAATTATTTCAGAAGGAATCCCATTTAGGAATTACAATACACAAACTCTTTTTCGGGTGAGTACCCGGCATGTACACAGTTTAGCAAAACATCACGACGGACTCATACATCAAAGACCAATAAATATAACCAGCAAATTGTCTCAGTTGTCTGTCACCTTTAACATGCATAGGAGCAACAAAAAGACTAAAGCTCCAGTAGCAAGTCACCTGGCAAGTCCAGCTTAAGCAACTGGAGGACGGAGCACATGATCTTGTGATGTGTCAACAACAGCAGGTTGCATGAATTGCCACATTGCAACACTAGGATAGCCAATGAAAGGCATCAGTTTGTTGCCAGTGACTTGTCCTTGTGCAGTAAATGCAGCTCCCATGGCAGAAGGATGGGAGAGAAAGCCTGGTTTAGAAGCTAAGTTTTTAACCTGCTGCTCCAAATTCTCCTTTTCTTCCTTTAGCCTTTGCTTTTCATCACGGAGCTCATTCTTCTCTGCCTGAAGGGACAAAAATTTTTTCTTTTGTTAGTGCCTGAACAGGGAGCTAAAGAAAAGAATAGCGTCCACTCACTATTGTTCCAGAATCAAGACAACTGAAAATTAGCATGGATATTCTAGTAGATATTCAGTACCACTAGAATTAAAACTACACCTTAAGTTCTTTAATCTTCTCTTGCAGCTCCTCGTTTGACTCCTTCAGCTTTTGCGTTTCAGCTCGCAGCTCAATCAGCATCTTTTGAGCATCACTCAGAATTGCAACTTTCTCAGTTTTAGGTGGTCTTCCTGGATCAAGGACAGAGCTCAATTCAAGGAACCTAGATGATGACAGATTTAGATGTGAGAATTCATAAGGCAGTGAATAATATATATCACGAGAGAAAAATCTAGAGGGAGAGATCATGCCTCTCATTAAGTCTGTCCCTCCGCAATTTCTCTCGACTTGCCTTAGATCTCGGGGAGTTGCAACATTCAATTCTCGACCTGTACATAAAGTTAAAACGCATGGACATGCAAATAAATAAATAACACCAATTCAAATGGAACTGGTCTTTGCATAGAAAATAATATCTAAAACAACTTGCTTCTACACATCAAAACTTCCCTGTTGTATTCCATTTTCTTGTTTCTTGGGGATGAGAGGGACGGTTATTGGCAACTCATTTTAATGGTGAACCTTTTAAAAGATTATTCACCTTGAAACTGGACAAGGATATCAAAGAAAGATGATTATGAAGAGCACAGCCATGACCTGTAGGCATCCTATCAGAAACTTTTTGTGCTACACAACTCCAAAATTAAGACAATTTTGTTCAGGTCAACCAACAGGTTATTAGAAGGCGTGTGGTCAGCCATGTATTTCAGTTAGCTCGGTACAGCTTCATACAAGCTGGGAAAGTAGCTCACCAGCTTGAAACTTTGATGTAGCTGCAACTTTGTGTCCTTTCAAGCTCTTCCTGTTGCTACTCCTAGTCTACTAATCTACTTTATATAACTCTTTCTTTCCCAAGTTAGTACCTCTTTCTTCTAAGTTTACCCAAATACCACACGCAAACCCTATGTATAAAAGTTGAACCAGAATACTGATTTTCTTTACAACCGAGAAATCCCCGAGGGGCAGTAGCTCAGTCTACCCTTCTCCACTTAAATACCAGGCTTCGAACCTGTGACATGTGCCTAACCCACACATCATATGATGCGCTGTTATCACTAGACCAAAGCCCTGAGCCACCAAAGTACTGATTTCTTATGTGAGTTTTCCCTCTCTATCTTGTTATCTTTTGCCCACATGCAATTTAAATAAATTTTTGTTAGTACACACATATCTTTGTGTTTACTCAAATGATGTTAAAGCCATTTTCTCTTAATCATCTGCATCCATCTTTAAAAAGCGCCAACACGATGAGTTGAATAGGTATGATGTGAGAATCCTAAAATCTAGGATGAACAGCTCATTGAAGCTATATTTTCAAAGGATGCAGATTAATATATAAAGCTCTGCCTTAAATTTTGGTTTCTGTAATAGCAATTAGATAGACCGGACCGGTGAAGCTTGAAACATAGAGCTCCACATAACAAGTTCAAATTCGAGATGGTATTCCTTCAAATGGAAATTAGAAATTATAATACTACAACCCATATACAGCCTTGAAACAGAAAAACACCATCTCACGCCACATCGGTACTCTTAAACTGAATGTAAAATTCATGCCTGAGTTCCGTGGTGGAGATTAGCAAGAGCAATGGTAGAGAACCTGGACGAAAGGTATATATGGCCAGCCTTCAGTATAGAGGTTGGCTATTACTTGACTATAGAAAGACTATTTTATATATATTGAGATCACCAATAAAACTTTCTATTCTGAGCAACAAAAGTTTTTTTTAATAAAACAAACAATGAAAAAGAAAGTAAAGAAACTAGCCAGCTGTGTTTGTCTAACATATTATAGGATATCATTATGCTGATAAAGTTACTATCTACAACCAAGAACCTCACAATGAAAATAGTCTTCTTGACTAATCAGCAAAGTCTCTCAGAGAAATGCAACCATAAAATTTAATAAGTGATTCGGAAAAGAGCCTTTGTCATGTGTGATTTCTAGCATCACAAGCTCCTTTTTTATTTAGTTGGCTGCTATATTCCAATCACATCACATAAGAAACCGCAAAAATGCATGCATATAAATGGCATTGGGTCCTTCATTTAGAACATAGGATATAAACAGATCCAGATCTCTAAAAGAAGAAGAAAGTAATAATCAAGAGTCTACCCAAACCTCACAAACAGTGCTAAAAGAGAAAGGGATAATGTAATTACCGCTTTCGCGAGCTTGCCTCCTTACTGACTTCTGAATCATCAAATGTGTAATCCGTTTCTGCACTGAAAGAGATAAGTGACCATCAGAACACGGGGATAGTAGAAACAAAAGAACTGTTCCAGTAAAATACTCATCTCACCACTATGTCATCCTATTAAGACATCAGACAGGTATGTTACTGTGCCCATAAGATTAGAAATTCATCTTTCATAGTTGTAACAATATCCTTGGTGGAATTGAAAAGCTGATGGTTTTGAGTCCTAATAAATATATTTACAGAACATAATTTAAGTCTTTCTATAACTTTAAGTAATGTAAACTAGAGAGGAAATCTATAACCTCAACAAAGTGATAGACAATTTCTTCGTCTTCGAAAGTGGAGTAACAACTTTTCAAGCTATAGACTGGCCAAAGTGACAATTCCTTGTTGAAGTTACCTGCTACCAGAGGCAGGATCCAAAACTTTAAGCTCTATGATTTCATCCTTCAAGGTTCTTATTATTAAACGCATTGCATTTTAAAATTACGGGTTAATATCTACTATTTGTTGCAACTTTAGTAGATCTTTACACATAAATTTATGCTCCTCGTTAGAAGTATTGGGTTCAGACGAACTCAACGCTGCAACGCTACACCCGCCTCTGCCTGCTACCGTATAATAAGACTATTATGACATTAATTGTCAACTTAGCACAACCCTCCTCCTTTATCTCGATTACAAAAAGTTATAAGTAGTAATTTACAACGCTCACATGCTTGGAGTTAAATTAGCATAGGCAGGAATGTGTAAATATCATCTACTCTCATTTGATTCTCCTGTACCCTAGTTCTCTTCTACTCGAGCTAGTGATACAGTAACAATTGGAGTACATAATAAAGAGCAATAGAATAAAGAAATAAACTTTCTTCTAAGTGCTTCAAGAAAAAAGGAAAAGGTGGAAGAGTAGACCCACATGAGATTAGAGGAGGCATAGATTGTTTGAGCAGGCCAGCTGAAGTCAATAGTGGCCGGAGACTGGAAATCAGTGACGGCGACGGAGGCGGCGGAAGTAATATCAGTCATCAACTCATAATCAAATAGCCAATTGGGATTCCCACTTGAATCAATCTCCATCGGGTAAACTTCTGTTCTCAGTTCCTGAATTTGCTCTGAACACTAGTATTATTGAACTACAACTATAAGGAATAATTGAGTAGAGTAGTAATAGTAGCAGTAGTTGAAATGATAGCATCAGAAATATATAAAAACAGAAAGGTCGTTTTCTTTGGTTGCACAAATGGATGAGGACGTCGGAGAATTGACGGCAGCAACGAGAATGACAAAGCGGAATTCGTCATTAAATGGATTTTCTAACTCCTCAAAAGTAAACGCTCTTTTGTATGGACAACTAAAAGTGGCATGATTTTTGCTGCTTCACTACATCAGTAGCTTTCATTCATCTGTCACATTCATCAATCATCATTTTGAAATTGCAACTTGACTGCAACAACTATTGGTAAGCTTCTATTTGGAGTTATCTCAGATGTCTTAGTTATAAACCTACACTGTAACTACCTTTCTTAAATTTAATACTAGGCGCATATAGTATATATTATGTACATAATATATTTTGCTCATAATTAGCGAGAGATAAGTACTCTAACTTATAAAATGTTGCTAAAAAAGTTCGACTTACCCTCCACCACTAAGGAAAGAAAAAATTCATACGCATCACAACCGACCATATTTCGACGTGTTAAATTTTAAAAATTTTAACGTTAAATTAAAATTATGAGTTCAAATTTAATATTTATTAATATTTAAATAAATTTATACGTATAAATTTATATTTCATGTCGAAAATTATGAGTTTAGTTGAATTCATAGTCGAGGACTACATCCGTCCTTGCCGCACCGCGCTCATTCGTTTTCCCTCATATATATTTTGGAAGGAATAACCCAAATGTTGGGGTCCATAAAAATTATTTTATTATTTCAACTTCAATTTATAATATTGTTTGTAAAATTTATTATTCTTTGTTTTTCAACTGTAATTTCAATTTTTTTTTCAATTTCAATCAAATATTATCTAAATGTCAATCTCTAACTTGCATATACTTAAATAATCAGTCATTCTTAACATAGTAATAACTTTTGATTTATGTTTCAACAATGTGTAAATTAAAATAGAATTTAAGTTCTATTTGTAGCACTAAAGGGCTTTGGTCCTAAATGCTTCCGAAATGTATAAATGGGTTTTGATTCCTGAAAATTTAACTTTTTCTATTTCATTTTATATGACAGTAGATTAAATACAAAATTTAAGAAGAAAATTATTTTGTCGTATAAGCTCTCCTTCTCTCTCTTGAAATCACATTTTATTATTATAATTTCTTTTAGAGTTTTAAATTTCTTTTCTGAATTAATTCTAATATCTAGAGATTCAAGTTTCTTTAAATTCTCTATGTTATTAATATAGTTGTTACATTTCCTGCTCCTTGTCTAACCTTCTTCCTAATGTAAAAGCTTGTTAATAAAAGCAAATGAAAAATATTAAATTAAAGTTTTTTCAAATATGGAAGATTCATAATTCTTAACAACTAAAAAGACAATATCATATAAAATGGAACAGGAGCCTAAAATATAAGAACGGGATATTACACCAATAAAAGAATAATATAGGTCATGTGTGGCACGTAAACCTCCTTTATCCGCAAATTTGTGGAAAGTTAAAAGGTCTCAATTCTCATTTTGCGTAATTTAGGGATTTTTTCTTTCTTATATGTTATATGAAACCTTATTATTTAAATTGTCCCAATTTAGAATTGATCCGACATAAACATGTTTTAGCTACAAAAATATATATTCGTTTAAAATAGACTCCTTTCTTCGGCAGACTTCCTTTTAGACGCGCGATTTTGAAACAGCATATATTTCAGTTATAAATTTTAGACGGTAAATATCTACAACAAATATTAAACGCAATCATCGCCCCAAATTCTGCAGAATCCTTCTCTAACGCAGATCTCCTCTGTTTTTTCATAAACAAGGCAACAAATTCAAAAAAAAAAGGTTCTGAAAAGACAATTGCAAATTATTATTTTCTCTACAATTGACAATCAGCTCTAAACATACAGCTACATTCTAAAGTTTTTATAAGATCGCGTAATTATTTTCTCTACAATTGAATTGAATTTGGCCATATAATGTCAAAATTGGCGATAATGTTTCAGCTCAATAGTCGGTGTCATAGCTTTGGGAGATACATAGATTTGATATTGACAGAATTATAGTCAATGAAGATTCAAATTATAGTCAATAAAATGCCGCAATTGCAGAGCATCTAATGATCGATACTTCTGTAAAAATCATCTAGATCAAATACACAATGAACGAACGTTGTCCTCCAATGAAAATTCGGAACGATATGGGAGTTCGAGTGTATATGGAGACGAAAAAGGGAAAAAAAATCTAGGAATGTATCCGATGTGTATAACAGTAAGGAATTTCAATTTGGAATGGAGTATGTCGAATGCGAGCACAATTGCAGGTTTGCTCTATTTTTTCAGTCCTGAAGTTTTTCAATTTTTAAGTGTTCTACAATTTTACTACAAATTATCTACAACTATACTACAGAACAAATGTAGTTTAACGGGTTATGTCTCTAAATGCAATTGAAGTGTAACTGTTACACAGTAATTAAGGTGATAAAGACGCAAATAATGATCACAGAACAAAGTATCTACAAGTATAATACAAATTTAATTTCTGTCAAATACTGAACAACTGTATATACAAAGGTCTGAATTACTATACTTTTAAATGAGTGTAGGTACTTCTGATTATCGTAATACTAACGTGGTACAATTACATTTAGAGAAGTATAAGGAACAGTGAAGTTGATTGATATGCCAACATCCACGGCAATTGTGAAATATGAAAGTATAATCATAACAGAACATATGCCAAAAGTAATTGAACTAAGCTAAGTTTACCAAGACAAGCAAACAATTATCAGTGCAATAAAGCACTATGCTGTCACGAATAAGTTTCAATTTAGGGTGAAAGGTCTAGTCCAAGAAGGTAAGAACATTTTATTTGTCAAAATCATATTGTGTATAAGTTGTAGTTTTTTTGTATCAAAATTGTATATAAATTGTCTAGATCAATTTGTTGTGCATAAACAACCTGATTTCTTGGTAACTACAATTTGCATAACATTTTTTATCATTGTTTTTATGTTGTAGCTACTACCTCGTATGTGTTGGTGATAATTGTACGTGGCACTTTAAGTCCACAAGCATAAATGAATCATCATTGTTCAAGGTTCGAAAATTCAACAGCTTGTACACATACTCGTTGATGGACAACACATATATATAACGTAAAGCTACTGCCATGGTAGTTGGCAGCATGGTCATGCCAAAATATGCGGATCCTAAAATAATATACACATCAAAAGACATACAAACTGACATGTTGTGGGAACATGGTGTCAACTTAACATACATGCAAGCTTGGAGAGCAAAGGAAAGGCTTTGGAATTTTTGAGAGGCCATCCTGCTAATTCCTACAGTCGCCTGCCGAGTTATTTGTATATTTTGGAGAAGACATATCCAGGGTCGGTAGTGAAATTTCAGAAGACTGAAGATGACTGTTTCTTATATGCATTTGTTGCTCTTAATACGTCCATCAAGGGTTGGGAGCATTGTAGACCAATTGTAGCAGACGATGGCGCCTACTTGAAGTTGGAATATTGGGGAATCATGCTAACAGCTAACACAATGGATGCAACAGGTATTGTAGGTTAATTGTAAGAATATTGTATTCAAGTTGTTTCTGAAAATGTATTTTGATATTTTTAAGTTTTATTACTGAAATTGAATTTCTTTTTGTTACCTATGTGATAGGTAGCATATTACTACTAGCATACGCCATTGTTGATTCAGAAAATGACGCATCGTAGAGGTGGTTTTTTGAGCAATTCAAACATGCATATGGTGAAAAACTAAATATGTGTGTTGTTTCGGACCGGAATGAGAGTATATTGAAGGCAACATCTACGGTTTATACCGGCATGCCACATTATGCTCGCATGTGGCATATTTGGACAATTGTAAGGTCAAAGTTCAAGAAAGGTCATCTAAAGTTAAGCGAATTGTACTTTGCCACGGCACTGTCATACGCTTGATAAATTTAATGAAAGAATGTCAAAGATTGAAGAGATCGACACACGTGTTAAAGCATATCTATACGATATTGGTTATCACAAATGTTCTCGGGTACATGCTACTGTGAACAGAACATGGACTATGACATCAAATATTGCAGAGTCCTTGAGTACGGTAATGAAAGATGCAAGAGAGCTATTTGTAGTTCAACTATTAGAGTACATGAGGACTCTTCTTGAACATTGGACTAATAAAAGGTTATTGAATATAAAGGGTACGTTCATACACCTTGGGAAAAAATACAACAAAGAGTTGGAGGACAACAAGACAGTATCGCATAAGATGAGAGTAAGTTATGGTCCATAATATCATATCATTGATTTCATCAAACTAAATATATACTGATAATTGTAGATGTGTTGTCGTACAATTGTAGTTTTTTTTTAATCAAGTGCTGACAACTTGTTGTATATTTGTAATAAAATTATAGGTGAGGGCTTCAACAGATTACATCCATATTGAGATAGATGGTGTGAAGCGCTTCATTGTTTGCCTTCAAAATAGGAGATGTAGTTGTGGATAATTCCAGCATGATGAACTTCTTTGTCCACATGCTTTGGCAGCTTTGAGGCACAGGAACGAGTCTTATGAAAACTATTGTTCTCCTTATTATACGAGGGAGAGCCTTTTGCAAACTTATGAAATACCAGTAGACCCTCTACCTGATGAAAGAAAATGGGATGTACCACAACATATAGCAAAAGAAGTTGTACTGCCACCTACTGGGAAAGGCAGCTAGGGAGACCTCAAAAATAAAAATACAAACTATATGATGAAATAAATGCAAAGAAGTACAAGGTTTCATGTGGCAACTCCGGACAAGAAGGGCATAACAAAAGATTTTGTAAGAATGCTCCCAAAAGGAAATAAGAATTGATGTAGTATAAAGAATATTTTTTTACTGTATACTGTTGATGATAATTTGTCCTTTAAGACATATTCAATTGTATTTGTTCTCTTCTGGACAATTATAATTATGTTGTAATTGTGTTGCTAATTTGAATAATTGTCTCCTATAATGAATGTTTACTAAATAGATTTTAACTCTTATGCCATTGGTTTATAGTTGTTTTGTTGAATAACTGAGTTTATTTATTAATTTTAAGCTTTTTCTAACAATACTGCTAAATTTGAATAGATTCTGTATTGTTGTATATTGGTTGTAGACATAATTGTAGTTATGGTGTAAAGAAAGTAACATATGTTCACATAATATATTAAGTATAAACTAATATGCTAAAAGAAGACAATATATAACATATATTATAGAGTACCAATATGGAGATCAAGTACTAAAAACTTTCAACTAGAAAATATGCTACAGATATTTTCATTTGTAAGTAGTTGAATTCTGGACAAAATAACAAACAAAAGCTAAAACAACTTTAGCACAAATATGTTACAAATAAACTGTAGTTGAATTGTTCTTAGTAAACAATTTTCCTAAAACTTTACTACAATCCTGCTAAAACTAAACACTTTCACTATAATTTATCTACTGAAAGGGACAACTAATTCTTTTTGGTCCAGACTCTTGTTCTCTCCCTCACAGTTGGTGCACCTTTTCTTCTTGCTAATCTCCCAGTAACCTCACTTTTCATCGAGAGATGTCCAATGCCGACATATTCTGCAAATGCCGCCAACACCGCAATCGCTGCAATAAATATTAGGGGAAAAGCATTAGCATTCAATGTAAAATTCAATTGGGTAATTGAAGGAAAATTAGCACATACAGTGATCCCTCTTTTTGCTGGGGTATCCCACCGACCAACCACTGAATGTTAAGAGGATCAGTAACACCTTTTTTAATGTATGTTTTTGTGTTCTTGTAGTTGACGTCTGGACGTTTGCCATAGAAGCCGGTGGATGACAAGTAGAGGAATCATAATAGCAAACTTGTCGACAACAGATTTCACAAGTTTGTGATTACGTGAAGAGACCATAGAATCATAAATATATAGAACCTTATCGGCAGTGTCAAACACAGCCAATAACCAATGAAATTTCTCAAAAATGTTTATGGGCATAATCACAAAAATCAACTTTGTCCCATGCAATATTTGCAAGTAATCGGTTTCCTAATATGTATTCTAATACGACATCCTGAGGTTTGACATTAGCAAGCTTCCTATTGACAGGGGCATTAATGTACTTCTCATAAATTTGTTCTACTCTAGTCTTGAACATACAGCTAGTGGTTGTAAAACGTGTTGTGTTTTCAGGACTACACTTTCCTCTCTTCTTCAAATAGTATAAAATAACATCAATGTGCTGCAAAAAAAATTACATAATTTCTCACTACAACAGACAATTTAACTACAATTTTTATACAATAAATCTACATATATCTAAAATAACAGAATACTTCAGCTTATCATTAAATTCTGCAGGGGTATGAGTGTACCGTGTTGTTCAGGATGTGCCAAAGTATAAAATCAGTCCTTTTTATTAACTTTCTCCACTCCAAGATCAAACCACAGGTTGAGCTGGTTATCTTTTACAGTATAAGGTGCCTTCTTCCTATTTAAAGACATAGCAAGTACAATTAAAATATAGTTGCAATTGGAAATCCATAAATTCTATACCCTCGATAATATGAAAAAGTGTAGAATTTTACCTCTTTAAAATAGTGTTAGTATCTAAATATAACCACTTATTGAATTCTTCCAACAAAGTAGGATCAACATCTTCGCCAATAACCACAGTAAATGGATGCTTGATGTTGAAAATTAGAGGAGGGCCAACAGAAGTGCTTCTACCAGAACTGAAATAAGGGAGAAAGGGGGATCTGGCATGCTTTCCAGGAACCTTTGTTCTTCCTTGCTGTACAGGGGTTGTTTAATCTTCATTAACCTCGCCGAACTTAACTATCAGCGAGAAGTTCTCGAGCAGTTCAAAATCATCAAGTGTTATTTTTCTTTTTCCAGACTTGGAATCATTGTCCGAGTCAGCTACATTGCTAAAGTCGACTGGCTCACCTACAAAGTTAAAAACAAAAGAATAACATTGTATGTTGCTTGCATCAGATATGTTGGAAACTTATAAATTATATGAAAGCTGTTATTTTTTTCTACAATTATCTTGTAATAATTAATACCACTGAAATCTTCATTGCAATCATCTCCTTGATGAGAAACGTTTGCTTCCTAAATTGGAGATTGCAAATGCATAGTCTCCTTCTCCTCATTGAAATGCTCTCCTTGTATGGCAACATTTGCATTTTGATTTGGAGAGTGCACATGAATAGTTTCCTTCTCTATAATAACAAATGTATACAATGAAAGAGTATTGTAGATAATTTGTAATAAGCAGAAACAAAATATAGATAAATTGTAATTAAGTTGTAGTTAATTTATTGAAATATTATCCTATAGATGAAATGTAATATGTTGTGAAATATGTAGAAAAAATATATTAAATCATACCTGCAGTTTCTTTCTTGAATGCCTCTTGAAATTGGAAGATAAGTCAACACCTACCGGACATGATATAGGAACATTCTCCTCTTTTTGAATGTCAGACATATGTCCTTTATCTAAAACAATAATTGGAAATATATTGTATATTATTTGTTGATAATTTAGAAATATGTACAACCTATGTAAGACATGTCATAAAATTATATTAAAATTATTCAAATACCTGTTTTAGTTCTGCTGCCCAATACTTGTTTAGCAATACTGCTATGATACTGTTGTATGTTCTTTGCTTTGTAATGCTCATCATTTTTTTCCTGAACTGCCACTAAATTGCAAGATGAATTTCTGAGGCTATATACTTTATGAATGCTAATATAATTATAAATAGGGTAAAAATATTTTTCAAAATGACTATATTTTGAATGAAACCTTAGCATCGATGTTAGTATCCTTTTGACTATTAATTGCTTCCAACACGGTCTTGATGGAATCATTAGTTCTTCAAAAACCTAGAGTATCAAAAAAGCTTAACATGTATATGACAATAAGAGGCTTACGTATATATAAAGAAGCCTAAAAATCAAGAATTAGGTATACCTCTTTCTTGAACAATCCAAGATCTGAACTGACCTAAAGATAAAAATAAAAAGAGCTAAAGAAATATTTGGCATAACTTAAATTACAGAAACCAGCTAGGAATATCATAAGTTCTTACCTTATCAACATCTTTTCTTAATTTTTTTTAGTTGTTGCAGAATTACTTTCTTGTCATCTATTCCCATTGACTGCTTAGTGCCAGATGAAGATTGAGCATTTATCGGATGCTCGACCTGCATTTCAGCTTCTTCAAACATATATTTAACTTTGTCTGGCAAAGTCATTCTAGAAAGCTCTTCTAGGGCTTCAATCATGTTGATAAACTGAGTGGAAAAAAATACGAGGGAGTTATTCATCATATGTATATAAATTATAGTTATATTGTCTGTACCACAAACATGTAGAATTATTGTGTTAAGCATGTTAATATTTTGTGTTACCTTATACAAATATAGAAATTTACCTTGATCCATGATGGTTTGATCATCCTCTCTTCTAATGCAGAAATTCATATATTGTCCTTTGTTGCTGTCCAGTTAAGGATACGGGGGATCAAATAACCAACTCTTGTAGCAATGTCTGTGTTGACTGTAGAGCAACACTCATACAACCAGATTTGCATAGCGAGTGGAAAACCTCGACGGAGATAAAAATGCACATATGGGTTCAACTTATGCCTCACAGACTAAAGCAAATGTGTATAAGCTTCTATACCCCATGCGAAATTCGCATACTGCCCTGAGTCAACCAAATAGAACCTAAAGTGGTGATAGCATCCTAGGAAGCTCAACTCTTCAGGGATAAAGGATGTAAATTGGCTAAGTGATAGCATCAAGGACACATAGAGTTTTGGAAGCTCTAAGAAAGCCATTTATGAGATCTCAAGCTAAAGAGTTAAAGACTAAGTTTGCTGGACTTCAATGGCAAATAAAGAAGCTTTTAATTTGTAGAAGAAGAGCTCAAGCCCAAAGGAGATGAATTGTCCAAGTTTTACAATTATTTGATGGTCCAAATTGAAGTCCAAGAGGAGGAAGATTGGGTCACCAAATCATCCCTTGAGTCCACTAAAAGGGCTCAGAATGAGCTTAAAAGAGGTCCAAAAGGGCGTGTTTCAAAAGGATCCCGATTGGAGTCTAAACCAATAGCCCAAACTAGTAGTTTTAAGGTCCAAATCTGCCCTAAAGGGATTTGACCGCCCACCCTCTTATATTTTTGTATCTTTTATTCCTTAGCAACCACCCTACCTAATTTTGATGACTTTTGTTACCCCTTAGCAACTCCTTACCTAATATTGATGACTTTTATTATCCGTTAGCAGCCTCTACCTAATTTTGATGACTTTTGTTACCCCTTAACAACCCCCTACGTAATTTTAAGGACTTTTACTCCTATAAATAAGGTGTTCTTCTCATTCATTAGGGACTTCATTATTGATTAAGAATATCATACTTTGAGAGTTCTTTTGAACCTTTGTTACTTATGCTTTGAGATTTATATTTCAAGCTCTACTTGTTCATAGTTCAAGGTAGTAAGATTACTTATCGTTTGTGATATCTTCGATTCCTTTGTGGTATTCTTAGAAGGCGATTAATACTAGTTATTGATTGTTATCTCAAGTTATTTGTAAAGCAGTCAAGATCTGAATCTATTGTTTTGATTTGTTTTTAAGTAAAGACGTTTGATTTCTTCAATAAATCAAGACGTTGTTGCTTGGATCTTGTCAAGACTATAGAACTTGTGTTCTTGGAAGTTTCTGGAATTTTTTTCTTGAATTTTCCCATATCCTTTATTTTTTGCACTTCAATTCTAGTCTTTCAATTCCTTATTATTATTGCTTCCGCATTTACTTCTCAAAATCTTACTCTAGTTTGGATTCCCGACCTTGTTGTTATCAAGTGGACTATCAAACCATTATCTTTCTCGGAAGGACAGAGGAAGAACTCTATAAGATATAGAATACATAGCTTGACTGCATCCTCGTCATTCACCCAAATACGGCTGGTTACAATTTGTTTCAGGTACGACTTCTCAAATTTTTCCTTGTTCGAAAAATAACTCCTTATTGTTTTACTATCATATTTAGGTATGTAACCAAAGTTGGTTACTTTTGTAAATATTTGAGGCCAGTAATCAGAGCAAACTCCCTCAACCCAAAGTTCAGCCTTTCACCCTTTATCTTTGTTGGAAAAAAAATCAGACCTGGATGTGTTCAATTCATACTTCATCAGAAGGTGAATTGCGTGATTTGGATATATATTTTGGGCATGCGAAGAAAGTGCCCAAAGTATGTCTTCTTAAATAATTTTATCCCATTTTCAGACAATAATATCTTGATTTGGGCAAGAACAGCAGGGTTGGATAATGTTTGAAACCTAGTGATGTCAAAATCAACATCATATGGTGCAAAAAATATCCGATTCTGCACCAAAAGAAAAAATAAGTTAACGAACACGTTTAAACAGAAAAATAAAATATTAACAATTCTGCTACACTTTATCTACAGCCAGAAAGACGGTAATACATTGCAGAAAAATAAATTATAAAATTAATAAACAAATACAACAACTGAACTATAGTGAAGCTACAAATGAACTGACAATTCTATGTTTAGAGCAAGAAACTAGAAAGTAACTTGAATTTAAAAAATTGGAGGAAAAACTAACAACCGGACATAATATATACAATTTGTTTACAGAAAATGAAATTAACATCTACAATGAGAGCAAAAACTAACCAATAAAATCAACTGAATCATGTAATACATACCCTAACAAAATTATTTCAAATAATATACAATAAATCTATAATTTTCAGAAATATGTAGAAAAATTAATAAAGAACAAGAAATATACACAATGTAAATAAAATTTCTACAATTATGTAATAACAAAAAATTAGGTATCAGGATGATATGAAAACAACTTTTTAACTAAAAATAAGAAACAAAAATTGTAAGTACTACAATTTTACCTTCTCTAATGACAGTTGGGGTATGTTTTAAGGAGAGTTTTGAACCCTCTTCCTTTTTGAAGGTTTGCCAGCTTGGGAAACTTTGATTTTTTTTGCAGGTTTCGGAATTGCTTCTTCTTCAACTGAATTATCATCAAGAGCAATTTCTTTGCCTTTCTGTTTTACTGATATAGCAGATGTCAAAGTTTCAGCAATATCCCTGTCATGCTTGAGTTTTATTCACGCCTCTACCCTAGCTTTACTAGGGGAAAGCTTGGACTTTCTCTCAAGTGTTGCATGGCGGGATTTTACTTTTTTTTTTTTGGGTGAATTATGTGAGAAAGCACCTAAATTAAAAGTAGGAATATCACAATCAATAGTTTTTATAGGACTTTTCCTCGGAATTCCTTTCTTCTTTATCGTAAGGGAAGGAAAATTTGAAGCACTAAGGATTTCGTAGGGATTTTGAGAGAGAAATCAGAAAATTTGAGAGAGAAATTGTAAAAGCTTTTTGAAAAAAGAAATGGAAGAAAGAGTTAATGGAGGGAGAGAGGATCAAAATCGTGGGAGGTGTGGGCAGAGAAACGTGGGATGAGTGGGATATGTACGTTAGATACTGAATAGCGTGATCAAAGGAATTAATTGATATCTCATTTAATTCCTAAAATGTATATAATTGATAAATGCCCATGTAATTAAATTAAAACTTGAATAGGGAGGATAATAAAGGTTTCATATAATGTATAGGAAGGTAAAAATTAATTTATAGGATAAAAATAGCAGGGGATAGTGATGAAACTAGCTCTTCGAGATGCAAAAGAAATCTTGTGACAAGAAAACATTTATTGTAAAATTGATACTAGATAGTCACTCTAAAGGGCTAATAATTAGTAATTAGTTAAGATGCCTTGAATTTTGTTTTTTCGATTTAATTTTTCATGACACAAATATTTTGAATTATTTTAAAATTAAAATTTTCAGGACAAAATAAATACTAAAGTAGCAATAGTCAGAATGACTGTTTGTGGACTCCCCAAATTTGCTCGGCCAAATAGAAGACATTTTCATTGGATTCTCAACTTTGGGTTTCAACTGTTTGTACTTGAATACAATTGAAGGACCACCAACCAACGCATCCCATTTTGTCCCCGTCTTTTTCCTAAATCCTTTCTGTGGGAAATACATCCTCATCTTCGCACTTTTTTTTTTTTTTTCATTTCTTATATTTCCATGATCAATGAAGGCATGAAACATCTCACCCTTTTCAGTTTGCTTATTACGACACTTTCCTCCTCTAATTAATTTGATGACTAATGAAATTGACTTCTTCTTATTCTCTTATTGTTGTTGTGATGTTTTTATTTTACTAGTCCAAATAAAGATCATCCACCCAAAACTAATAATAGGAGTATATTAAACAGAAAGTTCTGCGGAAATTGTACTATCATCTTTTGTCAAGTCATAGAATGAAGAAGAACAAATGGTAACCCCAAATTCAATATTAATAAAAAGAATAAATTTTTGTCATCCCCTTGTTGTCCTGTGTGAGTATGACTGTGTCCGCAAATTCTCTCATCTCTTCCCAATTGGAATAAAGAAAAGGATAGTCTTTGTTTTCAACACAGAAAAAAGTACGGAAATTTTTGAACGTTCTTCAGAAAGTTTTTTCCAAGTCCATTACTCCTTTATTTCTTCTTCTTTTTCTATGTACCAAACAGAAGTACTATTTCTTTTCTTTTATTTTCCGCTAGTGAGAGTCGAAATTGGATTAGCAAAAAAATCAATAATCAGATTCACGAGACTAAAATTGCAATGTGATTACATCATCGGACAAAATTGTCAGAAGAAAAAATCTGCTACCAAAATCCAGTAGCGACGACATTGCCAATTTTTCTATACAAACACTTACAACTAATCGAAAATATCCGCAAGGGGTAAAAGATCAGAAAAACATTAAGAATGCACTGGACCTGGACTCACAGTCACGGTGCTCGGAGGGCTCAATGTTGGAGGCGGAGGCAATGAAACCACAGGCGGCGGAGGCGGAGACGGCGAGGAGACAATTGTAGCTGCAGGCGGTGGGGCTAAATTAGGAGTTTCAGGGGTAGGATTATCTGTAGGTGGGGGTGGGGGTGGTGGGGGTAAGCTAGGATTTGGATTATTATTAGGCTGTGAAGGAGTAGAAATTGGCAATGGTGAGATTGGGTTATTGCTGTTACCATTGGTGGAGGTGGGTGGTGTTGTTGGGGTAGGGGGGGAAACAATGGGGCTCGGGTACTGATTTTGGTCACAAGAATCACCGGAACATCTGTTACCTTTCTGAATGTGATGCTTAAGTAATCCAAATCCCAAGATAAGACCAGTAACAACTAGAACAGTGAAAATGAAGATGAAGATCTTGGTTGCTTTACCCACATAACACATCTTTTTTTTCCTCACTTTTTCTGGGTTGGCTCAGAAAATTGGCTAAGGAAATGATGAGGGACTGAGTAGTTGTATATATGGGCTAGCTAGGCTGTTAGTATTATTTCTTGTTTCTGCTTTTTGTATCTGTTTGGCAGGTGAAACAGAGGGGGTCTGTTCCTTTGGCTTTTTTCACTTTTTGTATGTTGTTATACTACTCTTCTCCTTCTTTTCTTTCTTGTCATGGTTTTTTGGAAGTTGGGACTGAAGTGGAATATGTTTGAGTGAGCATTTGGGTGCAGCAAAAGGGTAGGGATGGAGGAGAGGATGGGGATTTTGAGGTTAGTTTCTTTGTGATTGGGTTGGTGGAAAATGTGGCAGTTTGGCATGTGATACCAATTAGGGGAGAAACCAATATTTGCCCTTATTTTATTGTGGCAATAGAAAAGGAGCCTCAGAGCAACGAAAACTTTCAAACATAATCTCCTAAGGTAGGCTGCTTCCATTACATATCTTAGGGATGCGGTCCTTTTCCCGGACCATACGTAAATACAAAATATTTCGTACATAGAACTGTCCTTTCATTTTAATATGGTTCTGCTGTGGTTTTGTTTTGGCTGCTATCTTTCGTTTGATTGATTGTTAGCACAAGGAAGTGGAAGTTAGTTGGTAAGAGAATAGTCGTATACCGATGGGAAAAGGTTGGGCTGGTCATTGCATGGTCAATTTGAGAACATCTTGTCTTCATTAACTGGCTTTAGGACAATTTAATCTTGTATTATGATGGTTACTGACTTTTCCTACATAATTTTATACAATAACTCACTGTCAAATACTGTAGTTTGTTCCAAATCTTGTTAAGGAAGAAAAGGGGATGTCTAATTTGGTTTAGAAGAGAGATACAAATGGTTTAATTTACAATTTGAATTAAAGATAGTTGACCAACTTTCTTTTGCAGCTGGTCGCACCAGTATATTTCTTTCTACAATTTACTTCTTTTCTTTTGATGACAGAAAAAGAGAAGAAAAAGGTCAAGTGAGAATTAAATATTTACCTTTATGATCGATAGTTTTACTACGAAGGGCTTCTCAATTCTCTAAATTAGATGGTGATCACGTATTTCCTTAGTTCTTTAATTACAGCTTAAAAGACCTTAAGGATTAAAATGGAACTTCTCATCCAACCTAATCGAAAATGCCTCCCATATCTGCCTTATGCTTTCACAACTACTCCCACACCCGCCAAAAAGGAAGGGAAAAAGAAGAGCAATTAACATATTGGCTAAATTAAGTTGCTCTTCAAATTCTAAACGCTTTCGTATGGTACGAGGAATAAGAAATATAGATAATCCCGGAATTGTAATGTTATTTATCTCTTTGGGAGGACGGGATAATAATCCTAAAATAATTAATTTCAAAATAATTAATCACAGGATAACTTGTTTTCCAAGCAAACGACCCCTTAATCCCATTGATAGACAGGCTTTAGTACTGCCTTACCACCCTCTTCCGTAAGCTCTACCCCTATTTAAGTCCCTCTCCCCCACCCTTTTTCTCCGCGCATATCAATTATATTCCACCAACAATAACAGTAATATATTCATTATGATTCGACAAGTGGAGTCTGTCAAGAATAAAATATATACAAACTTTATACTTCAAAATAGACCCTTTTTCTCCCATGGTCTAGTTCATACTACCGATTGCTTTAGACCGATACTATCTAGTACTAGAGATAAATGAGATGAAAGCGAATATATTTTCATTCTTGTGATAAAATTACACTTGAACTAGTAGTGTAGTAGTACTAAACAGCTTCTAATAAGTAATATCTCTAGTTTTAACATTTCTTTTTGATAATTTACAGAGGAATACTGAAGACCAAGTACGGGATTCAAATCTCTAAAATTATGTTTCTCATTATGACATTTTGTACCCTCAGTTGTTCTTTGGCTTTTTCATTTTATTTGTTATGGGGTTTTTATTTATTTATCATATTACAGTTGAAATGCAACTTATAACTAACTAATGCTAATGTTATACAGTTGAAATTAAGGGGTAAATAAATGTTGAGCTGTTGAAGGGGATTTTTGGAAAAGCGAGCCTGACAGTATTGTCTGCCATATCACCCTTAAATGAAGCTGGCAATGTCAGTTCTTTTGGTCCTTTCTTCATTAACCTCTTGGCTTAGAACGTCCTTGATATTCTACTTAATAACAAAAGTACCCTTCCACCCCTTCTCTTTTGACTTTTCAGTTTCCACCTTGTGATTTCCGTCTTCGAGCTGATTCTCACGGGATGCTGCTGCAGTTTGCCACATTACAGTTGCGAACGTGGCACCAGAAAGGTGTAACCACTTCTTTTTGAGTTGTTATCACTTGGACCTCAAGAAATTTAAATATTTACTTGAATTTACATTCATTTATAAATTTAAGCTATTAAGATACTCTATTTAAATTTGAATATAGATACTTAATTACCTTCCTTCGCTCACTTTTACTTGTCAGTAACTGACTTCTCTTGTGAAATAATAATTATAATATGTATTTTACGACATAACCCCTAATAATGATTCAGCCTTGAAATGTGAATACTTTATCTTTATTTAAGATATAATAAATATAGTGTATTACTCTCTCCATTCAGTTTTAGTTACAGGGGTGCTCAGCGGGTCGTGGTTGATGATGGTGGCTAGCAGTAGAAGTGGTGATTGTTTAGGTAATATGGTTATTATGACTAGTGATAGTGATGGTCGATGTAAGAGTGCTTAGCGGTCATGGTTGATGATGTAAGTGGTTGGTGGTTTTGCTCGTAATGATTGATTGTTGTGGAAGTAGTTGGTGGTGGCAGATTATGGTTACGGATAGTGGTGGTAATATGGTTAAAAGAAAACAGTTATTCACTAAAAATAGGTTGAATAATGAACTTTTTAAAAACGGGTTCAAATATGGATAAGAATCATGTTATCCATTTAGAAAATGGATAACCAATGAATAACTAATGGGTTTAACTTTTACATTTGTAAAGCCTCAAATCGGGGGTTCATCAAGTTTGAGAGATTAAGAATTTTCTCAAAAGTGATCATATTCAAGAAGTCGTGGATAATATTCATATTATCTGCTGGTTAAACCGTTTTTTATCCGTATTAAATATAAATCGGAACGGATAATCTATCAGTTTTTGCATTACCCATTTTTTATCCTACCAATATCTGTTCCGACCCGTCCGTTTGCCACCCCAGATGCTGATAATGATCGGTGATAATAATAAATAGAGTACTGATAAAAGGTTATATTCATTGAAATTTTTAAGTGATCGTCTGATGATATTAAGATTTTGGAATTATATGTTTGTGGAAGGGGAAAAAAAAATACGAACCTAATAGGCTGACATCGGTCGGGAAAAAAAACTGACATCTGAATGATAATTTAAACTTTGGTTAAGTGTAAATAAACAGGGGCTTGCTACTGCTTTTGTTTCTTGGTGTATAAATAAATAAATAAGAAAAAGTTGTTCAATAACATTATCAGTTATCAAAACAATGCCACATCTCGTAGCAAAACGATTGTAATTCAAATTCTAATGTCATAAAGTCAAACCTTAGAAGTTGAGAACTTATTCATATAAAATGTTACACCAACTTGAAAAATATATATATAATACGTTCTTTATATATATATATATATATATATAAATTATTATCCCAAGTAATTAATATAATTTGATGTAAACCCGAGTGCGTGCAGTGTGAGTAAAAGTATTTCATCTCAGTTACCGGCCTCATCATATTGTTAGATACACCTTCCTCACTCCCTTATTGATAGTTTCTCTTCTAATGTAGGTACTATTTTGTTTTATTGGGCATCGGCATAAAATGAGTTAAAATTTAACATATTTAATTACACTTGAGTCCAAATTAAAGATAATGTTTTGCAAAGGAATTTGATCCCTCCTTTTACTAATAAGAAAACATCCTATAGCAATAATATAGAAATTTAAAGAATATTAAGTTTAATATATATTTTAATAAGATGGATAAATCTTTAGGAAACTTTAAATAAAAAATTTACTTCTACCTATTATAGCGCTAACAATCGAAATTGAGCATACATACAATGATCTTCATACGTTGAAGGAGGAAAGAAAGGGCAATCTTTATTTGGAGAAAGAGTTTTTTTTCCTGTTTGGGTGAATCAGACAAGACTACTATCTCACTATGGTTAAGACTGCACTTCTTAATTTTCTTACTCAAATATTTGTTTTTTCTACTTTAATTTCTTAGGAATGATAAATTTGATTAGGTGCAAATTGCAGCCCCTTAAGAATACGTCCATATTTTTATAATAAATTCGTGTATAGAATTTTATACTCTGTCTGTTCATTTTTACTTGTCCACTATTGACTTTGCATACCCCTTAAAAAGTAATAAATAAAGTGCATAATTTACCATGATACCCATAATAATTGATGTATAGTCTTGATGGATTTGAAAAATAATTTGGAATGATTAATTAATACTAAGGGCAAAACAGAAAAAATAAATTATTTTTCTCTTGATATGCGAAAAGTGACAAGTAAAATAAAAATTTATTTTTAGAATAATGGACGAGTAAAAGTGAATGGAGGGAGTATATAGTTTGAGTTTGAGTCTATAAGTACAAGTAAATGTGCATTTATTGTTCAAATATGTGAAATCCACACACATCCGCCATTTCCCATTCTTCTTTTCACCATCACCACGTTGGCGACTCATTGAGGATACTCCGACTCCCTAATAGAGCCATTTTTCAATAGTTTCTCCACCTCTTCTCGTACCGCGTCATTAATTGTGGAGTTGAACTTACGCCTGACATGCCTCACCGGGGGATGGAATGGGTCGACGTTCAGTTTATGCGTGGCGATTTCCTTTGGGATACCTGGCATATCTGCATGGCTGAAAGCAAATAAATCTGTGTTAGTAGTTAAGAACTGACGGAATTTACCTGGTTCCTGAAGTTTGCAGCTGATGTAAGCTTTCTTGTTGTGATCGTTGGTGTCCAATTGAACGGGGTCGAGGTCTTCTATGATCGATTCCGCAGCTTCGACCATATCGGGGTCTCTGATGACGTCTGCGCTATCATCACATATCAACCTCGATCCTACTGATTGTTATGCCTCTTCTCCTTGGTCCTTCGCTTGTTGAGTGGTCATGCAGTCTAGGGCGATGTGGTAGCATTCTTGGATGTGCGTTGTTCCCCTTGTATGCTGAATATCCCTCAGGGAGTCGGGAATTTGATGACCTGGTATAAGTTGGAGGGGATGGACCTCATGGTGAGTATCCATGGTCACCCTATTATGGCATTGTACGATGTGTCTTGGTCCATGATGTGGAACGTGGTTTCCAAAGTGACGCCACCGGCCAGAACTGAGAGCGTGATTTCGCCTGAAGTCCGCTCAACTACATTGTTAAAATCAGTTAGCGTGATGCAACGCGGTATTATCTTATCTTTGAGTTTTATTTGTGCAAGATCTCGAGGATAGATAATACATGCACCACTCCCATTGTCTACCATAATGTGTCTCATATCCGCATCTAAAATTCGTAAAATAATAACAAGGGAATCATAGTGGGGGAAAACAAAACCGTTGGTATCTGACTTATCGAAGATGATACTTTCTTCGAGTTTGACGTACCGTTCGCGGGTGATCGACCGTTTGAGCTTGTGGGTAGTGGTGAACTTTAAGCTGTTGATGGAAGCATCTTCTCGGCCGCCGATGATCATGCGGACGGTGCGGGTTAGTGAGGGCGGTTTCGGCGGCCCTTGATATTGTTTGCCCCCTCTAGCAAAGTTGGTCCTTCCTCGGTCGCTTAGAAACTCTTTGAGGTGTCCCTGTCGTAAGATGTTTACGACCTCCTGCCTTAGGGTGATGCAATCTTCGTTTTTCTGCCCTCGTTCTTGATGGAACTCGCAAAGGGTGTCCGATTTTCTAGTACTAGGGTCTGACCTCATCTTTTGTGGCCACTTCACCTTTGGTCCGAGCTTCTCCAAGGCGTAGACTACTTTTGTAGGTGACACACAAAAGTTGTGAGCGGATAGCAAAGGAGGCATATTTCTTTTGTTCCGGTGAGTCCTTGTCCTTGATCTGGGTGGGCCTTCTTCGTGGGGGGGAGGGAGGGCAATGGCTGCTCTGACATATGGTTGATGTCGTTCCCTGTTGGATCGTGAAATAGCAAAGTCCCTTCTGGTATATCATTTCTTCGATGTTTTCTAGATTCGGGCCTGTACCGAGGTTAGTCGATGAGTTGGTCCATTGAGGTCGTCCTCATCTACTCGGACCTAGGCACAATATGCGTTGTGTATTTCATCCCAAGTGGTTGGGAGATATTTCATCAATCAACTCAATAGTTTTCTAGTCACCCTCAAACCGTCCCCGCTCAGCCTGTTTTGGAAGGCTGCGACTGCCATCCCCTCCGACACTTTCGGTAGGGTCATCCTTACTCGGTTGAAATGGGCGAGAAAGTCCCTCAGTCCCTCTCCCGGAGATTGCTTAATAGCAAAAATGTCATTCACTCTTGCCTCAGCTTTCTTGGCCCCAACATGGACCGTTACGAGCTTTTCGGCCATCTCTTCGAAAGTTTCAATAGAGCTCACAGGTAGTTGTGAATACCATGTCAACGCTCCTCCTATGAGGGTTTCACCGAATTTCTTCAACAAAATGGAGGATACTTGTTCTTTGGCGAGATCGTTGCCTTTCACGGCGGTGACGTAGTGAGTCACATGATCTTCAGGGTCAGTCATGCCATCATATATTTGTAGGTAGGGCGGCATTTTGAAGGTCTTCGGTATGGCATGCGGGGCTGCATTGTTGCTGTATGGCTGCTCGACAAATCGGCCGGCGTCTCTTTTCGGCAACAGTTTGGGGGCGCCCTATATTTTATCGACCCTTTCCTGGTGTTCTTTCATTTGATCTCGGAGTTTCTTGTTCTTGTTCTCCATTTCCTCCATCATTTTCAAAATGGTTGCAAGAGCTTTATCATTTGTATTATCATTGTGACTAATGCATGTTGTTTGAGGTGGAGGGAGTTGGTCACATTGTTCGTTCGCCAGTTGCGCAGTGCAAATCCTTGCATTTTCCACAGTCGCATCTCGGGCGGACTTGTTGAGGACGCCATCTAGTGTCGGTGAGCCATGGTTCGAAGAGCTTTTTAACAGCTGGGGGCGTCTCTTCCCCCACAGATGTGGAGGCTCCCTTACCAAGAGATTTTGTGATGCTGCAGTGAGGAGGGAGTGACCCATCTCGCCTAGGGGTGGAGTTGGGTGTTGCGTCTTCGTTTGCTATTTCACAGCTCTCATTGATGACGTTCATGAGGTTGGTTGGGAAGTTACTTATTATTCTTGTCCTTTCTTCTCTGTTACCTGCCATATTGGGTTTGTGCATACATAGAAAGGAGATCTTGTTCTTGCTCTTTTTTTTTACGTTAGCGATCCGTGTTTGTTATAGATCTAGAAGAAACTACAAATTTAACTAGAAAGTCCCACAGACGGCGTCAAATTGTTTAACCAAAAAAGTATGATTTTCGGCTAAAAGAGTTGAGTTTGTATAATAATAGGTTAAACTTGGTTAAAAATAATAATCCCTAGATGTGAGTTCAGAAAACGTGAGTAACATTAGACAGATCTGAAAATGTGTTGACTATAACATACATTGATTGTTCTGAAAAGTATGAGCAATAATGGGGGGAGAACTAACAATAAATAACATTAAATGGCATTTAAGTAAATAGGAAAAGTGGTTCACCCAATAAAGGATGAACTAGATGATTGTCCTTCCTAACAATGATGAATGACAGATAAATCCTCGAATGTTTGAATTATCCTAGGATCTGATGGAAAAGTATGAAATAATATGAACAAGGATCTTGATGAAAAAGTGGTGTTTGTATCTTTATAAAAGAGAGAGAATCTTTTCTCAAAAGTCTGTTCTTATCAAATGAATGTCACATGCCCTACATCACTGTCTCTTTTTCTATATATATGAGACATACCCCTAACATACCCTAATGGTACAAGTGCAAAGAATATTCACCATAATATTCTCTTTATAATCCCATTTTAAAAACTAGCAAGTGGTGTTCCATCTTGCCCGTCGTTGACATCTCGACCACAATCCTTGTTGTTTCCTGATCGACCTCGGCTGACCCATTTTTTAATGTTATATTATCCTAAATATTTTAGGGCAGATTTCGACATATACAATAATATTAGTATGTGTCGTTAAAAGATGGCAGCAATGGTGCCCAACGCATATCAGGGTGAAATTGGAAATCTCCTTTCGATATTTTATTTTTCAAGTAAACAATTTAATAGAAAAATTTACTAATACTCTCACTCGTTAGGGCATGAAATTTGTTCGCTTGCATTCATGTGAACATGATTGGTGCAAAAGCTGAAAAAGGGTGCCTGGGAAAACGACAGAAACCAAAGAGAACATGATTTGATGCAAGAGATGCACGTACATGAAACTCTACGCGACCACCGTTGGTTCGTTTTCGATATTCTCGTCTTCGACTACAAGTACTAATGATATTATCTAGAAGACTTCATTTCTCCAAAATCAAATTTTAGGATCCACATATAAAAAATCATTGCACACCACAAAAATTTGTAATTTTATTGAAGGGTTTGATGAATGTCTTTACTCTAGATATTTTTAACGTTTCCTTTTGCAATGCTATAAATTCATTTTTTTTAGCCAGAAAGAGGAGGAAATTAGTTACGTTGATATTTGATGAATATCAACATGGCAAGCATTGGAACTTCAAAATTAGGTGTTATGCCGGAGGTAATGGGATTTTCACACCAAGAACTGTCCCTTGTCATGTTTAAGAAATTCAAGCTGGCTAGAAAACAACTTCTCCAACAAAATCCCACATTTACTAATCGCCGGAAAAATGGAATTACTCGAGCCATAGCATCAGAAGCAACCAAGGTAAAAAAATTCCCTCTCTGTTCTTTCCTCCTTCAATAAAGGAAGGCGAGCAGCTTCAATTTTGAGTCTCTTTGTCTACGTGTTTAGTGGACCGTGAATTAGAGGTGATAGTGCACTTTGGCTGTTTTTTTGGCACTAGTAGTCTGTCCAGTGGCGACATCAAGATTTTCGCTAAAGTTATTCAAGATTTAATATATATGTGTAAAAAAGTAATTTTTGAGCTGTATACGCAACATAATTTTCTATATACACGGACACGGTATTACTTTTTCGACGAAGTGTGTTCCACTGACCACCCTTCAGTCTAGTGGCTTTGCCATGGAGTCTGTCTACCCCTATGATATGTGTCTCTGGTAGTTTTATAAGAAAATGATACTCTTGCATGGAAGATACAGTAGCAGTATTTTGGGAGTAACATTTGCCAATAGTAACACGCTTTCCTTGAATGGTGGCTCAGCAGGTTAAAGTCAAAGTCAGTCCAATTATAAATTTCTGTTTCTGTCATTGTCATAGAGTCTTGTAGTTATACTTTCTTATCTATTCTTTACCAGAAGAAAATCCTGAATGATAGCAATTCCTTGATATCCATAATGAGCAATTAGATATTTTGATTTTCGACTAGGCTATATCTTCTGCTAGTCTAAGATTGTGCAACTTCTGAAAGATATCTAATGAAGTAGAGAGAAAAAAAGTGGATACAACAACAATTATGCCTCAGTCCAAACTATAAGCTTGGATCAGCTAGATGAATCCTGAATGACCATGTTTCTCATTAAGTTCATTAGGGGGGAATACTCATCGCTATATACTACGACTAGGTTAAGAGAAACAAATATCCATGAAGTTGGAAAATGGAATGGAGATAGAATACCAAGCTGCAGCCTCTATATTGTCTTTTCCTAAGAATTTAACTGAAAAACTTCTCTTGGTTTCTTTTATGATGCAGGCAACTGGTCCAACATCTAGCAGTGTCCCTTTAGCCAACTATGTGCCTGTTTATGTAATGCTTCCAGTAAGTCATAGACCTTGTCATTGGGCTTGAAACTACGTTGATGGCAAATGCTAGTTTTAACATCTTCTATTTTCTTTTTTACTGCTGGTGATGAACAGTTAGATGTTATTTCACTAGACAATGTTTTTCGGAACCAAGATAAGTGTGAGAAGCAGTTCAAGGAGCTGAGAGCAGCCGGAGTTGATGGGATCATGGTGGATGTCTGGTGGGGGATCGTTGAGGCTAATGGCCCCAGGCAATATGATTGGTCTGCCTACAGGAGCTTGTTCCAACTTGTTCAAAAGACTGGCCTCAAAATTCAAGCTATTATGTCATTCCATCAATGTGGTGGAAATATCGGAGATGATGTTTACATTCCTATACCCAAATGGGTGCTCGCAATTGGAGAAAACAACCCTGATATTTTCTATACTAATTGGGCTGGTACCAGGAACAAGGAATGCCTCTCACTTGCTGTTGATAACCAACCTCTGTTTGAAAGTCGGAGTGCTGTCCAGGTACTTCTCAGGAGGATCAATCCAACTCTTTGCCTCAGATCCCAACAGACGTGTATAGTTTTGAGTTTAGACTCTTCTTAAAATTCCTGATGCATTTAGATGTACAGTGACTACATGAGGAGCTTCAGAGATAATATGTCTGATTTCTTGGAAGCTGGAAGCATAGTAGACATAGAGGTAGGACTTGGCCCTGCTGGTGAGCTAAGATATCCGGCATATACTCAGTCTCAGGGATGGAAGTTCCCTGGGATTGGAGAATTTCAGGTCAGACTTGGTTTAAGCTGATTCCACTTTTGTAACTCAAGAGTCTAAATTCTTTATTCATTTTGATAATAAAATGCTGCAGTGCTACGACAAGTATATGAGAACAGATTTCAAGGAGGCGGTGACAAAAGCAGGCTACCCGCAGTGGGATCTTCCCGATGATGCAGGAACATATAATGATATACCTGTCGAAACAGGATTCTTTGGACCAAACGGAACGTACCTTACAATGAAAGGGAAGTTCTTCTTGACTTGGTACTCTAGCAAGCTACTGCTTCATGGAGATCAGATCCTTGATGAAGCAAACAAAGCTTTCATGGGATGCAAAGTGAAGCTATCAGCTAAAGCAAGTCTTAGTCCATCAAGAAATTCTTTAATCTTGATGTAACTGATCCATATTGACCGCGCAAGCTAAGGGAATTTTCCCTTCTGTCGATTTTGCTCATGCAGGTAGCTGGAATTCACTGGTGGTACAAAGATGCCAGCCATGCTGCAGAGCTAACATCAGGATATTATAATTTGGACAATCGGGATGGATATCGACCGATAGCGACGATGATGTCAAGGCACCATGGTACCTTGAATTTCACTTGCCTTGAGATGAGGAATTCAGAACAGCCAGCTTATGCTAAGTCTGGTCCTCAAGAGTTAGTTCAACAGGTTAGATTAGAAACTCAAGGCATTTCTAACACGAACCTCATTGTTTGCCAATTCTCTGTCCAGTGTAGATCTTGGACAAACTATGACTTGACCTTTACACTTTACCTGATTATGTACAGGTTTTGAGTGTTGGCTGGAAAGAGAACATTGATGTAGCAGGTGAGAATGCACTTTCAAGATATGATGGCTATGCCTACAACCAAATCCTTCTCAATGCTAGGCCAAATGGTATCAACAAAAGTGGTCCACCAAAACTAAAGATGGCTGGGCTGACTTACCTTCGATTATCAGACAAACTCCTTCAAAAGAGGAACTTCAATACCTTTAAAACATTTGTCAAGAAAATGCATGCCGATCTGGTAAGTACCCTCCTAACTAATTTTTTGTCTGAAAAATGGTATGAGGAGTGGGAGTTGGTGCTTTAGAAAAATTTGAGTTTCTAATTGTTGTGATTGCTGTCTTTTACAGCATCACTGTCCAGAATATGAAAAACCAGCTCCACTGGGCAGATCAAAAATGGAAATTTCAATAGATGAACTTTTAACAGCAACCCAACGAACAAAACCATTCCCATGGGATGAACAGACAGATGCAAGAATTGGCGGTATATTGGCTGAATACTGGGATAGGCTGCTTAACAAGTTCTTTCTCTCTAACTGACACCTACTTTGCCGTGAAAATCTCATTATTCTTGAGTTGCCGAAATTCACATGCAGGGAAAGTCACATTTTGGATCTATATGTATATGTAAATTTGAATGTAAAGACATGTAGGAGACTTTTATGTCTGTATGTACTTCACATTAAATCTCAGAAAGAAAAAATCTCATACATGCTGGTATGAAAATCTATACCTCTGTCTTATATTTATATAAGGATGAAATTATCATTTATCTCATGTCAGATATGGTGTAGTAATGTTGAAACAACAACAACAATAATAAACCAAGCATAATCCCGCAAGTGGTACGCAAACCTTACCCCCATCTAGAGAAAGTAAAGAGGTGGTTTTCCATAGAACCTCGGCTCAAAGAAAGATGAAGAAAAGCAGTAGCACCAGGCAAAAACACCAGCAAACTAACAAGAAAACCAAAGTGAAAGTAACATCAGTGATAACTTAAGGAAATCATTATTCTGATCCTAATTCCTGATGTATAGACTTTGGCTGAAAATATGACTACTTAAAGCCAAAATTTGACTTGGGAATCTTAGTATGTTTAGTGAAATAATGAAAAGCTGGAAATGCTCGAAAGCTATACTTGTAACTTGTGAGTTAGTTCTGGTACTGTGTTAATGAAGAACAACTGAATATGACAAAAGAGAGGGAATTATGTCCTTAGATCCATTCCATGTATGATAGAAATCACCTCACATCCCTTCTAATAAAGGCCATTCCTGCAAAGTCTGCAACACAGCACTCCTAGAATCCAAACTTTCTCTAGCACGTCATGGAAAGGACAATGTGCACGAACTTCGTGATCACATATAAATTTAATAATTTGATTGTACAGGGAAGAAATTGGCTAATTCAACCGCTTTTTGTTCGATTCCAGTTGAGTCAATATCTCGTCAGTACAAGTCAAGCAAATGAACCCCTGGCCTTAAAGTATACCTCATAACAATTTATCTCCAGAGTATATAAATATCCTTTCACAATTGAGGTTTTAATTTACCTACTAAAATATCACATGTCACTATCCAAGATTTTGACTGCTTTCTTCGAACTAATTCATATGCATTTTTTCATTAGACTTCTTTTAATTTCTTAGTAAGAATGAGTAAGGATTTCCTGCCTACATGGTAGACATTATAAGACATACAACAACAATAAACTCAGAGTATTCCACGAGTGGGGTCTGGAAGAGTAGTGTGTACGCGGATCTTACCCCTACCTTTAACCTATACGGTAGACATAAGTAATAAATAAAAGAATACTAAAGATTCGAGTTATTGAATAACTCTTATGATTAAGGTAGCATTTAGCCCTATCTTGACAATATTGTTATACTGATCAACTGAACTTGCAAGGCTGGGATTTGAGTTTGATCGGGAGACAGGCCTTGTAAAGTTAACAAGTTATTGTGTACTTTCCCCATTGAGACTCCATTCTCTCTACATTATTAGATATACAATAACACTAGTAGGTAATAACTGAGCTAAACCATTCATCTCTTGAGGTATTATTTTTTTTTTTTTTGGAAAGAGAGTCGGACTACATGATTCCTAGACCCTACTTGTAGGAGTATACTGGGTTTGTTGTTGGTTTTGTAGAGTCGAACTGATATGAACCGCATGTGGTTAGCTCACCATTAAATTTTAAATAATTAATTGGATTAGCAGCCCATATTAGCTATAAACTTAAAATAAACCTCTTTAATTTTTATAACTCATTTTAACCGTTGTCCACATGTGTATTACTGGTTTTAGCCAATTACGTAGTTAGGCAAAATCGTAGGGATTATTTAAAATTCCCTAATATAAGAGATTGTAGGAGATACGGTACCCATTCTTTATTGCATCATTTTCTATTTCTCTCACTAGAATTTGGTTCCTCCTACTCTCATCCTCTATGTCGTATATAGAGTAGTAATATTTATACAACAAGTTTACAAAGTTAAACACACATTATACATATAGACAAAAAGTTAACTTTTTTACATAGCTGTGCAACCGTCGTCTTTATACATAAATGATTCTGTTTCAGCTATATCATATATATTTATATTAGTATCATTTATACACCAATTCTACATTGTTAAAACACACTTTATACATTATATATATCAATATTATTTATACACCTATTCTATCTATTCTATAAAGTTACACATATATTATACATTCATTATTGAATAATGAATAATGAATAAGCTTGATTGAACTTTAATTTATATACTGTTACATACATGAAGTAGATAATAAAGGACAGTCCAGTTCACTAAGCTTCCGCTATGAGCGGGGTCCAGGGACGGCCGAATTACAAGGGTCTATTTTACGCAGTCTTACCCTACATTTCTGCAAGAGACTGTTTCCACGGCTCGAATCCGTGACTTTCTGATCACATGATTGCAACTTTACCCGTTACGCCAAGCTACCCCTTCATATGAATTAAATAGTGTTATCTTTAAATTATCCATGCAAAAAAATGAGGCAAATAACAGGGTCCCCCTCCCCATTTCCCCGTTAATTGGTCTATCTTCGGTTCACTATCCATTTCGTGAGCGAATATTTCGCCTTATTTGTTGTTGTACAGGGAGTTTATCCAGGATCTAATTGATGGCTATACCATTTTGAGGTTATTTTTTATAGACTAGTTTTAGGGCTAGGCGGAGTTGTAAACACTAGGGGGCTGGCTATTTTCGTTTTTCCCCCTTAAACTTTTTGGTTTAAGACCAAAAGTGACCCAAAACTACAAACTTTAGAAACCTTTCATGTTCAATGTGGAATTTTAAAGATTAAGATAGTGAAAATACAAAATTTAAGGGGCTTTCTGAATCATTCCATAAAAGTATTAAGCAACTCACTACCAGCAAATCTTTGTATGAGCATACCTTGCTTTCTCAATTTTCTTAAACGACAATTACATTAAGAGCCCGTTTGGCCATCAACATTTTTTCACTTTTTTTCGACAATTTTTTTTTTTTTTTTCAAATTAGTGTTTGGCCATAAAAATTTTAATTTTTACTTGAAATTAAATTGTGAAATTTTTCGAAAATTTGAAAAACTCCAAAAAGCTGTTTTTCAAAATTTCACTCAGATCACTCACAAAAATTCAAAAACAACCCAAATTATATTCATGTCCAAACACAACTCTAATTTTCAAATACCATTTTTACTTGAAAAAAATTTCACTTTTTTCAGAGTTTTACAATTCTTATGTCCAAACGCCCACTAAGTAGAATGCTGGTATGACACCTTTTTTTTTTTTTTTTTTTCGTCCCTTTTTTAAAATTTTTTTGGGAGAGGTGGATCTATTAACAGTAAAGAATAGAAGATAGAAGATTCGGATTTTTGAGGGCCATTCTAGCTATATATAAGATAGATAACTTAAATTGAGAAATCTTGCACCAAAAATGGTGTAAGATGAAATTGTAATCATTGGTTGCGCCAATCTCCAAAATGATATAATCATTATGATATTAATCGTCGGAGTACGTAATTTTTGTGAATTTCAAAATTAAAGTATGCACCCAATATTATGGTCTAGTGATCAATAAAGTGGATTGAAACCTGAAGTTACATGTTCAAATTCCAACGGAGATAAAAATATTAGGTGATTTCTTCTCATCCGTCCAAGCTTCAATAGATAGAGTTACATGTTACTTGTTGCTGGTGGGAAGTAGCAGTTATCCCATAAAATTAGTGAGTGTAAATTGGATCGGACAAAAAAGAAATAAAGAAAAAATTGAAATGCAAGTTCTTACAATTGTGACTACTTGAAACTTATAGCATGTTTTGTCATACTTCTCCAAAGGTCAAAAGTACTTTTTTCTCTCAATTTATGGTGTTTGGCCAAACTTTGAGAGGGTAGTACTTTTAAGAAGAATCAAGAGCAGTTTTGGAGAAGCAGAAAAAAGTAGTTTCTCTCCAGAAGCAGAAGCAGAAGCAATTTTGACTTTTCTTCTTACCAAAAATACCCTTAACAAAATACAGGTATACCAAAAAGACTTACTTATTTTAAACTTGATACTTAGGATATTAACGTATAGGTATTTTTTTCTTATATTTAGGATAACTTTTCTAATATATAATAACTTCAAGAGCAAATATTTTTATATTATTGAATAACTTTTAATATATTTAGATCATCTTTAAAGAATCAAAGTACTTTTTAATTTTATTTTTATATTTTACTTAAATAAAATAAAAAGATTTAATTATTGTCTTTAATAATAAAATTTTGAAATTATTTATTTACGTATAATATTAGCTATTAAGTAAATCTATTCATGCCTTTATTTGTAAATTGATACTTAAAAGTATTTTTTGAAAAGTTTGACTAAATATAAATTATTGCTCAAAAATATTTTCTCTTTTGAAAAAAATATTTTTTCAAAATAAGCTGAATTTTCGACCATTAGTACTGCATAATAACTAAGAAAAATTAAATATTATAGTTATTCTTTGAAAAAAGAATTACTATCTGACTCCTCGGTTAGTCAGATTAGATACTGGATTAGCTGAGTCTTTTTCAGAAGCTCCCTGTGGGCACACGTGCAGTGCGACAGATGAAGAATGACAAACTCTGCCTCTTTGGTTTTGATGAGTCTGATCGATCTAAGTTGTCACAACTTCCTACCAAGTTAGCCTTTCCTAATTTGTTTCTGATTTTATAGGTTACATTCATCGCCATTGCTAATCAGAAGCAGTTATCAACTGATTTTCCAGGTATATATGCTTTTCTACTTACCCTCCTTCTTCGTTTTATTGCTATTGCATAGTTCATTACTAATTTATTGCTTCAATTTTGTTTCCCATTCCTCCCCATGTAAGAAGGAAAATTTATGGTTGAAATTTGAAAATCATTATTATCAGTGCTACCTCAAATACATTATACATGTGTTTGGTATAATATGCTTTGGGACTTTTCTCGTTTAGTCAAGAACTCAGAAGGGTGTTTTTCTATATGCTGCAGATAAGTGAGGTTTTTGATTAATGTACTTGGTCATGTTGGTGAATACTAGCCATGAAATGTTTTTGATCCTGTTTATTGTCGTTCTCATTCATTATACTTCCTCCGTTTTAATTTATGTGAACCTATTTCCTTTTTAGTCCGTGCCAAAAAGAATCACCCCTTTCCATATTTGAAAACAATTTACCTTTATTCAATAGTTTATAGCCACACAAAATATCTGTCTATGGTGGGTGAAAATTAATCTTGTCAAGGGAATGGATGCATAGCATCTATGTTTGATGGGGTCTTGCGATAAAATTTGTGTATGTGTGTCTAACAAGAAACTTCTTGATAATAATGGGAAGTGATGGGAGCTCCTTGAACTCTTGTGGGAGAATCCGGGGAAATTTAATATGTCGAGTAAGATGAATGCAGAAAAGAGAGCAAAAATAAAAAGAAAGAATCAAAACAAACAAGAAACTTGTGATGATAATGTAAGGTGATGGGAGCTCTTTGTAACATTGGGAAGTATCCGGGGCAATTTAATGCTGGAGTATGACGGATGCAGAAAAGAGAAAATCAAAACAAACGAGATACTTGTTGATGACAATGAAAAGTGATGGGAGCTCTTTGAAATGTTGGGAAGTACCCAGGACAATTTAAGGCGTGGAGTAAGGCGAATGTGGAAAAGAGAGAATAAAAACAACCAAAAAACTTTTTCATGATATAATGGAAAGTGATGGGAGCCATCTGAAGCTTTGGGAAGTATCAGGGAAATTTAATGCGTGGAGTAAGAAGAATACGGTAAAGAGATATCAAAACAAACAAGTTAGATGATAATGGAAGGACAGGAGAGCCTTGGGAAGTATCTGGGGCAATTTAATGCATGGAATGAGACGAATGGGGAAAAGAGAGAATCAAAACAAAAGGAGAGATGTATTAACTTAAGCACGCCATTGTTCTTAAGATACTGAAAGAGTCTCAATTTTTTCTTGTTGTCTTCTTAAAAAGAAACGTGCTAAACGTATAAACTGTCATAGCGGTTGAGATTGTTTCAGGCGGATCAGCTGTTATATTACCAAGAAAAGTTGGAATTGCCCCGTCTAAACATTAACGTCACATGGAAAGGATGGAGAGGAAAGACATGCAGCCAACTGGCTTGACTGCAGGGCAGAATGCCTTAGAAGATGCTGGCTTTGGTAGCCAGTAATGGAGCTGGTTTCATGCAACAAAACGACAAATATCCTACGGTGGGTAGACAAATTTGAGTTATTGCAATTTTAATGATCATTGTTTTTTACATAACTATATTTGGACAAAGGTCCAAATATTCCTTTTAGGTGCTCGCCGCATACTGTATGAAACTTTATGCTTGTCTTTTTCATATACGGCCAATTAAAAGTGAAGAATTCTTGGTTTTGAACATTCCATGTGGTATATGACCAATTATTTGCTTACCTCAAAAGCATGTGTTTGGTATATATCTGTGCTTCACGAACTTTCTCCATTAGTCAAAGTCAGAAGAGTCACTTTTTATATGCTGCGGAAGGTGAAGCTCTCGATAAGTATCCTTGGTCATGATAGTAATACTAGCCATTAAAGTATCTGGTCCAGATAATTGTTCCTCTTCATAATCTAGATCTTTTCTTCCTGGTATACCCATCTAATTTCCTAGACACTAAAAATAGAAACCAGGCACACAGATTGTCAAGGGTATGTATGTATATCACCTATGGTTGAGGATTTTGAAATCAATTTGGTGTGTGTGTCTAACAAGAAACCTGTGGTTGATACTGGAAAAAGAGGAGATGTTTGAAAACTTAGGAAGAATCTGGGGAAATTTAATGCATATAGTAATAAGAATGCGGAAAAGAGAGACAGTTTTAAAAAAAAAAAATTAAAAGAAAAATTTACTAATTTTAACAGGCAATTGTGTTGAGATACTGACATTTGTTTATTTTAATTTGTTTTGGATAAAGGTCACAAAAGTTTAACAGAATTCTTATATGCTCTTTCCGTCTTATGAAAAAAGAAAGACAAACATGCGAGACTAATAATAACTTTTCTAGAGGTCGGGAAAGCGTTTCAGGTAGATCATGTGTTTAACTGTTGCCAAGTAAGTGGAATTACCATGTAGAAACATTTATCACCACATGGGAAGGAGTGAAAGAAAAGACATCCTCTGGCAGTCAAATGGTTTGACAGCAGTGCAAGAAATGCCTGAGAAAATGCTAGGTTTGGCGGCCAGTAGTGGAACGGGTACTGTGCCAAACAACGTTAAATATGATACAGTGGAAAGACTTTTGTGTACTGCAATGCAAAAGACATTTGTGTTATTGCTTTTAAAAAGGGGTTTAATATAACTCTTTTTGGGAAAGATGATGGATGCTTGCAACCTCAGGTAGTTGAGTAGTGCGTTTGTAAAGGTCGATGTTTGCTGGCTTTTATGACTTTCTCAGTTCACATTCAATAATCTAAATCACATAATGTCAACCTATGGAAAACTATGGTTGTCCTTTTCACTTATGACTAATTAAACGAGAAGAATATGGGTTTCACCATTCAGTATGAGTTGATTGTAGGGTATCAGGATCAAAGGTGCTACGGCCCATGAGAAAGTTTGGAGCTATAATTTGAATAGGACTATGAAGGACTGATTATATGGATATCCGATTTTTCCCGGAAGCTGTGAACATAAAATTTATAGTTAGGTCAAGGGTAAAGCTGATAGACGAGAGGAAAGGAAGTCAATCAGCCAAGTGATATGACTTCATTTTTTCTTCTAAATAAAAAATGTCGTGTTTCATCATTAACTGTAAATCTTAATTTCTCTTATGGTTCAAGGCTATAGGCCTACTAAAAAGAAATAGGCTTACTCTTTAGTGGGATTCGATAATTTGGTTCAGCGAGGTATTATTTTAGTTTTGTCTAGTTAATGATATCTCTCCATACACCGTTATACTTCTCTTGAGATATCAAAATATAAATTCTCCTACATGTTGAACTTATATCATATAGCCTTTGAAATGCTAGGAATGCTAATAAATAGGACTTGCCTAATATCACTACCTGCAAGAATAAGCTTGAGCATTTCCAAGAAGTAGGCTTTTAATTGTCCATGTCTCTATTGTGTAAACCACTCGTGTATCATGTCCATGGCTATAGGGGAGTGCAAGGAGAATAAAGAAGGAAGCTTCGTTTTAGGATTGCGGTGATCAACTGAAGAACTATAGTGTTCACAAACGTAGTACATAGTATTGTCTGTTCTAATGAATAGTTGTCTAGCATGCAGCCGGATGAATGGTACTAACTGTTGGGTTCTTAAGTTGCGTAGATGCTGGGTTTAATAATTTAAGAAGCTAGCAGGACTGCAAATAAATTCTTTTCAGAATAAGTACTCGTTCTCCAGATTTATAAGGTGGGGAAATTAAGTGATAGTAAATAAGTACTGAGAACAGGGAAGACCGGAGATTATTTTTATTAATTTCATTCATTTTTCTAAAAAGAAGAAAACAATATATAGAGAAAAAGAACAAAATAAAGTACCTAATTTCCACTCGGCAGATTACAGCCTTCAGAATTCTGTTCATTAATTGTAAGAATGCAGTTAGTTAGCTCTGTATGTAGCTGCACCAGAAATTTTAGTGTTGACTCGGGATTTGGCAATAAAGAACAGGATTACCACTGAAACCTGTTTTCTTCACAAAATCTTGCTGTTGCTGATTCGATTTTAGATTCTCTATTAATTGTGGCTAATGAAATCTGGAAACACATCATACAATAACCATTTTTGACTAGCAAGTCAACACATTAAATGCTTTGACCTTTTTCCTTTTCTTCTTCTGTTGTTTTATATATTTCTCAGTTCGCCGGAGAACAACCTCTCATCTAACTTCCAGTTCTAGTTTGCATCCTTTCATGGGTCGCAATAAGCTTGTGATGAAGAAAATTGAGAATTCGACATCCCGCCAACAAACCTATTCAAAGCGCAAGGATAGCATTGTTAAGAAGGCAAATGAGTTGGCTGTTTTATGTGACACGGATGTTGCTCTTTTAATGTTTTCTCCAACAGGTCAATTGACCAGCTATTCCAGCAGAGGAAGGTGAATGTCCTCATAAGAAAATCTTATGAATACAACTTCTAGAATGATCCTTTTTGTTTGAATATTCTTCTTTTTCGAAACATAGCTTGTAATATGATTTTCTTTGGTTGTATAGTGTTGAGGATATCATGCTCCGTGTTGTGAACCGGCGTGGTGAACTGCACAGGCGGTATGTTTATTTCATATGCCAAATTCATGTATCAGACTTTGCCAATTCCTTATAACTAAACTATCTTTTGGTTCTTATGCCAATCCACATGATTGTTGAAGACCCATTCCGAATGAGCAGGTTCTAAGTCTTACAGATCTGTTACTCGTCGCCAGCCTCTGCTGGCGAGTCCTTGGAGTTTCGACTAACCTTAACATGCCTTATCCGTTGCAGTACTTTTTGCAGAGGCTCAAGCAGCTAAAATATGAATCAGAAATGGTGGAAAAGATAGCTATGTATGTCATTCACCTTTTGCACTCCATTTATTCCCCAGGAGGTGGTGTTTTCCTTATGTATTACTTAGTTTATTAGTTCAAGAGAGTGGATACATGACTTCTCTCTTTCTTTTTCTTTTTTCTTTTTTTTTGCTTGTTATTTTTCTACATGACCTTTAATCGTTTTTGTCTTTTTGCTGGGTATTTTCCCATGCTGATGATTGGTCAACGTGCTGTAGCGCCGAGGTAATGCTTCCACATCATTGTTCTTTTTGTCTTTTTTGTTTCTATCTGACGGTCTGTCGGTGAACCAGTTATCCCAACCACTAACTACGCATTACAGACAAGTCAGCAAAAACGAGAATATAACTTAGCTAAAACCAGCAGGAAAAAAGGAAGTGAGGGTAATAGAAGTTTTACATCATTTTTGGGAATTGCTATTTTTAACAGGTATCAGGATTTAGCTTTTCCGAGACCTAGGAACCAAAGATCTCCGAGCTTTTGATTGATTCTGTGTAGTTTAAATCCTAGGTTATGTCACTACAAATAGGCTAATATTTAGAAAGGAGGTCACCTTCAGCCAATAGTTAGAAACTTATATTTGCTATTACTGCAAGCTCATAATGCGATATATTTTTTATGTATTTCCATATTAGGCTCATGAGGAGAAGCTTAATAAGCTCAATCAAAGACTAAGTGAAGCACGAGAGAATCTAAGGTAGAGGAGTTCCTCACTTTCTCTTTCCTTGCTGTCTTTTCTTCTTCTAGGAATGGTGGGATAAATTTATGGTCTGAATGTAGCTCTTAGCTCTTTTAATCTTTTGGAGAAAAAAACTTCCTTCTTCTGTAAGGAATAGTGATATTTTCCCTTGCACTGGGCAGGTACTACGAACCGCAGGCGGAGGGTATCAACTCGGTCCACAAAGCTGTTGCATGCCAGCAGTTCCTTATGAGTGCTATGGAACGTATACAACAATTAAAAGTGAGCATAACTCGAGCCTGATGTAAATTTTTACTTCTATTGCACATGTTTAGGGGGAGAGACTCTGAAGTAAAATTAAGCTCAATCCATAACTTACT
>MCJB01012118.1:69786-92806 GCA_002018475.1 Nicotiana obtusifolia
CCCCCCCCCCCACAAATCAAGCGGCAAGAGCCCCCACCAACCCCAAGAAAAATGCACCATCTGGTTAATTTAGGAGGTAGACCAGCATGATCATGTTTTCTAATCTTCTTACCAGGCGAAACTCTTGGGCAGTGAAGTTCCCCAGAGAAATGAAAATGCTGAGGTAAAATAGTTTTAAGCTGTACTAAATTGCCATTTTTTATTATATCGTGTTTGGACGAATGCTTACCTGTTTCACCCAAATTCTGTATGGAAATTAACTTTTAGCATTATAATTTCCAGGTGGCTTCGGTCAACACAGAGGATACAGCTGCTGCAGGTAATGGATCTTCATATTCAAATCCTAATTGGTACCTAACTTCCGTGTACATATCTTTTTGAGTGTTTTGTGCTTCTATTTCCTCAAGTTGCCTACCTATGATAAGTAGAAAAGGGTACTATTTTCAGATTGCAAACATGAAATGTTTGAAAGAATAGTTGTCTCTCGCACCGAAAAATTGATGAAGAGTCTCAGGAGGTTGTTTGCCACCTGATTGGGGGGTGACCCATCTGATACAGTTGGCGACAATGTAAAGTGTGTAGGTCGTTCCAGCATTAGTTCTACCAATGCCTAAGTTAACCAATTTAGGTGGCAGAATATCCAGTAGGTGCACAGGTTATTTAGTATGAAATGACCCTTTCTTCTGGGAGATTTCAACGTACTGTTTCTATCGTCCTGAGAGTCAATGCAGCAACAGGTTTACCCCTGATGAATATGTAGTAGTATTACTTTGATGCTCTGGATAGAAGATAAACCAGTGCCTATACCCCTTATAGCTTATGCCTTCAAAACATGATTAATGAAGTCTATAGCCACTAATTTTATTTTCAAACACTTGCATGTTACTCTGCTGAATTATATTGCACAGAAGAATTTCCTAATCTTTGTTCTCTGTCTGTAGGAATTAAGGGATGAAAGTTTTTAGCAGTTCCTGGTGTCAAACTTATGCTGGGGGAGTTGTATTATTTGTTATTTTAAGAACTTAGTAAATAACTTGCACCAATGGGGCAAGCAAAAGTATAATAATGTTGCATGTCTATTACTGCAACTTTTAGACTTCTCGTATGACATTACAGCTCTACTTTTTGTTTCTTTGCTCATATATTTATTTTCTATGTTGCTTCCCTTCACTTTTTTACCTTCATGTTCTTAATAACTCTTCGTATTTTGGATTACTGGGTTGTCCAGTTGGAAAAGGATCGCTCTGATGGTTGCAAAATGATATTGATTTTCCTAAGTAGCACTCCACTATTTTCCCAAGCAGTAATTATTTCGTCAAACGAAGAGTGACACGATAATTATTTGAGGATCAAACGTTTTCTGTGACGGTTCTTCAAACATTTTAAAATAATTTTAACTTAAAAAATGTGATTTATAGTATTTTCTATATAGTGTTTGAAATATGTACATTTTATTTTTGGAATAAAACAAAGAAGTTGTTCAATTTTACGATACGTATATCAACTATCGTGCTCCAAATTCTCCATTCCTTTAGGATAAAAGACTAATGTATATCTTATCACGACACTAACCCCTATGTCGACGAAATTATAAGTTATTGAAAAACATAAATCCCAACATCAGATATCAACCATTTATAAGAAATTTTATAACAAATGAACTATCAATACTTAAATATGATTATCTCATCACTCCGTTTTAATTCTGAAAAATAGAGAAATCCAACATAACAGAGAAATAAAATATTGTTGTCCGTCTTAGTAATTGATGATCTGTAACTGTACTCAAGGAAGTTTTAAGTAATTATAAGTAGATCTTACGATAAATTTTAATAATTGATAACCTCTTAAAAATAATAGTAACTAACTTAACCTCTAGGAACTGGGTGGTCTCTATTCGAAGGCCGATTTAGAATTTCTAGTACATGAGTGCACTACTAGAAAAAAGGAGGAGAAAACGTATGAAGTAAGCATTGATCCCTATTCTTTTTTGTAAATAACTTAACCTTGAACCAATTAGTGCACCACTCAACCCTCTTGTAGCATAGTTACCAACAGTTAATATTACACCAATTTTAGAAAATATCAAAAAAAACATGGGTTCACGTGCCCCATAATTTTGCCTATCAATCCGCTCGTCTCTATCGCCCATATCCTCCAATACAGTAGCTAATTGTTTAGTCAATTTAGCCTTTAAGAGGGAGTCTCATTTTGAATTACATGCGCTTGTGCCTACTAGTATTTCCCTTGGTTGCTAGCTAATTTTTTTTTTTTGTTTTTGTTTTATTTCTCTTTCGAAAGAAAAAAAAGTAACCTAAGACCACAAGTTGAACTATATAGTATTTGTCACCGGCTTAGTGTATGCAACTTAAATTTATATTTTTATTAATTATGTATCTGTAATCACCACAGTCCACACTAAGATATTAATAAATTATTTTGAAATAATTAAGAGAATAAATATTTTCTTTCTCATCTTAAATTTGTCCTCTGCAATTAATATAAGTATCTTTATGAGAATAAATTTTTTCTTTATAGTTCAGGAGAAAAAAGAGGTCCAAAATTAAATCTGGTGCTCTGTCCCTCTCTCTCATCTTAACTTTGTTCTCTGCACGTTTTCTATAAATATTAAATTTTTGCCGCACGCACAACTCTTTTGCCTCCGAAAAAACATGAAATATTCCAACAAACAAAAATCCCAACACAGAATCTGACTCAAAAAAGTCTGGAAATCTGAGAGCTCTTTCTAAAAAAGAATTGAGGGAACCCTTTATAATAGAATTCTTGATCATATATAGAATTCATCTCCTTCTTGAAACCTTTGCTAAATTATCTGTTTTTCCTGTATTTGTCCGCAAAGGAACCAAAGGGTGGTGGTTCTGTTTCTGCATTGCATTTTGAAGGCTAAAGATACTATTTTTATGTGCATACATATGTATTGAAGGTGTAAAAATTGAATCTTGATATTGTTTTATTTGGAGTTTCTAATGTTGGATGCAAAATAGGGTCCCCGATCCACTGGTTTCTTGTTGCATAGCTTGGAAACATATATATTTGATATATGTATATTGTCTACACATTTGTATGTATTTTTATTTCTCCCTTTTAGCTGTGAAGTATTTGGAATTCTCTGAACTGGTTGGAAATAAAGCCGCCAACAAGGCTAAGGTTTTTCGGATGATTCTTGGTATACCTGAAAAAAGGTAATTGAATACATGCCATATACAATTAAAAGAAGGGCAAAATATGGGATGAGCAATATTATAATGGGAAGGGTGGCCTATGCATTTGGTTTTGTTGCTTTGATTTGTGTTTGGGCAGCAAGAAATTCAGAAGGAAATAGGAAGTTTCCCGGAAGCAATTTAGACATTGCAGGTCTTTGGCGTGTCCCTGTGATAGATGAAGATACGGTATGGATTTCATTTCTCTCATGTTCATCTGGAGATTTAATGTTTGCACTTATGCAATGTGCATAAATGTAGAAATGCAGAACAACCTGTGGCAGAAATGCAGGGTAAGACTGCGTACAATAGACCCTTGTGCTCCGGCCTTTCCCCGAACCCGCACATAGCGCGAGCTTAGTGCACTAGGCTGCCCTTTTTTTTTAAAATGCAATGTGCATGCATAAAATGTGTGCATTACTTACTATTTTAGAAGTGAGTTGCTTAACGTATATGTCAACTATATGGTTCTTATTGTGATTCTTATAGACATGTTGCCTATGCTTTTGTCTGTTGATACCTAAGTACTACTATTTTCTGATGAGTATTCGTAATTTCGGTGAAATTGAAGTAGCATTACTTTCATAAGAATAAACTTTTGGATTATGTAAGTGAATTTGTGTTTTTAATTAAGAGATGGATTTAACCAATTTTTCTTGGTCTTTTCCACAACCAATAATTATGGGCTAGATGTCTATGCCAAAGTTTCTAAGGTTTTGCATTTCCAGAATCTCAGAGAATAAGCATGTTAATTGTTAAAATGGCTGAGATGTGGAGGTTCATAGGAAACAAGAATTGGATCTGTAAATTAATAACAAAAGACAACAAGGATGAATCCCTATGCTTCCACCTCAGAACTTAATTACCGGTGCTTTTCTTAGTTTGAGGAGATCAGTAACCTTTTGAATTAATTCTTTTAATCTTATTTATGTCATATCAAAAGGTTATTTCTCACATGAGCATTTTGAAGATCATTGTGCAAGATAGCTGTTACAAGGTTCAAAAGATGTATTTCGAGTTTAGCTTTCTGTTTTCCTAATCGGCTTAGCATGTACATCTGTGTTTCATTGCTTTTTATCCAGTGGAAATTTCTTGCTTTTATCTTTTTCCAGAAATGATAAGAAATAAATAACTCAACACAGTTTTGTAGGCCAGTGCTCTGTATCTTGATTTGGACAGTCAATTATATAGGCTAAGTTTCATCTTAGTTGTTGGATGTTTTGATTCACTGTGGATATAATGCCATCAGATCTAAGTTTTCAAAAGATGCCAGATGGAGAAGCATTTGTTGCATAATAGTGAGACAAAATACAATGTTATGTTAAGTCTTTAGAATTCATATCTCTAACTTAATTCTTATCTTGATACTATAACTTGATGAAATCGTCTGTATGCAGGCCGAGCAAGTATGGATCCACTGCAGGGAAGAGTTGGAAGAGAGGACAGAAGCTGCAAAATTTCTGGAATATTATATTCAACAGGCAGCAAAAGGAAGTTATAGTTACTTAAAACAGGATATAGCTCTGTTGAAAAAAAAAACCTTACGGAAGGCTATTAAAGATTTGCCTCCCAAAGAGAAGAAGATTCTGTTGCAGTGCTTAAGAAGGAAAAATGATCCGCTTCATGTTTCGAATAGTGAGGATGCATCCAGTACTTGGTTTAGCAAGTACCAAGAGCTTTTCTCGCAATGGTCCAGTGTTCCCAGGAGGTACCTAAGAGGAAGAAAGTATCCATTCATGCCAACAAATCATGCTCCAGTTCCAACTCTCGCTCTGTCTCCAGGTCTAGCAATAGTTCCAACTCTTGCTCCGTCTCCAGGTCCTGCAACAGTTCCAACTCTTGCTCCGTCTCCAGGTCCTGCAACAGTTCCAACTCTCGCTCCATCTCCAGGCCCTCCAACTGTATCACCAATTTATGCTCCAGTTCCTTCTGTTGAAGTGCCCACTAGCTCTCCTCCAATTTTGCAGCCTCCTTCTGCAGCTATAAAACCTCCTGAAATGCCTCCAAAAACTCAAATTCACTCATCTTCTAAGCCTTTGCCTGTTCAACCTCCAACTAAACCACAGAATGGTCCTAATTCTCCTGGAAATAATCAGGAGGGTCGAAATTATTTAATTGCTGCGGTGGGTGGATGTTCTGTTGCGGGAATCGCCCTTTTAGCTCTGTTGATATTATGCGTTAAGAATAAAAAGAAAGAAATAACTCCAAACGATGGGCAAAGGGATGGAAAACCTCCTCTGACAGGTGTCTATCTGCTGCTATTTATCATGATGATTTCTGCTAATCTCATTGTCTCACTCTTTTTCATTACATTTCAGTAATTTGTCTAATTTGTGTTGTAAGGTTCTTCTCTAAATGTCAAGAGTGCATCTGCGGTAACCAGTGCTGATCCTCATAACTCTTTCGAAGCAGAATCAAAACTGTCAAAACCTGAGATGAATGCAAATGTTCATGCATCATTACCCCTTCCTCCAGGAAAATCTGCACCTCCACCGCCTAGTCCACCACCTCCTCCTCCTCCTAAACCGCCAGCTCCAAGACCACCTCCACATCCAAAAGTTGTTCACCCTCCTAATCCACCAAAACCTGGTATGGCGAAGCCTTTACCTCTTGGAGCACATCAGAGAGGACGTTCTTCTGGGGATGGGAAAAGTGACTCATTGGGTGAATCTGATGCTCCGAAAGCAAAATTAAAGCCATTCTTCTGGGACAAGGTTCTTGCTAATCCTGATCACTCTATGGTTTGGCATGAAATAAAAGCCGGCTCATTCCAGTAAGCTTTGCACTGGTCTTGCTATTCACTTTGTTCCTGCGAGAGTATTTTAACTGTCTCAGTCTTTACAATTCTGCTTGCTGAATTTTATTACAGGTTTAATGAGGAGATGATGGAGTCCTTATTCGGATATATACCGGGAGACCAAGGAAAAGATGATCGAAGAAAAGCTTCCTCATCCTTTGACCAACCACAGTATATTCAGATTATTGATGCTAAGAAATCACAGAATCTAGCAATTCTTCTCAGAGCCTTAAATGTGACAACAGAAGAAGTTTATGATGCTCTCCATGAGGGTAAATCTCTCTCTCTCTTTCTCTTTCTCTTTCTCTCTCTCCCAATCCAGTCTCTTTGACATTGAAGATTTAGTAGCTATTACGAAAATAGAACTAGTACATTATCACCCTGAAAGAGTGTGAGTATAATGTAGGAGGTTCGTGAAGTACCTAGAAGTATTGCCACCTCATTAAAATATTTTCATTTATATTTTTTTAGCCTTTCGACTTGACATGAGTGCTAGTCATTGGATTAAAACTAAAGAGAAAAGTATCAGGAAAGAGAGGGAAGAGCTTGAGCCATGAAGTCTACACATTAATTTCTCCCCACCCTTTAGAAAACTATATTCTTCGTGGGTGTTTCAATCAATCAATTAAATCTGATGTGCTACGATATTGAAAGTAGTTAGGGTGCTTGTACGAATCCTCTTTAGCAGTTCCACTGTACTTGTCATCCAAATATTAAATAATTATTCTTAAGGGGCATTTTGGGTTCTCGAACACTAGAGGGCTGTCCATCTCACATTCATCCCTACATTGACAAATAAGTCTCTAACCAAACTAAAAGACTCTTGGCAAACACCTCGCTTAAGTAAGTTTAACACCAATAACTTAGGATCATTCCAACTAGTTGGTATTGCCTATATGAAGCCTTTGCTTCATCGTGTTCTATGCTTAGCTAAGACCGCACCGATTTCGAGAAACATAGGGATAACTTTCCTACATATGATTTTAATTTTTAGGTTTACCTCGTCCTTTTTGAATCCTGTAATTATCATATTGTTGCACCTGCAAATGGTACATTTGGACGTCTATATAGGACTTGCTAAACCATCTCAAGCGACATTATCTCAGTTTATCCTTTATATGTGCTACTTGTTACCTCTATCGGATGTGTTTATTTTTGGTCTTTTCAAATCTTGTATGATCGCATATCTATCTTGACATCCGCATTTCTGCAACATTCATACTGTGGATATGTTGGATCTTAGCAACTCAACATTCACCCCAATTTAACAAATTTTTTTTTTTTTTGATAAGGTAAAGATTTTATTGATAAAAGCACCAAGATGGTACATAAGATTACACCAAAATCAGACAACACCTATAACAGCATACTTCCAGTTACAAGTTGCTTAGCACATCCAAAAACTCCATATATTGATCTAGACTTTCAACTAAACATTTCTTACACCAAAAAAATAAATTTTGAAGACAAGTATTTTTTATTCTAGCAATGTGATTCCTCTTGTCCTCAAAGCAAACATTGTTCCGTTCTTCTCAGATGGTCCAGAAAATGCATAGAGGGATGGTCCACCATAGTTGCTTCTGATTCCTTGATACCTTCTGCCCTTGCCAACTGACCAGTAAGGATCTTATATCTGGAGGCATAGTCCACGAAACACCACACAGATTCAGAAAAAGCTCCCAGCACTATTTAGCAATTTTACAATGGATAAATTGATGATTAACAGTTTCCAACCCTTCTTCACATAAGTAGCATCTGTTACTTTTGCAGAATCCCCTTTTTGTAAATTATCTTGAGTTAAATTGGCTTCTCTGATAGCAACCCACCCAAAACAAGCCACTTTGGTAGGTGCTTTGGTTCCCCATAACATTTTCCATGGCCAATTAGATTCATACTGATCATTTTGTTCCTGGAGAAGATTATAACAGCTTTTGACAGAATATCGCAGACCATTGCTTGCTGCCCAAACCATAAGATCCTCCTTGTCTTCCTCCACCACTGTTGTGCCTAGTAGTTGGAGTAATTGCCCTACTTCTTCCATCTCCCAGTCATTAAAGCCTCTAGGATTTAATTGCCAACCATTAGTAGAATAGAAGTCAGCAACAAAACCATCTTTATTCACAGAGCAATTGTACAGGTTTGGAAATCTGTTACTTAAGCTCACATCCCCTAACCATACTTCAGTCCAAAATTTGATTTTTTTTTCCATTTCCCAACTTCAGCTTTGTATATTGATGAAATTCATTCCACAGCTTACTGATATTGCTCTAAATACTGCCTTTTGTAGAGTTATGAACAATTGCAGGCCTCCATGTATCTTTCTTCACATACTTGACATCTATGAGTTTCTTCCAAGTGCTTCCCTTTCCATCATTATATCTCCATAGCCATTTATATAATAAACTCTTATTATGCATTCTCAAATTTCTAACCCCCATGCCTCCACCCTTCTTCACAGTCATTACCTTTTGCCATTTAACCAATTTAACATTGCTTCATTATCGTTTTATAGAACTTGCCAATCACTTTGTTAGGTATCTTCATATCTCATAACTTTCTAGTAGTGCTCCTTTGTTTCAACCATTTTATATTTTTACTAAATTTGTTGCATTTTCATTTATCATGTGATTCTCCTGGAAATATGATCGTGGATTTGAATTGAATCTTCATCTTAGTATCCACAACTCCTGTTTTTATTAATGTGTTTGGAGGCAAGAAAATTCCTATCTAAAATTTTCATTATATGTGTCGCAAAATAAAATAACTTTTTAAGAAAAAGTTTTCTGTGATTGCTATCTATGTGCTATTTGGAATTTCGCAACACGCTCCTTCGCATGTTGCGAAATGCCTAATAGCACCTAGATAGCAATCACAGAAAACTTTTAGGATGAGAAGACTAGTAAGAAGGAAAATGTATTCTGCGAATGATAGCATATTACAACTGGATAATTGGATAGAAAGTCCTAGTCACGCATGTAAAATAAAACATGGCAAAGTTTAAAGAGCATGACTGGTAACTCTCATTCTTCAATGTCTCCAATCCCTCTCCCCCTGCCACCCTCCACAACCCCCAAGAAAGGAGAAGAGTTTCTACAGTTTATTTAGGTATTACTTTGATATAATATAAACTTTCATTGCTTAGTCTAGCACTTTAACCAGCGAATGAAGATTTAAGTATTTCTTAGAAACCCTCTAATCACTGCTAATGTCTGTCTAGCATGAAGTTAATTTGAAAGCTATGGTATTACTTAATTCGTTTACATTTGGTCTGGCACTTATTTGATTCTCTGCTTAATCAGATGTTTTAAACAATCCAAAGGAAAATATTGAAGTCTCACGATAACAAAAGTCCCTTATTTTCATGTCCCTTGCCAAGCGCAATAGATCTTTACTGCTATTTCATATTTAAGTCGTGAAAGCTGATGTAGATTGGTACTTCAACTTAGATATTGCAAATTTTTGCATTTTTCAACGATGCATTATTTTCATCAAGAAAGTTTCTGAAGCTTAATTCTAATTGCTTAAGTATCTTATCAGGTAATGAGCTGCCTCCTGAACTCCTACGAACTCTATTGAAGATGGCACCAACAACAGATGAAGAACTAAAACTCAGATTATTTGCTGGAGACATTTCTCAGCTTGGTCCTGCTGAACGTTTTCTCAAGTCCATGGTTGCAGTTCCATTTGCCTTCAAAAGGATGGAATCATTGTTGTTCATGAGTTCTCTTCAGGAAGAAGTTTTTTCCATTAAAGAGTCCTTCACAACCTTAGAGGTAAAGTGTAAATATTGATTTTCTTACAATTTGATGGTTGCGTTCAGAGCAGTGTCATCAAAGGCGAAAAGCGCAAACAAGATCTAAGGTCTGTTGCGGCTTTAAACGCAAATAAAGCGTAGGCTTTAATGAAGAAAGGCGCAAATGCAGAAAAACTATAAATATGTATGCATAGTCCAAGACTAATATCTATAAGCATGAATGCCAAATATATGAACAAAGAAATTGAAGAAAATTTACGATAAATTGAAATATCAATTGTTTAGTGTCGCCTCTTCCGGATTACGCCGGTTAGCAAGGAAAATTATGCCTTAGAGCCTTGATGACAACACCTGAAGCGGCCGTTAAGCAAGGCCAAGCGCTCAACATGTTTTGAGCCTCGGTTCGGGGCTTAAGCGCCCCTTTGATAATACTGGTTCAGAGTGAAAAATATCTTGGTTGTTCTCATGTGGCCTCTCGTTTTATCTGTTGATTCTCCTGCTTCGTGGGTTGCCAACTATAAACACACCATCCACATAAACTCTGAGGAAAAGAGAAAGAAAACCAAATAAACAACACATATATGCTACTGCTACATATCATGTGACTGATCTTGTATTTTCATCTCTAAGAGATTGTCTGTCTCTGCATGTTGGAATATCATCTTTCTTGGAAAAATGAAGAATAATAAAAAGATTTAGTAAAGGAATTCAACATCTCAAAAAAATAATAAAGTAAGTCAACCGTTCTTTTAGCTTATTACTGGCAAAAAATATGTATAAATTAGACTTTTTTTAGTGAAGGGCACCATCTCTTCTTATATATATAATCAACAGCAATAAAAAAATTAATAGGACTCACCCGAGTTTTCTTCTATGGTTCACGGTTTCTCAGTTTTTGTAGTAACATACAGACATTTTCAGTTGAATGGGGTCATTTCACTGTGTGTGAAATGCTGTAGCTAAACGTTAAACTGTTGGACTAACAATATCACCTGATTTTGGTAGTGCCAGAAGATCTTTTTAATTCTTTCCACCCTTGGATCTTCTTATCTTAATGTGGAAGTGATGCCAAGGCAATAAACTCCTGCTAACTCGAACTTGTTTGGACTGAGGCGTAGTAGTAGTAGTTGTTGTTCGCTGTGCTTCATGATTATATAGAAGAGCTTTAGAATGTATCTTGTTATTGGCTTTTTATTAAATCATCGTGACTTGCAGGTCGCGTGTCAGGAGCTGAGAAACAGCAGACTGTTCCTGAAACTTCTTGAAGCAGTTCTTAAGACTGGCAACCGCATGAACGATGGCACCTTTCGTGGTGGTGCACAGGCATTCAAGCTTGACACACTTTTGAAACTATCAGATGTGAAAGGAACTGATGGCAAGACCACACTCTTGAACTTTGTAGTGCAGGAAATTATTCGATCCGAAGGATTAAGAGCAGCACGTAGATTAAGGGAGAAGCAAAACACGTCCAGTGTGAAGACAGAAGATCTTGTAGAGGATCCTGCTCAGGAGTCAGCAGATTATCATTGTAGCCTTGGTCTGCAGGTGGTTTCTGGTTTAAGCAATGAGCTTGAGAATGTAAGAAAAGCATCACTTATTGATGGCGAGAACTTAAGTGCAGCTGTCACAAAGCTTAGTCAGTCATTGGTGAAAACTAAAGAATTTCTGGACACTGATATGACAAGTTTGGAGGAAGACCGTAAGTTCCGTGATACACTCACAAATTTTATTCAACTTGCGGAACAGGAGACAACTTGGATACTAGAAGAAGAGAAGAGGATAATGTCTTTGGTTAAGAGCACAGGAGACTACTTCCACGGAAATGCAGGGAAGGATGAAGGCTTGCGTCTCTTTTCTATTGTTAGTGACTTCTTAATCATGCTGGACAAGGCATGTAATGTGGTGAGAAACTCCACAAAACTTCCAGCAAAGACTCCTAGAAAAGGGACATTAGCAACATCTCCTTCCCAAGAATCCTGTCCTGAGTCTTTGCCAGACATACGTAAACGACTATTTCCTGCAATCCAGGAGCGACATATGGGCGATTCTAGTTCAGATGATGAGAGCTCAAGCCCGTAGCTGTCTGTCTAGGTATGATTTCCATTTCATGGAAGTGCACTTCTAAACCCCTTTCCATGAAACAATGCAAAGAAGAGCTAATCAGTTATAATTTTGCTGCTTTTGATGCATAGGTGTAAGAGTACTTTGGAGCTAATATGGCTGGATAATAGTATGCAGAATCGTCTAAAAAACTATATGAGGCCTAAGGTCTGCCTCCTACACTGCAGTTACTCAACATGCTTTTTTAGAGAGAGGGGAATACGCATTTGCCTTCTATGCTCTCCTAGAGCCGTAGCAGTAGGAAGAATGACTATAGTAAAGATGCCGTAGTAATGGCTATAGTAAAGACCATGACGTAGTTATTGCATGGTCTAGTACAACTATTCAACAGAGTTAAATCGCGACCTCTCAATGTTGTAGTCACCTTTGTGTATGAGAATATAACTATTTCTACTATAAGTTGGTAAAGGTACTGAAGTCTCCTCAATATTTGTTAAATTCTTTTTAATATACATTAAGGAAGTTGGACCAGATTTGTACAGTTGCAGCTCTTTATTCTTCCAGTTCCAGCTTCTTTTTCTGGTGAAGATGCATGATTGTTGATTCATCTGTTCTCTAATCCAATTTGTTGCCTAGTTCTCCCTTGGGCACTCCACTTGGTAAAATATCTACTAGTCTTTCCTTTTGTTTGGTTTGTAATTGTCTACTCCTCATTCTATATTTCTGTAAATATGAATTTGTGAGTATTAGGATAGGCGTATGGCATTTCTAGGACGTCCCTTCCGCGTATGCATTAAACCATTTCTGCTGATTGGTGGATGAAATTGCCTTACCGTACACGGTTTACGGTAAAGGTGAAGAATTTCAAATTTTGCTAGTATTCAGTTGTTGCAGCATCTTCTGCTTTGTTTACTAAGTAAAGGTGAAGAATTTCAAGCTATGACAATATATTGACTTCATTTCCAGCTATCTCTTCTGTAAAGACCTTTATTATTTGTAACGTATGGATGTGCACGCCAGTTTACAACAATATGCCAAGCAAAGAAATAAATAAAGAATTGACATCTTTTAGCACACACCAGTGAGAAAAATACGAACAAATAAGTTATATATATAAAATTACATATTGATGATACTTGAACTGGAGACCTCTTGGGACTTGGTCTTAACCTGATAACACCATTGCTAAGGCAGTAAGGCTTTCATTGCAGAATTATTGGAGCTTTTCCGCATTAAGGGAATTTCATTAGCTATGGAGAGGTGGGGTTTTAAATAGTAGAAAAAGTTTAGGCCAATTTGCGTTGTTTTCTTGAACAACTACAGAACTAAGCCAAGGATACAAAGACATACGTACTGGTAGTCTAGGCTTGTTGGCTTAATTTCTTCACGCAGTAACAAAATTTTCTTTTATTAGCCAACAAAAAGATTCTCTTTTTGCTACATTGCATAACACATCTCCAAACTTATATTTTACATATTTTATAGAAAATGTGTTATCTTGCATTACTTCAATAATGATACTAATATTGACAATCTTACACAGATGAAATTATTGATATCGTCTTTACGTAAACGATTCTCTTTGACTATACAAGAACATATAAAGTTTGTATATTAATACAACAGGTCCTTCATAAATTCATGTGAATTTTCTCTTAGTAGTTTTTCATTTCACCACTCCACGAAATGATTTGATTTCAAAAATTCAATAAGATTAAGGATATGAAAAGACTTATGACACGTCTATTTGTGTCAAGCGTCCTTCGGCGCATTTTGAGAACTAGCTAGCTTTGGGTTCCAATATTTCACCCTAGCAACAGTTCATATGTTATTTCTTTACATCAGTTCTCCACTTAGTTCCAACTAAAGGTTCATCATAGTCATGGATAGATCACTTAGGTTCGGATCGCGCGCAATTGACAGAAAAAGCAATAAATTATCCTACATATTAAAAGCAACGGTATAATTTTTATCCAATGCAATAAAAAAATAAGTGAATGACCAACGTACCCCACATCAATTAGGATGCGAAAAAGTACTACGTTCTAAATTGTATTACGTAGGTATGCAAGCAGCCTAACACATACAAGCACAATGAATTTATTAAATTGTGATAGTTTGTTATCATTAAATGATAAATTAAGATAAAATACATATTTAATTACTCCTACGTAGTATGCTAAGTATTTTTCGAATCCTAGACGGAGTGGGTAATTGATAAAGACATTAAACCACCTTGACATGCATATAAGTTGAAAACCCTACACAATACAAGTTGCGCCCTTACCTTTTGTCTTGACCTTTAGAAAGGCACACAGCTGACGGCCAAAACCCAAAAATCTTCTACTATTCCTTTGCTCTCTTCTTTCTTCCTAAAACTATGGCCCCCAAAAGCAAATCTCGCTTAGTAGACCAGCCTCCTTCTGCTTCCTCTTCTGAAGAGCAGGACACACAACAAGCAGAAGAATCCCAAGAAGAAGAAGAAGCACAATCCGAAGAAGAAGAATCTGGTGAAGAAGAAGAAGAACCCAAAACAGCCCCTCCTCTTGAAAAAAAACCCACTTCCCAAAAACCCCTTCAAACCCCACAAAACAAACCTCAGTCTTCTTCTTCTTTTGAGTCCGGAACTGAAGATGGGTCAGGATCCGATTCCGATTCCGATTCGGGTCAATGCCAACCTTCCCCTTCTGCTTCCGACTTCACCGTCAAGCCCAGTATACCCGCTGCAAAATCCCCATCAAAACCCACTTCCAAGAGGCCTCAAGAAACCCAACAACAGGCCCAAAAAGAAAAACAGTCAAGGCCCAATAAAAAGCCCAAGATTTCTGAAGAAGATAGTAAGGTTTCTGAGGAGAAGAAATCAGCTGCTACTACACCTAGCAGGCTATGGAGTGATGAAGACCAGCTTGCTATACTCAAAGGTATGGCTGAATTCAAAACCCAAAAAGGGTCTGAACCAAGTGCAACTGATATGTCTGCTTTTCATGACTTTATTAAAGGGAAATTACAAGTTGAGGTTTCAAAAAGTCAAGTTACTGATAAGCTTAGAAGGTTAAAAAAGAAATTTTTAACTAATGTGAAAATTAGTGAGGATCCGGTTTTCTCTAAGCCTCATGATTATTTAATGTTTGAGTTTTCTAAGAAGATTTGGGGTGATGATGGAATTAGTAATACTAATGGAGCTAATGAGAATGTTAACAATGGCACTAATGGGAAAGCTAAAAAGACTGTTGATGTTGTTAAGAAGAGTACTGCTGAACCTAAGAGAAGTGCTAAAGTTAGCACTTTTACTAAACCGAAGGATGATGAGAAGCCTAAGGAAGACGAGAAACAGGCCGCTGTAAAAGAGGTAGATAAGGAGGATGTTGTAGTAAAGGGTGATGATCAACGGGATTTTCGGTCTAAGTATCCAAATTTAGCTGCATCCTTTAGTATGCCAGCCATGTCTGTTATTTTTCCGAATGGTGTTGATATATTTAAGGAGAATATGAGTTTGATTGGTAGTGACAAGGCTAAGGTGTTGGAGGAAAAGTGGAAGAAACTGCACGATGATGAAAATGACATAATGCTCAAGCGCTTAGATTTGATTAGAGAGCATTACAAATTGGTGGTTGATGCAAAGAGAGGTAACTAGATGTTGATGGATTATTTTGTTCTTTTTGATGCAAACATTTAGGTGCCGAGTCTGTGGAGCTTTTACTTTTTTGTTTCATATATTCTTGTCTCTTAAGACAATTTGTTCTTCATGTTAATGAACTTATGTTTGATCCTGCAAGTTAGATTTTCTTTTTAGGTTTATTCGTACATGTTATTGCTTCTTTAGTTTTATTACAAGTGAAATGGTTTATGTGGGATCTTTAGTTTTGCTTCCTCTGTTTGTTCGATTGTGATTTGCTCTATGAAAAGTTTGCAATGAAATGCATGCATATTCCTAAATTTTCGTGACATTGACGTTGTATATTGCAAATCATCCGTCCTATCTGTATGGTGGAAGCAAGCAGCTGAAGTAGAAATTCCACCAGAACAAACTTCAATTGTCATTTCCTACTCCAGATAAAGAAACACCTAAATGGTATTTTTCTCAGTTTTTGAACTTGGGTTGTCCTTCAACTAATTTACATCACTCATAAAGATCTATTCTTCCTTTTTTTTTCTTAACTAAGTCTACATCGCTTTCAAAAGACCTAGGTGTTAAGAGACTTTTTTCTCCATGCGAGATTAGGTGTATCTTATCCCCTGTTAAAATCTCAGTTATCATATTGTGAAACCTATAGACCAGTGCATTTGGAGGTCTGCATAAGACATGGCGAAGCTATCTCAGGCGATTTTCTCTCACTTTATCCTCTATATGTGCTACCTGCACTGTAACTTTTTCCAATTTACCTTATCAAAAAGAATTGTCCAGCTTTATAGGTATCATACGTCTCTTTTAATCTGTTCTTCGTCGGCTTTTATGAACTTTTTGAGCCCTTGTGAGATGACACTTGCTGCCATATAATATTGTCAAGTATGCAATCATTCTATCCTTAAGTATGTTGTATTGCACGGAACCGTTGTAGCATTTTTTTCATGCCAGCCATCCTAGTTTAGTTGTATGGTTATATATGTCTGTCATACCTTTTCCCCGGGAGACGGAGACTAGATATCCAAATTGTTCCATTAAGCACCATAGGTCCATCTAATCGCACTTCACCTTCATTCTATTTATGGTGCAACATCCCACCCTTTCATCCTCTCTCCTCTGGCCTCTGTCCCAATAGAATTACTTTGCACCATTCTTTGTTGGTACTTGCTGAAACTTTTACTTCAGCTGGTGGATTTGGATATTTACTTGATGCGCATTTATGTCTCTCTTGAGCCAAGGGTCTATCTTAAGGTAGGAGTAAGGTATGTGTACACACTACCCTCCCTCACCCTACTTGTGGGATTACACTGGGTTTGATGTTGTTGTTGTACTTGATGCACATTTGTCTTATATGCTGAGTTTTTCTGCTGCTTAAGTTAAAAGGTGTTGGACTTCATTAGCTGGAAAATTATACTATGTAAATAGAGTAGAAATGATCTTTTTTGGTTATACCCGATCTGTTGAATCCCCTTGACACGTAGAAGAATTCAAGTATAGTAGTTAGGGGGTTTCGAAATTACTTTGGGTCATAGGTTCGACTTCCAGCTTGACATCCTAGAATTTTTTTGAATCCCCTTGTATAAATTTCTGGTTCCGCTAGATTTTGTTCATCGCTGGAATGCTCGCGTTTATGTGCAGTCATGAAACTTTGATTATTCTGATGGAGATTATTATATAAATCATATATTTAGTGCATCATTCTGTATTTCTTTTAACATAAGTATATGGTGCTTAAGCGAGGAGCATTTGCAGCACTCATTCAATTCTTTGGAATTCATCAGAATACATTTTCTCTTGATACGGCTGCTGTGATCTTTAGTATGGGCTAATATATTGGTGTGTTTGCTGCATTGTCAGAGTGATTTCCTTATTTTGCTCTATATTCTTTCCTTTGAAGGTTCATTTTCTATTTCTTAATATTTCTTTCCTTTTAGAGTTTCGATTTTTTTATTTTAATATTCTTTACTTGTTTTCTTAAGCTGATGATAAGGACCTACGAGTGAGAGTGGTTAGTTTAAAATGAACATGATCAAATGGTTAATACCATTCAATGTAGCTGATCAATTTGGCTAATAATCAATAAGAGCAAGTGGCTAAAAATAAGTTCTAGAGGTTTGATATTTTAGTTTAAATTACCAAATAAAAGAATATTTTAATTTCAAAATTGAAAGTGTGAGGCTTTATATTAACTTGAAACCATAAGTTGTTGCGACAATGGACCCCTTCTCCTGCTCTGTTGTCTAAGCCATTTTGGACCAAACGCATTGCATGTGATGCTCAAATTAAACGAGCAAAATAGAGAATTTGTTGGTCGGCAGAATCTAAATTGTATTCGGTAACTGAAAAATTATAAAATATATAGTATATTTTTTGTATATAATATATATATATATATATATATATATATATATACAAAAAATATATATTTTATCGACTATATTATTTTTGAAAGCGCCTAAAAATATACATTTCTCAATCAAACAACGATATAGCCCTTAGCAAAAAACATACCAAGAACATTGATTGTCAATAATATAATCTTCAATACTAATTCTTGTAACTATGATCCACAATCATAGGCTAAGCCTGAGAGTTTTACTCTATCAAAACACCTTCCGTTATCTGACACCCCAAGGAAGAAAACGAAGCCGAAAAAAAAAAGCACTATCTAGGTAGAAAATCAACAAGTTGCAATCTTAAAAAAGAGTTCGCCGTGGGAAAAGAAGTTGATAATATTGGACTTATGGGGCGAGTATCATAGAAGCTGTGGTAAAATATGCAACAGAAAAGATGGCATGGACAAAACACAAAATTCCACCGATTGAGAAGAAGTGATGATGTGAAAACCCACAGGAAGCTCTTGACTTGTTGTTTGCCATCGTCCCAATTACGAGCAGTCCCATTGCTATTGCCATTATGATCCTGAAACCCCCAGAAAGCATATTAGCAACATGTAGGGACATTTTCTGACTCTTTAAGTCTTTTCTGCTCAATGGTTTTGTCAAAAAGTAGGATAGATTAGTGGGCGTTTGGACATAAGAATTATAAAATTCAAAAAAAGAGTGAATGTTTTTTTCAAGTGAAAATGGTATTTGAAAGTTAGAGTTGTGTTTTGGACATGAATATAATTTTGGGTTGTTTTTAATTTTTGTGAGTGTTCTGAGTGAAAATTTTGAAAAACAGCTTTTTGGAGTTTTTCAAATTTTCAAAAAATTTTGAAATCCATCTTCAAGTGAAAACTGAAAATTGGCCAAACACTTATTTTGAAAAAAAAGTGAAAAGATTTCGAAAAAAAATAAAAAAATTCTTATGGCCCAACGGGCTCTTAATTTTTATTTTCTATGTAACATTTCGCCTCAAATCATGGACAGTGCTCTGATTCGATCTACCACCTTTACCCCATCCCAACAAGGAATCCCCTTCCGCTGATCAAGTTATTATAGTGGAGTATTAATTATTCCAATAAAATAAATAAATAGATAACCAAAAACATAAAAATAGTTAAAAGGATACCGAGTACAAGATTGGCGATTTAGGTCCATGGATGTTTCAATTACTCGATCCAAGCATAGACATGTTCCAACTATACAATTTTATTTTTTTTGCTTCTTCAGATTTGATCTAACAAGAGACTTTTTAGAAACATTTTCAAACTGGCTGTTTATAAACTTGTACAACCTTTGTTAGTGAATGTACGTACATTATAAAACATATTACACATTTCTAAGTTGAAACCTGCCTTCCCCCACCTAAGTAGTCCTTTCTTAACGTTAGTTGTACATGTGAGTTCATCTTAAATGTGGTAAAAAATGCATTTGCATAATTGATGAATGAAGGGGTTGAAGACGTACCAAGTAAAAACAAGACAAGCCATTGATAGTTGCCTACTTGGGGGAGCTTTCTTAATGTCATCAGTAGTGCAAACACTGCAACCTCCAAGAAGATTGGCAAGAACATGTGCTATTGCAAGAAGACAAGCGGCAGCTACACCTAGTACAAATGCATCATGACTTGGCTCTTTACACTCGAACAACCACAACCTCAGGTGCTTTTCCTGTTCCAATATCCACAAAACAATAACAAAACCTGAGTTATATATAGTGACCACATAAATATGTAGTATATATTTATTATCAGAGTAATGTTATTGTGTTATTTCTCAAATAACTAGTTTCACTGTAGTGACAGTTACTTGTAGCTATCTTTTAGGTGAACTGATAGTAAAAATTCTTTTATAATCAGATTCGGATTCAGAATTTAAATTTTATGGGTTCACCTATAAGATTTTTTAGTATTGAAGCCATTATATTTTTAATACTATAGGTTCATATATAACTTTTCTTGCAAGTTTAGTAGATTTTTACATATAAATTTATGCTCCGCATTGAAAGTTGTGGGTTCAATTGAACCCGTAACCAGGTGCATACGCCCCTGTTTATAATATCAATTTATAAAAGTTAAACTCAAAACAGAATAAGATACCATCAAACACAAATTTTTCAGTGGGGGCTTGAGGATATCTTGCTTGCATTGCTGTTTGGAAGAGATATACCTGGTTTTGAGCTGCTTCTGCTTTGATTCCAAGAATCCCAGCTATAGCGTCTAAGGCCACAATCAGTAAGCATGCAAAAATACCAAACATCTTAGCCATTTTTTTAAATCAAATTCAACAAACCTCAGCAAAACGGAAGGGAAGGAACAGAAAAATGTATGTTTACATGAGATATACCATAGTATAAATAGTGAGATATAATGAAATGGGCTCTTAGTATTGGTATGTACAAAAATTAATAATACCATTGTATGTATATCTGTAGCTTTTACGAAAAGCTTCTTTTGTCCATAATGCTAGCTTTGTTTGTGCTTTTTTGCCTACTTTTTTCTTCTTTGGGATTCCCTATATTGCTTAGAAAAAAAAGTTGGGTATAAACCAGCTAAGGAGTAAAGAATAATGTGGCTTAGGCATCAATCAATGGACGAAAGGTAAATCGGTGAGTTTCCATTCGCTTTTTTGACTTTGAAATTAAGGTACACAGAGATTTACTTTACCCTCCGCACCTCAGAATTGATAATTTATCTAATTGTTCGTATCACGCTCATCGAAGTCCAAAACCTCCATAAATATGAAATACTTTGTGTAGTAAGATTATTTTTGTTCGTATCGCGCTCATCGAATTTCAACTCTTTTCTTAAGATAAAACAATTATATATATATATATATATATATATACATGATTCGAGGCCATTTACTTCAAATTCAAAAGTGTATATCTTTCGTTATCTATTGGGATATACTTGAGGAAATTTTGATTTAAGACAAACTCAAATCACGAATTGACGATTCATTCCATTCGTTATTTTGAGTTTATGAAAACATGCCATTTGAAATCTTAGAGATTTAAAATCTATAAATTCTAAATCTTCTAGTATTAAATTATAAATTCCTCCTACTGAATAAACTCCAAGTAAATGATATACTTGAAAACCATTTTCTTTATACCCTAAATTTCTAGTAATACTTATAATTTCATCTAAATTTCTCAATTTCATGAGCTTATATTAATACAATAAATAATACGATCACGATGCTAGAGAAAAGGAAAGGATCGAAAGGGAGAAAAGAAGATCTACAAGAATATTTTAAGTAGTTTGCACAAGCTAGCATCAGTGTTCCTTGAGCAAGAAGCAAGAATCTATAGGGTTTCATACAACTAAAAAGCCAGTTCCCCACAAGATTAGACAGTACGAGAAGCCACTTTTTTCATTATATTGTAATAACGACTATGAAAATTAATATTTTACTTTAGATGCTGACACTTCTGATGATGTGCTTATGTTTTATATAGTTCTTTAGTATAAGGGCGGAACTAGAAGGTTAACTAAAAATTCGGTTGAATGCATAGTTTTAATTTAAATTTTGTATTTATATTAATAAATTTATTAAATATATACAAAAATTAAAATTCAAAAATCTAATTATTAACATGTGATGTCGGTATCTTAGAAATTAGAATCTATAAGTTCGAATGATGACTCTCGATTTAGTATGCTTATAATGCATAGTGTTAACTGTTAACATCAACTTTTACAACCAAATTGGTCCGATATCAGATTGGGCCTTACTTTTGTGAACAGGCTAGAAAATTGATTGGATCTTCAACGAGAGTTTAGAGAAAATGATACTAAATAGCCACTCTCAAAATAATAGCCGAATATATATATATATATAGAGTTAAGAAACTTAGCTCAAAGTAATAATATGAAACAAGCAAATAAACAAGAATGTAGAGAAAAAGAGAGGAGAGATTCTTATTTTCTTCAAGTGTTTTCCAAGTGTCTACAATATCATTTCTCATCCTCTGTTTATAGTATTACATGGAGGTATATAAAAGAATACCATAAACATGGCATTAAGTATTTGAGATCATGTAAGAAGATCATGGGGGAGATTATGGAGGTATGGGAGCTATAACCATAAGTATTGGAATAGTAGGAGTTATGGAGATAATGGAGAAGGGTAGTGGTGTTATTCATTTAGGAGTTATGGACATATCCAATGTTTCATAACACTCCCCCTTGAATGTCCACAAATAATGTGCCTCATTAAAACCGTACTAGAAAAAGAACTTGTAGGAAACAATCCTAGTGAAGGAAAAAGAGTACACATATCATATAATACACATTATTTGCTGCCTCATTAAAAATCTTTGTCAAGAAAATCCAATGGGATAAAATCTTAGCTAAAGGAAAAAGAGTGCAGCGCGTGCTATACTCCCCCTGACAAAAATATCACTTGATATCTCAGAGACGATGAATTCCAATCTTTTATAACAACTTCTCAATTGTTGAGGTCTGCAATGCCTTGTGAAGAAGTTTGTCAAATTATCACTTGAATAAATTTGTTGAACATCGATCATGTCTGAAGTAGATTTGGTGAAATATGCTCTATTTGTCTCCTTCGATATTCCTTCTTTCAATTGAGCTATGCATGCAGTATCGTCTTCAATGTAATTGGAATCTTGTTGAATATCATAATATAGCAGTATCCTCACGTGCAAATAGACTGTTTGAAGAACGAACTTTTAAAAACTACCTGCATTTGCAAAACCAACAAAATCTTGACAGTATTTGTTGTCGCGCCCCATTTTCTTGCGAAAGCGGATTTCGAAGTGTGACGACTCTTTTAAGTGAGGTATTAAAAGAGAAGAGTCGCCACCTAATGATTTTTAAGGTGCGTTGCACCTATTTGCAAATAACTCTGTTTAACTAGTCTACGTCACCAAATAACGGGTAAGGGCTCAAATTACCTCAAAGAGAAGGGATTAGGCACACTTCAAGGTCCACAACTGTGGTTCCCCGCCGAAATTTTAACTATGTGGATTAGATGATTAAGCTAGGTGATCAAACAAGCGAGGAAAGGTATAAAAGTTGAAGCCTTTATTATAACACATAAGAATAAATAATCAGTACAAATCTTAAAGATTACAAGTGTATAACTGCATTGGTCTATGTTAACTGACTAAGTGTAAATAACAAGCATATAAAGAAAAAAAATAGAGGGG
>MCJB01012118.1:92981-105278 GCA_002018475.1 Nicotiana obtusifolia
GGGGAGGGGGAAGGGGGAAGGGGGATCCTATGTTTTTTAGCCTAAAAGATTACCCCGTGCAACATAAATAATACTTCGCAACTCCCTTAAGGTAGGGGTTGCTCATATTATTCAGCAGGCACAGACTATCATCTCGTGCTACCCGATTACTATGTCAAAGTTGTTACTTAAGGCGTTCTAGTTCAATTCTAAATTGTATCCTATGCGTACATTACCTGTCCCATACCTATGGTCCAGGAGGCTTTGGACCTACAATGAGGTGGTTCTAAACTCAACTTAGGTTACTCAAATGAGAAAGCTAGGCGACATTCAAAACAGATAGAATTTCACGTAAAGACAATTAAAGGCCCAAGTTAGCCTCCACACATAGACAACAAATGCACGCGGCAGAATAAACAGTAGATGGTTTCAAAATTAAGACTCAGAGTCCAATAGGCATGGTTTCTAGATGATTCTGAATTCCATCATCGTATGTGCAACGTTATTGCTCTTAATGGCTTAGGTGAGGAGGCAGTAAACTGTTTGTAAACTCAGAATTATCAGCGCTGATTTTATAAATATGCGTCTAGGCAGGTGATATTGTCCTATAGGCATGATTTCTAGCAGTGGCATAACTAAGCAATGAAACAGTTTTGAAAGTCCAGCATTAATAACGTTGACCTTATGAATAATTTTAAGCGAGTGATAATATCCTATAGGCAGGATTTCTAACAATTGACGATCAGACTTGACTTTTATAACACTTTATTCCTATAGGCATGTCATCTAGGTGGGGCAGTGTAATGAAAACAGCAGAGGTAGTTGATTAAAAGATTAGGGTCCTATTGTCATGATATCTGGATGGGCAGTACACTAAAGTAATAGAAGCGATTGACCAATTGATTATTTGAAGCCCTATAGGCATGGTATCTAAGTCAACAAAAGCATATATTATACATCCTATAGGCATGCTGTCTAAACGCACAGTAATAATATAGAGGCGAGTATGGCAAATACTTGGACTAACGTATTTGAACAGTGTACAAGTGAGGTGTTCATGATTCCTATAGCCATGATTTCTATTGATGTGCAGAAATAAAGCGAGTTAAACAAAATAGCACATAAAGCACGTAGACTTTATAGGCATGTTTCTACCCTTTCATGCAAATATTAGAATACCCAGCCCCCTTTCATTAATCTCCCATTATTCGTTATTACAAATTATTACAGACAAAATAAACAGAATAAACATAAGCCCAATAGGACAGCTATAAGCCCAACACAAAGGAATCATCCGACTTTCTGGGCCTTCCACTGTCTTGCTCTCCAAACCACCAGCAGGCCTAAATCCCAAGCTCACAAGGATAATTAGAATGCACCTAAATCTATTACCCAGGTCCAACAACTCATATGGCCCATCAAACCAGGTCCAAACGCGAAGACAAATGTCATGCTTACCCAATAACTGATGACAGATGCCACAAATAACACCCCATGCAAATTAATTACTCAAACAACTTCAGACATAGACGTGTACACGAGGGAATACTTAGGTGCTGTAGCTAATGAAGAAACTAGAGTTTTTAAACATGATATCCCAAATAAACACATGAATAAGAATGGAACAAAACTCTTAAGGAGGTTTCAATAGATAGGGGTTTAAGACAAACATTGTACAAAACTGATTCAATAGGAGTTCACATATAGGGGGTTTACCAGGAGGATTTAAAATAAGACATGCTTGAAACTAGTCCTACAGGACAATCATAGACATAATTCCATGGGGGTGACAGAGTAACTAGCAGGTATTCACTAATTCTAAAGAAAATAGAGATTCTGCAGGTTGATCAGGTATGGGAAGTTCAGTTATGCATCCATGATTACCCAAGGGCATTGGACGTAAGTAAATTTAAGACTAGCATGGTAGGATGATAATAGGATTACACAGAACAAATAAAACTTTGCTGAGGGTATAAACATAAGTCATGCTTGGTCTGAAAACTTAAATAGTAGCATGCAAGAACTCGTGAGATCATGGATTAATTTTAAGAAAAGTTATTAGCTTGTATATGAAACATAGGGAAAGCAAGATCATAGCTAATTTCCACTCAAAAAGCTAATGGGCATAGACTAAATTGACAAACACATTCGAATTCTAGGCAGACATCAATCATCTCAAGAAGATTTAAGAAATCTAAGGTGATACAGGGACTCATGGTAGATGAAACAATGCAAAATTCAAAGTTAATATGAAATCCAAGTAGCACTTAAAAAGGCCAGAATCCTTTCAGGTTAAGACACATATAATGAGCGTAAATTACATATGTTGAAGTCTATCAAGTTCAACTACTAGAGAACATGGAACTGTAGAGCATTGTTAAGACAGTAGAATTGTAGTAAAGCATACACCAACACAGTACCATGGATTCATAAATAGCAAGGAAAATTGGATCATGTTCATTCACAAAAGTTCAAACAATATTGGCATATAGAACACACATATCATAAGACAAACAGAAAGGAAATAATTAAAATTGTAAGAGTTAGAGAACTAACCAGTGGCATAGTTAAACGAGCAACAGAATGAGGAACTTAGAATATCAATAGTGATTCGGTAGCAGCAATTAAAAGAGGACAATGGAACTCCAAATCCCCGGTGCTTCAGAGTTCACAAAAGCCTCGAGAAGGGCTCCGAGCAATGGTTGCACCGGAGGAGGTCATTTAATGGTATTATGGTCTTGGCTTTCAGCCGGACAGAATTCAACAGTTTCATAAACTATCCGAGTGTACTAGAGTAAGTGAGTGAGTGAAAGAAGAGAATAGTGAGAGTAATAGCAGTAATGAGGTAAAAACATTCCCCTCCCCAAGGAAACGGGGAAGGGGGGTTTAGGATGAACAAACAAGAAAACAATCAATTAAACCTAAATCAGAAAAGAAAATATCACATGTAATCTATAATAGAACCAGTAAAAGAAGAATCGGAATCCAAACCCTAGTTGGAATCGAACTTAGGGCAAATCGTTCACAAGCCCCAATCACGACGGAATCAACGAAGATATACCATATATATAAGAGAGATTTTATCTTCTCTAGTGTATAGAACCACAATCGCACCCAGAATCATAGGATCAAAGCCGAATTTGTGAGAATTGAGATTTCCATAAGTGCAATGGTAACGAAAGTTACTATAAATGAGTAATAGTAGCAAGAAAGGTAAGTAAAACCCGCGTATGGACGCGTATAAGGAAAGAATAAGAAAGGATCTCCATGTTCGGCTAGGGTTTAGTGTGAGAGTGGAGATGAGAGAATGCAGGGGCAGCTGGGTGAGGGAAATACTCTCTAGGCTTTGGTGTGAGAGTATAAGGAGAATGAGGGTTCTATTTTGAGTCGTTGATCATTTGAGATCAACGGCTAGGATTAAAGAAGGTGGGGCGGATCTAAAAATGGGTCCACACCGGGTTAGGTAGATCGGTTGTTTGGTTTGGGCTTCTGAAGGGTAAAATGAGTGGGTGAGGTGCCTTGGGCTTGTTTTTTGTCCGAAAAGTAGCTCTAGGGCTATAAACTATATACATAAAATTATTTAAATAAAAATAACTAACAAATAATAAAAATATTAACTATGCAAGAAAATAATTGAAAATTATAACTTAACATTATAAAAAATATAAAATATGCTACTTTAACATGAATAATGTGATTATGCATAGAATATAGGCTACTATTGTAAAATTATGTAAATGACTCAAAAATGCAAAGATAATTATATGAAATGAAGTAAAATATTATAAAACATATATATAGATGTAAGTAATGAATTTGGGTGATTAAGACATAACAAAATAATTTGAAGGAGTAGTTAAAAATCTTTGAACAATTAAATGTAAGAAAATCAAGTTTTAAAGCTTTAAAAATTATGAAAAATTATAGAAAAATACTTATATGACTCTTGTAAATGCAAAAATGATATTTTGAAAGTATATATAAAATATGAGGGCAAAATTGGGTACCAACATTTGTTAGAATAAACAAATCGATATCAAGGATTCCGTTTGCAATATAACACTAATGGTATTTCAATATCTCCACATAGGAGTAAAACTATATCTTGCAAGCATACTGTTATACTCATGGTTTTAGCAAGATACATTAGTGCACCAATTGCACTAGACACAAAAATAAATCATGTATGCGATGATTGTTCTAATCCACATAAGGATTTGCTGTAGCTTTATTTAATAAATTTCTTGGGAACCTTAAAATGCTTTAGAACAGTTTAAATCCTTCAATAATTTTTATATACTCATATCAAAAATTTTAAGTATTGCCAGATTAAAATCTGAAATGACTGCATTTAACACAAGAGAACATGTCTCCATATAATAAATGCCATGACATTTACGAAAACTCTTGTGTCACCCCAGTGCTTTATACTTTCAGGTGTTAGGACTATCAGTCCAAAACTTTACGTTTTTCAAGTGAAGTCAATCTTGATTTGCGAATTTTTCATTGACCAATCATTTATCTGTCCATATTCTATGACAGATTTGAGCTCAAGATCCTCTTCAATATTAATAAAAAATTAAGCGCTACATTATTAACAACATCGTCGATGATTATTTTGCATCGGTTGCATCATCACTCGATAAAGACATAACTTATCGAGATCTCATTATTTTCAGTTACCTGTATCTCTCCCATGAGGTCTTATAAAGTGTTATGTCATGATGCTCTTATAAAGCACTTGCCTCTTTATTATGACCATCTTGAACATTTGCTCCTCTCCTTCTTCAAGGAGATTTATTTTTGGAACCGATTAGTCTATTACGCTTCATGCGTGCCATAAACTCTGTCCATCATGGACGTTATTCTATTTGGAGCATTAGCAGCTGAAATATGACATTTAGTTGGTCAGCAAATGCTCCTGACAATATTTTGCAAATGAATTATCACTTGAACTTTAAGTTCACATTTTCTTGCACGAGGATCTAAATGTATTCATAATAATTCATTCCACGTATCACTTTTTCAGCTGCCCATTTTCTCCTCCTAATGTTGGTACCAACACATTTTTAACCTTCTTTGGGAACCCATCTTTGTGCATTGTGGTGGCATAATTAAATCATATAGTACATCTATATTTCTATATGGAAATTATATGGTTCCTAACTTTGAACCAATTAAGATAGGGAGAATTTATCACAACTTGTTGGCTAGTTGCGTACAAGTGCTGTTGTATATTAAATAATACACCTCATACCAAATTTTTTTTTTTGGAGTTTTGTTCTCATAACCAATGGTTTAGCTTAATTGGAGGCATACAGTTTCTGCCAAAATAACTAGAATTTAAACCAGCATTATCAAGATAATATTATCATAATTTTTATTCTGGAACTGTGCTCTAATAATTTGAGTAAGCAACCTTGCAAAAGTCAAACTGCAAGTTGATAACAAACGCACATATGACCACAGAATAGATGCATCTATAAAAATCATATAATAGTAAACGGTCCACATGGCAGGTGATTAGGCCCATTCATACTATCACTTTTTTTTCGTTCCAGATATCAAGGGATTCAATCCCAACCTTAACTGGTATATCATGAGAATAAGCAGCACAAGATTTTTTTTTTTTGAAGAATCTCTATTTCTTCAATATATGTTAATGTGAATTCTCAAGTAACTTTCGCATCATAATTGAATCTGGATAGCCAACAGGTCATGCCAACTAATCTTTGTTTCAGTAAACCTCTAGTTTACTTGTGGTATGTGATTCCATCATCATGCTTATACATGTGTAATACAAATAGAAGAAAATCGGGTAACCTTTCATATTTACCCAGTATGATTATAGTAATATGAAGATATTCAATCTTCTTTTCATTTATAGTCTCAAATACCAACCACTTTGGCTAATATATTTAAAACTCAAAAAGTTTCTTTTGAAACTTATTATAATATAAAATGTCATGAACAAATTAATTCATCCGGGTAGTAACACATTAGCTCTTCCGGAGCTCTTGATTGATTTTGTACTATAAGATCTTTTGTCACAACATTCATATGGTAAATGTCTCCTTCACGGAGAAAATCATATCATAGTAAATTGTCATGGTCAAAGTCATCATAAGCAAAATCATTTCTTGCTTTAATTTTGTCTTTAATAGCTTTTTATAAGACATGGAAAAAAAAAACGGCGTACCATATGTACGCGACCAATGACATATTCATGTAACCACATTATAATATTCATTATCTTTATTTCTATCAAACCTCCCTTAGAGGTGAGTTGTGGTATTTATTCAAATATACATAAGCACATTATTATGCATAATCTTCATCACATATATATTTCACATTCATTTTCAGGAATGAGTCTGCATTTACAACATTTATCACAAGTCACATTTTCAGGAATGGACTATAATCATGTGAGTGTGACTCGCATTAATAGACCACACTGATACATATTTCCTTCACATTTGAAGGATTATTTTGAGAACCCTTATTGTTCTCCTATTTAGAATTACCATAATGATAACTATTATTATTTTGATCTTTGTTACGCCTATGTTCATTGGTCAACCACTTGTCTTCATTTAGACTTATTATGCACCTCTATCACATTCACTTCAAGAATGGAGCAAATCAAGTGGGATAAACTTCATGTTGTTTCATGAAAATATATTATTTTTCTTTAATCATCATTGTATCATCAATATGGTGCATTGGGACTCAAACTCAATGCCTTACCCATATAAATGCATTATAGGTCATAATGCGTTGGAACTCAAATCTAATATTTTTTCATCAAAATAATACGCTGGGACTTGAACCCACCGTCTTACCCTCAATCTCCAGCATAATAGGCCAATATTCACTAGGACTCGCACTTGAGCCTATAAAATATTATCGCGTATGGTGGTCATAAATTTCTTAAAATTTTGTAATGCTAATGACATCAGGCATTGCAAGACTTATGAAGGCATTGCCAGTCGATTAATTCATACTAAACCTTTGTGGAAGGCTTGTACATATATCAAGGAGGCCAAACACTTTAATTTATATTATACCACGAGTCCTCTACCGTATCCTTCAATTCAAAAGCTCAAAAAACAGATTTTCCTACTTCCCTGCATAACTTAGAATAGTAAATTGGAGAGCTCATAAGAAAAGAATGAATAACAAATCACTAAGCACCCCGAAAATAAAGGAAAACTTATATTTCCTTGATTTCACATGTAAAAGAAAGCAAGACAACATATTTCAACTAGAGAAGCTTAAACCAAAATTACGGTCTAAAAACAACTATATTGCAGGGTCCCACATATATAATATGTCACAGAAGAATTTGAGTAGATGCGAAATAATTATAGTGAAGTATATGCATATCTCACGCAAGCACTCCCATCGGTTAGCATTAATAGGAAAAAATTAGTAAAATTTGTAGCACATCTAAAGACTATAGATTCTCAAGTTTCACCACTAGTCATAGATAGTTCCTGTTTACATCTAATGACTTGTTAATCATAAGCTTTAACAAAAAACTTCACATGATGTACCAATACAGAAAACTTCATGCATCAATAAGTACATATATTACACATAATTTAATGCAAAGATAGAAAGTTTAGAAATGGTGAAGAACGTATATGTGCACTAGAAAATTTCTCTGCTGATGCATTCTTGGGTTTGCTGTGATAACTTATTTGCGATCAATGTGGTGATTACGGTCTCCACACTCTTCTGAATTTCTAGGAAGATGAGTTGCACGTCTGAGCTTTCCTTTTTTCATGTGCTTATTAGAATATGATGATTGGCTTTCTATTGTAACCTTTTCTTATGTAGAACAAATTTTTAGACCTTTATAACTCAATTGATTAGCGACTCATGCCGATAATGTGTTCAGAAACTTAGCTCAAAGTAATAATATGAAACAACCAAATAGACAAGAATGTAGAGAGAAAGAGAGGAGAGATTCTTATTTCTTCAAGTGTTTTCCAAGTGTCTACAATATCACTTCTCATCCTCTATTTATAGTATTACATAGAGATATACAAAAGAATACTATAAACATGGCATTAAATATTGGAGATCATGCAGGAAGATCATGGGGGATATTATGGAGGTATGGGAGCTACAATCATAAGTATTGGAATAGTGAGAGTTATGGAGATAAAGGAGAAGAGTAGTATGTGTCATTCATTGAGGAGTTATGGACATCCACCATAATCTAATGTTTCATAACATATATATATATATATATATACATACATACATAAATACAAAAATTATATAATTTTGTACACACTTTTAACTACTGAATATATATAATTTTTGGCGTAGACTAAAAGTGAAAAAAGCTCGAGAATTTACCATGTCCAAAAGACACGTACAGAATCTACAAAGAGCACACAAGAATCAACAAAACTTAGAAGTATTTGCATACAATCATCAACAATCAATTTCTTTAAGCATTCCTTATTGTTTGTTTTCAATAATTTCCTTAAGAGTCTTTGGATATATTCCATAACCAATTGGTAGTCTATAATTATGTCTCGTTCCTCTGAGAAAAGCTTCCACACGTGACCATTCAAACTAGGGCGTTTTCTTGAGTAAGTTTAGAAATTTGTACGGTTAAATTTCATTATAATGATTTTATTTTTTTCAAAATTTTTCGACTGTTATATTAAAGTATTGTTATTTAGAATATATATTATAATATAATATAAAAATTAATTTCATAAAAAATTTAATTTTTATAATGAATAACTGTTACATATTGATATTATTATAAAGAAGTCTAAGAGTACCAAGAAAAACAGAGTTCTCTTCTCCGTGTTTAATCGTCTGAAAACGTGAGAACCATTCAGTGATCTCTACCACTGCTATTTAGTCCGGTCTGGTATCATTTTTTACCACCAATACCAGGCATCATATATTTATTTCTATTGTACTATCTAGCATCCCAATAAATATTAAGTCGAATTATTAGACTGCAGTGGTGTGACAAAATAGGTTATGGAATAGACACTCAGCGCGTGTCACATGTAAATTTTAATAAATTTTATTATGTATAATTAAAGATATGCATCTGTCTGTTTTTGGGAAATGAATGCAGAATAAGGAGTAAAAATCAATTGCAATTTTGGTGAGCACGAAACATACTTTTTACCTAGTCTAATGGATCTCTGCGTCTATATTTCAAATATATTATCTCAATGTCTGTTGAGGTGTAACATGGAGGGTTGAAGGAATGGAAATAAACTAATTTGAAATGTATTATAAAATAATAAAAGAAGAAGAGTACTGCAGAAAAAAGTGGAGAGAGAATTTTTATTGATTCGGAATGAATTGCAACGGAATAGAACTCCTTTATTTATAGGAAAAAAGAGGCTTCGTCATCAAGTAACAAACCCTAAGATCACTCTAAAATATAGACATTCACCTTAAATATAACTCTATTTATAGCACTCCCCCTTGAATGTCTAGTCAACAGATAATGTGCCTGTTAAAACTTTAACTAAAATAAAACTCAGTGGAAAAAAATTCTAGTGAAGGAAAAAGAGTACACATATCTAACAATATGCCTTTTGGTTGCCTCATTAAAAACCTTGTAAGGAAAACTCAGTGGGACAAAACCTTGTAAGGGAAAAAGAGTACGACGCGTATTAACCCGCCCTGATGAGAGCATCAATTCACATCCTTAAGCCTTCGCATTCCAATCTTGTGCACCATCTTCAAAAGATCGTTTGTATAGATTTGATAAACAAATCAGCCATATTAACTTGAATGAATATGTTGCACCTTGAAATTATCATTCTTGATAGATATATAATGTCTTCATATAATATCGTGGAATGGCTTTTCAATATCTTTATAGAGGTAAAAATTCTCATTATCACATTATCATGCTTATAGTTATAGCAAGATACATATGTGCACAAACTGCACTTAGAATATGGTGCTTCAAAATCAAGAATTGTATATGCTTTAAGATATAAGCTAAGTCATATAAGCCATACAAATCGACTTTAGATGCATATCAAATTTTCATACCATGCTACACATATAAGATAGATAAAAGTGATTACATACACCATTGACTTTATACTTTCAAGTGTTTGAACTACATGTCTTTCATGTGAAACCAATTTTATTCGAATTGCGGCTCTTCCATTTGGCCAATATTTTTGTGTCTGTATTCGACAGACTTAAGATCCTCATCTATGCTTAGCGCTATGATAGATATCGTCGACGAACATTTTATATCGGTTCCAATTTTTTTTCCATAAAGACATAACAAAGAGATCTCTTCATTCATATTTTCAAGTACCTGAATCTCTCCTGAAATTTTATGAAGTGTTATGTCATGTGATCTTTTAGATCACTTGCCTCCTTATCATGATCATTTTAATCATTTGTTCATCTTCCTTATCAAGAATTTTATTTGAAACCGATTTGTCTATACACCTTAAGCGTACCATAGACTTTGTCCTTCTAGGACTTATTCTAATAGGAGCATTTAAAATGAGAATATATTACTTTCTTTGGGTCCGTAAATGCGTCTGGCATGCTTTGCAATATATTGCAGATGAATTATCTTTTTATGAACTTCAAGTTTATATTATCTTATTCGAGGATCTAGATGTAAAAATAATAATTCATTCCACGTAACTTTTTCTCAATTGTTTATCTTTTCTCCCCCTCATGTTAGAAAAATTAACTTGCTTCCTCAACTTTTTGAAACCCACCTTTGTGCGTTATGGTGTTTATCGAAATATACATCGCATATCAATAATAGTAAGATGAAATTATTTGGTTCCTAACCCTGAACCATTTATGAGGGGAGAATGTAATATACTTTCATATATAGATAAATTTGTTCTCGTAAATAATAGTTTAGCTATTAAGTAGAAGCACTCAATAAATCACTTTGCTAAACTAACTATGATGTAAACCAACTTATCAAGATGAATTGTCTTGAATAGAAAATCTAAAAATTATGCTCTAAATTAAATTATTGAGCAAGTTATCTCACAAACACCAGGTTGCGGGTTAATAATAAACGCACATATAACCATCTTATAGATGCATCTTTATAAGATTTACATGGCAGGTGAATGGGCCCATATTCACCTTTGATAAATTCCAGAATTCAAAGGATTCAATCTTAATTTTAGTTGGTATAATAATCGCGAGAACATGCAACACAAAAGAATTCATAAAGAATCTTCTTCAACACTTACCCATGTGAATTCTCATTTATTTTGCACATCATACTTAAATAAAGATTGCTCAATAGGACATGCCTGATAAAGATGTCTGTATTAGTAAACTTCAGGATTACATCATGACATGTGCATTTGTTAATTAAACTCCCAGTTTATTATGACATGGATTTTTATATCAATAAATATACATTTTATTGTGTCATGTAATTCACCATATTTTTTCTTTATGTAGTACAAATCAGGCAATAAAGCGGGTAATTTTTATATACATATTTACCCTGTTACAGTTGTAGTAATATAAAGATATTAAATCTTCTCATTATTTATAGTCTCAATATAACCAACCGCTTTTGCGAATACTTTAGAAACTTAATAAGTTTCTTTGAGATTTACTATAACACAATGCCTTATTGATAATCAATTTTATTCTCAACAATAGTAATAATTGGCTCTTCCAGATCTCTCAATTAATTTTGTACTACCATACATTCATCAACATCTATATGGTGAATATCTCTTTTAAAGAGAAAGGTATACTATTATGGTCATGGTCAAAATATATGCAAGATCTGTTTGTTGCATTACTGTTGTCCTTTAATAATCATATTGCCAAAATATTTTGGCATACAATAGATACGTATCCAATGACCATTCATACCATAATAGAACACCTCTATTTATAGGGAAAAATGGCTTAATCCCCAAGTAACAAACCCTAAGATCTCTCTAAAATATAGACATTCACCTTAATATAATTCTATTTATAACAAAATGGTAATTTTCATTTCCTTTTTTTTATATATATATATTTTCACATAGCTAACAGGGATTAGGAAAAATTATATTTGGTCGAATTAGTAATGAGATTAGGAAATTTGAAATCATAACAATATCATTCATATTGTAACATTTTGATCATTGTGTTTAAAATTGGCAAAATAAGAGAAAGGTATTACGGCAGTTGAAAATAAATCACTAAGGTAAAGTAAACCTCCAATTTTCTAAATCAAGGTCTTTTTCATAATTCATATAATAATTTTTATTATTATAAAAACTTTGTCACCCTTTTTTCAACTCCCCCCCCCCC
>MCJB01012118.1:105298-158718 GCA_002018475.1 Nicotiana obtusifolia
ACCCCCCCCCCCCCCAAACCCCCGGGTCCCTCCTCCCTTTCTTCTGTAGCATCTAATGGGTTATGAGTTCAATGCCATTATCTTTAGCATAAATACAATATTCCTTACTCATACTAAAATGATTACTTCTTCACAATCCTTTTTCTTTCTTTACATTGACGATGCAATAAATATTTATATAATAAAACTATTTAAATGAATTTTACAAAATAAATTTAAAAATAAATAACTTATTATAACATATTAAATTACACGTAATCTTATAACTTAAATCCTTTTTAAGATATCCAAACAATAAACCAATGGGCTACTACCAGAGTACCCGTTGAGTTGACGGATTAAAATTCGGACCCAAAATCTGAGTGAATTTTGACCTGCCAATTTCAAGTAATTGCCAGTTTACCACTTCACTTTCTAAGAGTCGACCCCGCGAGCAAAACTGCGCCGAATTTGTTCTTCTCCTCGCAATTTCTGTCTTTGACTAAATCTAGCTCCAAGTTGTTCAAAAACCCTAATCCCTTTTTCCATTTCTAAAGAACGACTTTTTGCGAAAGATTGGAGTAAGAATTTCATCGAAAAATCCGTGCAGGTTCAAGGTATCTAAATTGGTTAATATTTTTGGAAATTCTCTATGCCTTTTCATTATTTCTTCACTGATTTGACTCTCGTCTATCTATTTGCTTTCAATATTATATGATTCCTGGCAAACACTTTCCTTTCTTAACATGAATCTTGCTCTAATTATGTGATGGCTGAATTTTACATGTATTCCTTTACATGTTTTAAATCTATTGATTGTATCAGTTATTCCTTTTTCTTCCGATTTTGCTAATTGATTCTGTCAAATCCATGCTTTACTAATTTACAGCCCCCAAAAGTTTAAACTAGAGTACAACTATAAATACCTATAGTTGTTTGGGCTTGAAAGAAAAAGCTTTTTCATCACTGTTATGCACCACTGATATAACATTTTACTGAGACACATTATATTCATTGTTTTTTGGGCTATTGCTTTGCTGGCTGTGAGCCAAGGTGAAGTTCGATTTCTTTTATTTCACGCAATACAACTACTGCTCAGAATCCTTAGAGGTTCTTGCGATCTTGGAACATTGAGATTCGGGTATTAGTTTCTTGTTGCTGTTGTGCAAGTTTTCTTATTGCAATTGCTGAGTATTCTAGAGCTTGTTTGGCCTATTTATTGCTGTTGAGGCTCTGTTCGTGACTCGTTATTTGGATTTCTGGTTTTCTTATACTTCGTGAACTGGTTAGTTTCTTGTGAATGCAAATTTTAATTCCCTCTATGTGGTAGTTCTATGTAAAGCAGTTATTTTTATTTTATTTATGTTTGGTTGTTCAAACGCGGAAAGCATGTATTCTATAACAACTGTTAGTAGTATTTTAAGGCTCTTAAAATATATTGAGCTTTCTGATTCAAAAACTTACTGTGTTTCATTTCTCTGAATTTATTTATGTATAAAAGGTCTCTGTCCTAATAATAATATTTTTCTTTGTTACTTCATATCTATCTGCTGGTCTATTTTCTTATAAAAGAAGAACTAGTTATATTGTTTGGTGTAAGGTCCAACGCTAGCTTTGTCTATTCTTTCCAACGCTAGCCTTGTCTATTCTTTCTTTCATGCAAAACAAAAACCGAATATTTTTTCTTAATGTCTATCCGTCTCAGTTAGCAAATAAGTTTCGCTCTTCACCGGGTTGATCTTTATTGTCATAATCAATTTAAGAGAACTTAGCATTCACAAGGGCCCTAATTGATTTTATTTTGAATTACCTTATTCAAATTAATTTGGAGGCATAACATTTGAACGACTTTTCTTTTGTTACAGGCTAAGCCTTTTAAAGTCTTCTATTTTACTTGTTCGCGTTCAAACAGTTCAATGAGTAGTGTTTTTGGACTCTCCCGTTGTATTAACTTTTCTGAATATTCGTTGAAGCATATATGAGTATATAATATGAACATTCTACCCATTTTCTATACTTTAAGTCTATTTAAAATGACAGTTTTTCCTTATACTACTTCTAAAGTATTTTGGGTCATAACCAATGTATAGGTTCTGGAGCAAAATAACTTATTTCAATTCTTAGACTTGTCGCCAATACATTTGGACTTCACAGCTCCTTTTTAACCATTAGTTTGATTTTGTTTCCTTTCATAAGTAGTCTATTACTGATTTGAGCATCAACTTCAGAATGCATAGTTTGTTTTAGAAGGTAAGAAAGCAAAATCAAACTAATGGTTAAAAAGGAACTGTGAAGTCCAAATGTATTGACAACAAGTCTAAGTATTGAAATAAGTTATTTTCCTCCAGAACCTATACATTGGTTATGACCCAAAATACTTTAGAAGTCGTATAAGGAAAAACTGTTATTTTAAATAGACTAAAGTATAGAAAATGGGTAGAATGTTCATTTTATATACTCATATATGCTTCTATTAGCCGAGGGTCTATCGGAAACAATCTCTCTACCCTTCCCGGGTGGGGGTAAGGCTGCATACATCTTACCCTCCCATACCTCACTTGTGGGATTACACTGGATTGTTCTTGTTGTACTCATATATGCTTCAAGGAATGTTCATATTATTTACTACTTAACTAATTATTTTAATCCTTTAATTTGGAGGCCAGCATGAGCCACTTCTTGCCTTGTATGTTATATGGTCAAGTCTTTACCTGTTTACCTTATGTGGCGCTTAGCTAAATCAAAAATAGAAATCTAGCTTTTACTTTGAGTCTAGAACCTCCCTTTAGATCGTGTCTAATGCCTCATGGACTATAGGAATAGGACGGGTAGACCAATTAATACACGATTTAGAATTGATTAGTGCTCTTTAGGTAAACAACTTAAAGATAGTATGAGGGTAGCAGAGATGATACAAAAATTGCCCGGATAGCCATTGCACTTTTGGCTATAAAAGTCTTAGAAGACTTTGTACGGGAGTTGATCCATTAGACCTAAAAATTTAGGACCCCTACTAATTAATTTCGCCGTACTTTATTTATATATTTTTGTGCAATTGTACTGCGTGGGGATAGCATAGGCTTTATTCAAATGATGTTGTTATGAAACTCTTTTTCTTGATATACAATGATTCATTATAACATAAGTTGTAGACGTATCTTTAGTAATAAAAGTTGTCATCTTCAAGTTTGCCTCTTACTTCTGTTTTCTTCTTTCTTTCTTATGTAAGTCAACTTCTTTCTACTATTATTTAGTAATTTCTTTCTTATTCCTTTAATTAACTTGTATGTTCAATCATGTAGGCCAGTTAGATAAATTTTAATTAATTAACTAATTCACACGCCTAGTACTCAATAATCCGACATAGTTTAAAATACGGCTGGGAACCACATTTGTGGACTTCAAAGAGTGTCTAACCCTTACCCGATCTTTGGTGACACAGACTAGTTTAGTCGGAGTTATTTCCAAAAAAGGTACCCTAACACACCTTAAAAATCGGAAGTGGCGACTCCTCTTTTTTATATCCCACTTTAAAGGAGTTGTCCCATATCGAAACCTGCTTGCGACACCTACCTCCCTAGACCCCACTTGTGGGATCACACTTGGTATGTTGTTGTTATGAATTGGAATATGTGCCTTAAGTGTAGTAAGTTAGCTTGCAAACATGTGGCCTAGTGGTAAATGAAGTGGGTGGAGAACCATGAGGTCTCAAGTTAAAGTCTTTGTGGAGTCAAAAGATACTAGGTGAGTTCTTTCCATTTGCCTAAGCCTTAGTGCGCAAAGTTACTTGATACCTATGGTGGGAGGGAAAGCATCCAGTGGAATGACCGAGGTGCACGCAAGCTGGCCCCAACACCGTCGTCATAAAAAAAAAAGTTAGCCTGAGGACTATTTGACAGTTCAGTCATCTTCAAAATGAAAAACCAAAATGTCAACCATAGATGGTACTGTTGTATGAGCAAATGTTGTAACGTACTTGTGTGCCTAGATTTCCCTCAATTTCAAATTCAGGCTCTAATCTTTCTGAAACCTTTTTGTTTTTTATTTATAAATAGGGTACCAGGCTAGGGTCCTGTAATGGGTGCCGAACAGCCAAAAGACTCAATGAAAGAGATGGACTGGAAAAATCTAGGTGGAACAGAAAGTAGTGAATCTGGTATTGGACCAGCTGTGAAGAAACGGCTGCCTAAAAAGATTCGACAAGTTCCTGAATATTATTTTCTTCCACGAAGATCCTTACCGTACAACATCGCCTTTTACGGGTCATGTATTGCTGCAGGTCTTGGCGCAGGAATGCTGCTTGAAGTATGGATCAACAAGAAGATAAAAGGTAATCACTTACTACTACAATTCAAAATAGATTGAATCGTGTATCTGCCATCCGTTTTTAGTATTTGAGCATACATCAGTAGCATGGAAAGTCTTTAGCTTCTTTTACGAGCTCTATTTGAAGGCAAATTTTAAGGTGGTATTTGTCCATTCTTATTGATAGCACATAAAGCCTTTTAACGAGCTATCCTGGGGTCTCAAAAAACATGTGTTATGTTGTAATACTTATAATTTCTTCCCTTGGTTGTATCAAAATACTTGAGGATACTGCTCAATTATTCAGATTTGGCTGTTAGATTGTTAAATCGTTTGGACGCCGTAAATGCTTGTCATAAGATTCTACTCTGTACTTTTCTTCTCATCCAATTGAGAATGACTGACACTGACTATATGGAAATAATATCCATCAAAAAGCACTTTTGGGGTGCCAAACTCAAAAGGAGATTAACAGCATATACGTGAACTAGACACCAGTACATAGAAATATTTGCTTGCTTGAATATTTGAATGCTTGATCCCCCCTGGACACCGCGTAGCCTTTTGTAATAGTTTTCATTTCATCAATGCAACCAGCTTTCATTCTCAATTGATCATTTCAGTTCTCTCTATTGCTCACGACATTGGTTTTCCCATACGGCACTGACAATCTAGTCTAGTGTACGGAGGGGACCTCAGGTAGCGGACAGCAATCGCACTGACATTGATTGCTTAGCCTTACATCGCCCTTCCAAGGAATCCCAGGAAGGCGTCGCGTAACAGTTGGTATCAAGAGTAGTTCTCAGGCACATCTCCCTTGCACCAGTTGTACTCCCTTTTTTTCTCCCATAGAATCAGTAACCCTTCACATGTTTGTTAACAGTCAAGCAAAACATATTTGCATTGATGAAATGAAAACTATTAGAAAAGGCTACGCGGTGTCGAGGGGGATCAAGCATCAAATATTCAAGCAAGTAAACATTTCTCTTTACTTTTAAGTATCTATCCTTGTCTAACAGTCAAGGAAAACATATTTGTTAAGCTTTCCCAGCAGCCAACTCCACTTGAATGGTGTCTTTTATGTGTATACTCCTGTCAATGGTAGAGAAGACACTTAGAAATTCCCTGTGCAGCACATCATTTGTTTGATTTATTTTGTAATTTCCATTTATACAATAATTATCTCTCTTTTCTCTATTTGTTGGGTTGTCTTCTAAGTTGATTTGCTCTCTTATCGCAGAGGATGGAGGGGTCATTTGGGAGTTTGACAAGTGAATTTTGGATTTTTCGCAGCAGTTTCGATTCTTACCTTTTTCAATTGCTCTTTTGTGCCAAGGAGTTCGCGTGGCTCGGATAGCTGAATATTAGTACATGATTGTTAAATCTTTCTTTTGTATCCAAACCAATTTTGTAACATTATATTTCAGGAGGGGTCAGTGAAGATTTAAACGTAGTAGTAGTATATTTCAGGAGGATTGTGTTGGGATCTGCAAATTCTACTGAAATATTAGGTTATATAACGCATTGATGGCTAACATTTGAAGAAAAGAAATACTTTAGGGAAGTAGCCTTCCTGAGAATTCTGTTTCCTCTGCTTTTATTGATCAGTGGATAGTATATTAGCTGTGGATTGTGGAGCTATTGAACATTGATGTAGCTATATCCAAAGAGGTTCCCTTGCCAAATTTTCTGTTTTTTACAACGATCGCATGTGTTCAAACTTTTCCCTTCACATTTTTTTTCCTGCTAGAATATCATTTGAAGAGACCACGTGGAAAAATACTGATCTGAATGAAATGGGAACTTCACGTTCCCTCTATCTCGAATGAAGAATGAAATTCGAGTACGCGAGTGTGTGCATTTACATTTTAGTGTCATTTCGGACGTCAACTTTGAATTTTTAAATATACAATTTATATATTTAGACATTATATAAAACTAGTGAGTATATGTTTGACTACAAATTACACATTTAGAAATTTCATAAAACACACAACTAAGATAAGACGATTTGATTTTGTCCATATAGTAATAGTTTCATAAAGAGAATATAGTATCATTTGCGACAAAAAAATATGTATCCTTTTCAATTTTCATGCTAAAAGTTGGGGTAGTTTTTTGAACCGATGCTAAAATAGCTGGACATCATCTACCATAATGGGGTTGAGGGTTTAGAATCAATAGATCAAGGTGAAGAAGTTGCCAAAAGCGATTCATATCACGTGCTTACATGTAATGATTAGCAAAAAGAGAATAATAGACTGAAAGCTATTACTACTACTCGTCTACGGATCCTAAGTCCTAACGGCTAACACTACTTCCCTTTCCAAACAACTGATTCCTATTCAATGTAGTTCCTAATTTCTCACACATCTACAGATTTTTCCTTTAGTCCTATAGCCTATATTTTTACTTTCTCTCAGAGGAAAAAAAAAAGAAAAAAAAGGATCAGTTCAATATTCAAATTGAAGCACCTGGGTAATGGTCTGGCTTAAGAGAACATGCCGGAGTAAAACAGCGTTTGGCGGTACAAAGTGTTCCTCTGAGCAATTTTCCTGAGCTGAAGTAGCTGCTCAGCCGAGTAAACACAGCAGCCTTTGGAGTACAGATACGTCTGAGCCACAGGCGAGTTCAGTACCACCTGTAAAAGCTGCTGCCTATTCAGCCTCGCCAATGACCCATAAAAGCTATTCGCCTTCACTTCATTTACATAGCTGGATTTTGCATTTCTGTCCTCAGAACCAGAGGAAGACGACGAAGCACCTCCTTCTACCAGCACAGGCATACTCTGTAAGACTCTGACCTGCGCCTGTAGGAACTTGACATATTTGTACGCCTCTCCTAGCATTGTCGCCGTATCCATTTTTTTGTCCCATGGCAACAGCTTCTCCAGAGATCGTGTTTTCTCGCTTAGCTTCTGTCTTCGTATTCGAGTTGTAGATGAACCATAAGCAGACTGCTTGCAGCTTTTTGGCATGGTACTGAGCTGGTTACTCATGAGTACTTGTGAATTAACAGACACCGGTTGGACTCCGTTTACAGTGGACGATGAGGCACCGCGGTGGAAATCCAAATAGTTTGGCATTTCGAGGCAACGGAGATCTGGAAGACGGCCGTAGCCTAAGCCGCTGTCGTCGGAGATACTGGAGAAGTAGTTGAACGGCGGCTCATTCAAAAATATCTCGTTGTTGTACGGATACAACTGAAAATTTTCCGTTACTGGTTCCAGCTTCGGTAATTTTAGCTTTTGATCAGCATCGAGAATATTCTCCTTAACCCATGGAAAATCTCCAGTAGTAGAGAAATCAAAAGTCGCCGAACTTTGCTGCATTTGAGAAGCAGCAGCGGCGTATGATATATCGTTTGCGAGAGAAGGGTGAAAATATGAAAGTGAGAGAGGTTTCACTTCTTCGCCGTGATTGTAGTGGTCGAGGCTCAAACTCAAAACGGACTGATAGCTCAGGCCGTTGTACAAGCCGTTGATGAAGGCTTCATCAGACGCCATAAGTGGCAGAAACGCTTCTCCGGCATTGAACTCCGGTTGAAGTAGAGGTTTTCTCTCCATAGCTCACAGAAAACACGCACTCAACAAACTTCACACACACACGCGGAAAGACACGGGGGGAAAGGAAATATTATTCTATAAAATGATTCTGCATCTATATATTTTTGCTCAGAGGGTTTAAGGGACACGTGGCGGGAGAGGAGTAGAGGTATATAACCGACAAGTAGCTGTGGTTACTGTTGATTCTGTCTCTAATAGTACTATGCCGTTTCATTTGAATTACTTTTCCTTTTACAATTTTTTGGCGGGTATTTTTCGGCCGTTAGATGGACTTTGATCCAACGGTGGAAATGTACGTTTGCGGTTGGCTCGTGCCATAGTATGGAAAAACCCTCATCCGATGTTAGCTCATCTGGATAAGGACAAGAAAGAAAGGGATTTTGTTCACAAAAATGGAGGGTTAAAATAGAAATTGAAGTAAAACAGAAAAAAGGAAAGGGAATGATTATGTTGGGATTCGGGTACACGTCACTGTAGAAAGTACTGTTTTACAGGACCTGGATCTGGCAAATACGATTTCTGATAACTGTACACTATAAAAATTAGCGTTATCCTTGTGAGCTGTGCGTACGTGGGTGGGAGAAGGGGTTTGGGGGGGGGGGTGTTAGGTTTTGGGCCTATGCCACCTTTTAAGAGATTTCAGCAAGAATTGACAATTTTTTTGAACTCAAAAAAACCAAATTATTTCACCTAAAAGGATAACATGCAGCTTATCCATAAGGGTTAGTAATTCGTATGATGTTCAGTGGATTCTCTTCGTTTGCGTCACTTACCCATACAGCTTACACTGAAATATACACGTCCATCAGACAACAAAGTTGCTCTAGCCATTTCCGTCTAATTAAAGATTAGGAACTAACTCATACACTAATTTTCTTTTCCATAATAATGAATTACATGTTACAAAACTGCTCAAGAATGAAAGACGAATAAAACTGTACATAAGAATCAAGTGAGGAAAAAACACAAGAAATCAGGGACTCTAAGCAATCACCTATTCCCCGTTCCAATAGGAAGAGGAGTTGATACTAACAGCTCGAACACTTTTCTCTAAGGAATTAGTATCCTACTCAGCAGCATTCTAATGCTGCTCTCCTGATGCCTGCAAAATTTCATCTATCCCACATGGCCTGAAAGATTGCAGGTCTATGCTTCAGCCAATGTACCATTTCCCTTTCTAGTGGAGCCTTATTTAAAACAACATCCAGCATAGGACTGCCAAATACTTTGGGACTACTCTTAAATGACCATATCCGATCTTTTGGCCATGGTCTTTGGGGCTGCTTCTCCTGGCAAAAGTATACAACTCGCGTTAAGTGGAAGCAACCTAGTATAATAATTGAACTGTTGAAATCGACTGAAGCTACACTTCAAGCACATCACTTCCACTAAAAAGCAATTAGCATAACTTCCTACTAATTAATAACTTCTATGTGGGTAACAATATTCACTGGTTGCTCCATGTTGGCTACTAAATTTTAGGTTGGATGCTAAACTTTTGCCGAGATAAACAATGAGATACTTTGGTAAGAAAATTCACACCAAGAAAGAAGAGCACAACCTAAAGCTTACCATTCTAGATAGCATGAACTTCACAGTCCTTGGGCCGTAAACACGTTGGCGGGACGGCTTCTGGACTTTAGCATAAAAAGAGCCAGCTTCAGGTAAAGACAAGCAACCCCTGCTCGCCCTAAAAAGGCAATTATCTGGATCTGCATTTGCTTGGTTATACCAATAAATCAGCTGTCCTAAGCAATAATTCTCGCCATATGTCTTGCGATACTCGTGAACACCAGGCCCCAGCTTATCAGTGTATTTGGGTCCCAGGTCTAAAGGACTTATATATACAGGAGGTGAAGTTACAGTCTTGTATTCCTGCAAAGAGAGAAGATATACAGGTCAAAACCAACACAATGTCCAGTGAAAATGATATGCAAAAGAAGTTTCGATAGGATAAAGCACATACTCGTATTCTAAAAAAACACTTAGTGTAAGCATATAAATGAATCAAGTCAGCAGCAGCGTCATGTCGACATTTGTATGTACATGGAAGATCTCGGACCTCATCCCTTAACCTAGAACAAGAAACAGCAAGTCAAGAAATTTGTTTTTTGATAAAAAGTGCATAGCTAGGATACCATGGATGACACGACTCACCATATTAAAGACTTTCGAAGGCCCGTCTCAAGATCATCTGACCTGGATGGATCATGAGCTCGAATCTTGGCCTTGAGATCATTTAGCATACTATCTTCCAAATGAGGAGCCACGCATTGAAGAAGCTCCTCAACAAGAGACCCCTCTCCTCTCCAGATAAAAGAAACAGCTTCTTCCGAACTGAGCCTCTCAAGAGGAGGGGGAGCTTTTTCTGGGTCACCGAAAACGCATCTCATTACATAACGCACCTGCCAAAGCACCCAGCAACTCTTAAATTTCACTGGCCATTCTCTAAACAAGAAAAATGAAAGGAAAGACTTCGTCAAAAAGGAGAAAGACAAACCTTGTCAAGTGTCAGAGCCAAGTTCTGAAGCCTTTGGTTGTAAACACCCTCAGCCTGTATCATTCAAGAAAGATTATACAGAGAAAAGAAACCTTCGCACATGCAGATGGAGAAGGGAATATAAACCAAGTATAAAACTCCAGCTGACAGCATCCTTACCTGAATTTCAGATTCGTTCTTCTCTACTTCCAAACAAATATCTGAAAAGTATTTCTTCTTCTCTTCTAAATTATGCTTAAGTATCTCATCAGGAAGTTTCGTCCTCTCAAAATTGATAAATCTCACCTTTAACAACAGATAATTCAGAAAATGCACAGAGATGATACAATGGTAATCCATAATCAATTCGGTGCAAAAGCATACCAAATGAGCTGAATAAGCAATCAACCAATTTGGCAAACCAGCAAGCAAACAACTTCCAAGTCCAGCTTTACCAAGATCAATATAATCTTCTTCAGAAACTGAATTCACTTCACATGCCTCTAGCATCAGCTGGTGTCGGTCAAGTAACCCATGGTACTCCTGGAGCACCTGCAGACAGACAAGAAGTGGCACTGCTGAAAAGGCATGAAAAACTGAATCCAACAAATGTGATGGCACTGGAACAATAGGTGTCCATCGTAATTATTAAAGCATGCTATGTTAAGCACAAAAAGTGAAAATTCTTAAACACCAAAAACCTCAGTAAGAGCTTAAGGAGCTTCCTAGACCCAGATAGTTCATCAAAATTAAGATGGAGAATGTACCTTCAGGAAAGCCCCTTCGCCTGTAAGATTCAGGTAACTTCCACGGCAGACCTGGCTGCCGCATAAACAGACGGAAGCTTCATACTCTTCTTTACTCTGTAGCATGAAACACCACCATTTAACAGAAATTATCCACAAAAGAGAAAAGAAAAAGGCTCTACCTTCAAGCCAAACAGATCCTCAACATATTCTGAAAACTCACCTCTGTAACAGAATTGTAATCAAAAGTGACCTCTTCACCATATGCAATTGGACGTACACTATAAATTCCAATCTGATACTGACCATCAACAGCTGTTACTCTGCCCACAAAAAGGTACATAAGTATCGCGAGAAAGATGTTAGTTGAAATCCGGTAAGGAGAAATAAAGAGGGATAATACGTAAAACACATATATACACACACAACACCTCTTAAGGGAAACCATAATACTAGAGCGGAGGACAAAACTTACTTTGCTTCACAATTAGGTCTGCACGAGTGACAAATTCGACTAGCATAGTTTGCTTTGTGCATTGCATCAACAACAACTAGATCATACCCATCAGCATCACCCTAACAAGAGAAATTATTAATAGGGTCGAAGAAAAACGTTTGAAGATAAAAAGAGAAAAGAATGAACCCTCCATATCAACCAATGATACCTTTGGCCTCTCAAGATATATATTGTAAAATTCTGGTGCAGGATCATTGTTATTCCTCTGCAAGGAGCGAATTCCATCTTGCTTTTCAAACCACTTCCAAGCAGGATAAACCTGTATGCCTCGTTAAGAGAGATATGAATTCAGGTCATCTTTCAGAATGTATGATCACTTCTCAAAGCATCATTAAGCAAAAGGATACTCAGAAAAGCTGGAGGAACGGGTAGGTATAAATATAATCAAGAATTAAACATTTTGTTCTTACCTCCCCCAAGAATTCGACGACAAAATCCTCCTCACTGAAGCCACCTTCTTTGTTGCACACAACCCCAAGACCCTGACAGACACATCCATAAAATGTTGGAAGAAAGGATGAGCATTTAGTAGAAGGCCCAAAATGTAAAATTGATACCTACTAGTATTTGTGATCCTCACCTTTCTATAGGCAACATAATTGTCCTCCGCACGAGTATCAATGGCCTTCAGGATGAATTGACATAACCGTACAGTTCTCTTGTCCTGATTTTCGTCTGCACTTTCCAGAATCTCTTCGAAAACAGGCTTCAGAGGATACATCATTGGTGTATGACTGCCAGTGAAGCGCCTAACTTGCTTGTTAAGAGTACGAAGGAGCACATCTTCAATAAACAAATGCTTGTCCAGGAGAGACCAATCCGATTCATCAGGCATGGAATCGAGAAGAAGATTATGAGTGTATGGATCAATACCATAGACTTCCTGCTCAATCACCTCATCTCCAAGCATTTTCCTTGGTTTATAATCCTTCACTTCAGGAATTTCCATATCAGACTCCTCAGTGCCATTCTTCTGTGCACTAAGCTTCTCAGCATAATCCTCCGGCAAAGAAACCAGCATCTTTCTTTTCACTTCTTTCTCATCGGCGACAATAACATAATGATCAATGACTTCATACTTCCTTGTTACCGGAGGAACCAAGCTTGCCTTTGTCATGCGAGCACCCCATTCGCGATCATCAGCCAAAGAATCAAACCCATCATCTGGAGTGAAATAAGTTTCTTTTGATTCTGCAGTTCCACATTCTGATCTTAAATCCAAGTCACTTTCTGTCTCTGAAGCAGTACTCTCGCTATCACTTGTGGTATCACCAGAAGATCTGCCAAGATCATCAGATGTTTCGCTTCCTGAATCTAAGGATTTTACACTCAACTTGGATAAACGTCTTTTGATTTCTCGGTCACTGGCAAACTCTCCATAGTCAGAAACACCATTGACATAGGAAGATCCATTGCTTCTGCTGACATATTTCTTTTCATACATTCTAGCAGGATTCTTTTTGTACTTTGTTGTACTAGAAGAGAAACCTGGAGGTGACTCATCTTTCCAAGTCTTCATCATCTCATCTCTTGTACAAAATGGCTTGGGACCTTCTTCCAAACTAGTAGCAAGACGGATAAATGATGCAATAATGTGATTCATGTCTTTGGCATCACCACGATTTTTAGATCTGAGCCGCAGCATATCAATAAAAATTATCAGAAATTATGTTAAAATAGAAGAATAGTGCCAAACCAATAACAGAACAATTTTCCCACAAATACTAACAATTCAAGTATGTGATTCCTCCATAACCACCTTACCCTTCATGCATCAGCCAAAAAGAGGGGAAGGCGCAAAACCTAAAACAGAAAAATGCAGTTTTAGCCTTGGAAAGCATTGTGGAAGACAAAGCATCCCCTAGAACATGGAACATGTCACTCTGTTCGTTAATGTGCTTGGGGTGCACTGGGTACATCGAGCAATATTGGCAGTGGCTATAATCAGTTGGCATGGGCAGAGAATGAAGAAGCAGCTTAAAGACGGTAGGAACACTGTCCCTCTATGCATTTCTCGTCAGGATGGAAGGAATAAATTTCAGATGTTTTGAAAACAAATACACAGCAGTACACTTGGTTAAATTAGAGCCTAACAGTTCTGTACTCTAGGTGTAACATCAAGATTGACTGATGTAAATACTTTTGACGACTTTCTAGGTTCCTCAATTGTCTTAAGGAAATGAAAGTCGTTTTGATGTACATATTAGCTCCCTCATTGCACATTTAGCCTTCAGTAAGAGCGTGCAGTCACTCAATCCTAAAGAAACAAGGCTTTAATGGTTCCATAAACCCAGGACTCATGACGAATGTGATCCATTGTCTATAGGAGTATTTCATCTTTTAGGTCTCATTAACAGGGAATAGTGATTTTATCAGATCCATACTCCTTTAGGAACATACAATTCCCTAAAAATAGAGATCTAAACACAAATATGACTCTTTCGAAAAGGCAATCACTATTGATCACAGGTTGACGAAGTTACTAGAATTTAGCTAGTTTTGTTTATTATTCGACTAAGTTGACACAGTTTCCTGACGTTAATTTGGGAACAATTGAGAGAGGATTAATACAGTTGATCCCGAGTCGTTAGGGTTTGAGTCGTAGTTGACTGATTGATTGAGTAGAGGAATCAAAGGTACAAATAGGATATAATAGAGGGACCAAATATGCAATTTTCTCCCAAAACAGAAAATTCACAATTCAGCTATTGCAAAGACCCAGTGACGCTAAAGAATCATACACAATACGTAGTATGAAACTTACTTTAGTGCATCCCGGCACATTCGACTTATATCCTCTTTGGCAGAGCTCAAGCCACGGCTAGCATAATATCCGCTTTTGATTTTCTCCTCAATTCCTCGAACCTAAAGGAAAGGTGGACAAGGTTTAGAAGCATCTCAAACAGTATTTTAAAGCAGCTAAGCAAAGAGGATATAATAGTACCTTTGGAACAAAAAACTCGAAAGTATTTTCCTTCATTATCTCCCTTAGACTTGAAGCGAGAAATTCTTTCATCCTCTTGAAACCATTTCTTGATTTTCTCATTGCCAAATGCCTCAATTGGGCATCCCTAGACAGAATGGAGGAGGACTTTCGAGCATCAAAAACCTTCGCACGTTTATACAAGCTTCGACGGAACAACTGGTTGGCAGACTCTCTCTTTTCTGAATTTTCCAAATAATCCCTCAGTCCAATTGAATCATCCATCTGATTCTCCTGACAATTAAAAGTTCTATAGGATGATGAAGTTTTATCAGAAATGTTCTTGAGGCTCTTTACTTTCAAATTTGAGCTCCTGCTCCTAATCCAGTTAACATTTGGAAACTTAACAGCAACATCTTCAAGTTGGCTGCAACCTCTAATATCTATATAGGATAAACAAGAGTAGGAATGAAGAACATCCTCAAGCATTCTGGGAGTTATGCCGGTACAGTCACGCAAAACCAAGGAAGTTATCTTTTCTTTGTTGTAACCATTCTGCAAAATGACGGGAAAAAAATACAAAAAATGTGTTACTCTTGAAGGAATCATAATTTCTTGACAAGTTTCTACTTTCTTAAAATATTTCCAATTAGGGAGCTAGTAGGAGCTACTTTCTTAATGCTTGTTGCTACTGCTTCTTTTTCATCTTTACTTAGCCGAGGGTCAAATGGAAACAGCCTCTCTACCTTCACAAGGTAGGGGTAAGGCTGCGTACGCACTACCCTCCCCAGACCCCCTTGTTAGTGTTGTTGTTAGGGAGCTAGTAGGAGAAGAGATGAGCAGTCCAATGCCATGAAAGCAAAAGCATACCATTATTTTCAGCATCATGGAATCAGTGCAACTGGAAGCAACAGACAGCAGGTCAACCTGACTGGAGATACCCTTATAAATATTTACTGTTGATTTCCAATGCTTACAAGTCAAAGCAGCATAAGCAAGAGATTTAACATCAGCTTTAAGGAAATGAAAGATCCGAGCAAGCACACGACCATCCAGTAGACCCCAGCTTCCACTTTCAATTCCAGGTTTGGTAATGGTTTCTCTATTGAAAGTTTCATCACCACATAAGTCATCAAATTGGCATTCATCATTCGGGAATCCTGATATGTCCTCTTCCATTTCATACTCTTCTTCACTTCCATGAAACCTCGCCTTTTTGCTGGCACGGAAATCTGTCAGGTAGAGATACTTAAGAGAATCAGAAGCAACATACAAAGAGGGGGAGAAAAACAGACAGAGAAAGAAGAATTAGTTCAGTAATCAGAGTCTTTTGTGTCACAATAGGCCACATTATAAAGAATATGTAACTGCCATTAGAATATAATTTCTGAATCGCACAAGCATCTCTTATTCTGAATCCAGGTTGGCTTTGTGACTTTTTGACATAATTCGGAACAAAAATAGATTTCTTTCAAATCACAAATGCATACAAGGACATGAAGGAAGGAGAGGAGGAGGTCCAAAGAAATTGAGGAAAGAAGCAGCCCATACATGCAGCAAAGTTGTAACAGAAAGTGGGTGCATGAATTAGACACTATAGAGAACCAATCACTTTACAATGAAAGCAAACAAGGGAATCTTCCGGAGCATGGACCACATACCTGGATTGCTCTCTTTCTTTGGTTGTCTTGCATTTATCCAGGGATCTAGGACCTCATTAATAGCAGCCGCAAGTTCCCTACTCTTGTAAGACTTCATTACCAACTCGTGAAGCTTTCCTCGGGTATACCCAATAAACTGAGGGTGTATGCCTTGGAATGTGCAGGGAATACCACGAGGTGCACTTTGTAGAGAACTCGTCAACTCTGACACAGAAGCTCCAAGAGTCTCACTAGGTGTTTGGCACATCTTAGAAAGATCAGATGTCTTTGCACTAGAAGCAACTGGGACCCAGATCTTATCCACCTTTCTGAAAGCACTGCTATTTTCTGGTATAACACCTTGATCAACCAATACCTGCAACTCAATCAACGAGAAAGGCCCTCTTTCATGCCCAGCACCATCAAGGTAGTACCACTCACCTAAATGTAATTGTAACTCATCTGCTGAGCAAACATGATCCTTTGGAATATTTAAGGGCGTGCTGCTCTTACGGGAACCATGTGATTCTTGGTCCTGCCTGCTTTTCGAGTGATACATGCCTTCTTCCGACAACCTCTTAGTATCACCTGTCGCCACAAATGGTCGTGATGACCTCTGAGGATGCCTATCCTTCCCTCTAACTTTAGTGCGAGGCTCAGATACAAATGACCCATGCTCCTTAACTACACATGCATTTATCCTGATCACTGGAAGCATCATTCCTTTAATACCCCTTAACACTGGAGGTTTAGGTTGACTGGATCTTCCAACAACATTACTATCATTCAACTCATCTGGAGAGAGAAAAGCCCATGACGGGAGATCAAGCCTTCTGCTGTGTGATGGATAATACAATTCATCTTTCTGCAGCCATCTCGGGTCTTCAATCCCAGATTTTGACATGAGGCATAGAGGATAACCATCATTCAGAACAAGCTTCTTTTTCCACAACTTATCTTGTGTACCTTCGTCATTTCTTTTCCAATCCCCACCCTTGCATGACCAAAGACCAGAAAACAATTCAGCAGAGTCACTGCAGCTTAAATCATTTTCCCTGTCACAGGATGACGGTACACTGGTCCTTGGTTCTGTGGATTCCTTCTGCACCTCCGAACTAAACAAGCACTCATCAGAACTTTGAACACAGTGTTCACCTACATAAGAGAAAACAATACATAATCATAAAGTTCCTTATCAACAAGATGGAAATAAACTATACAGCCTATGCACGCAAAATAATAGAACTTTACCCCTGCGGTTAAAGCAATCCAAAAGCATACAAAGAAAATGTCATGTTAAGCTACCAGTCATGGAAAAACCAAACTCCAGATATATCCAAGCGAAAACACAGTTAGAAACAAAATAAACCAACCGCATAGCCCAAGTTTTGATACAGAAACCAGAAAGAATGTATATAACGAGTCTTTTATCCATAATAAAGATATTTATCATATTACTGACATATTTTTGAATGCCCCACGAGCTAGATACTCCTACACCTAAGCTTCATTAAAAGATGACAAATAACTTCCTTTATCGAGAACACCGGAGAACAATACACCTTCATCCATCACCCAGAAGATATAGAGTTGAAATAGGAACAAAAGAATCACTTACCTTCAGCACTTCCCCATTTCTCCCACTCCACCTGCTCGAAGGTCATTTGCAGCACTTCTGCAGCAAAGAATTGCAAAAAAGAAAAAGAAAAAGAAAAAAAATTAAGTGTTATAAGAAAAAAAAAAAACTTAAGCCCTGTTGTGAAAAGAGAGATAATTCTTGGAATGAGTTACTTACCACCAATAATCTCAAGTTCCCTGCCAGGAATTACAGAAAATCCCTCTAATAGTGCCCCTACTCTCTCATCAATATGATGTTCGTCTGAAGGCTCGGATGCAGCCAAACTATCCGCATGACGTGATACAATCTCTGACAAAGGGGCAAAGCTAACCTCACGTGCCAGATCATCGAGTTGAGCTAGATCACCACTATCTGCCAGCACATTACCAGGAGCCTCGGGAGGGCTCACCAACTGTGTAACAACATCTGAAACAACTGATGGAAAATTTACAGTTGCCATCGGGGAAACTGCATTCTCAACAGTAACCCACCTGTCACTATCTGCATGTCTGACAAAGTGGTCAGACACAATATATCCTTCTTCCGCCAGTGACTTCAGCTTGCATAATCTGGACGGCCCCTGTTCCACGCCAAACTGATCAAGGTAATACCACTTTCCGGTGGTTCCTTCTGCCACAGTTGAAACATGAGGTGGGGTATTGCATATATCCATGTCTTCTTCCATAGAAGCCACCTCCTCAACAGCTCCATTTTCCTGTGGAAGCTCCAAGGTATTCACTGCAGGACATTGAGGCAGACCTTCATTGTTTACCGGATGATTGCCACTTTTAACAATTGAGCAGTTACTAGTTTCAGGACAGCTTCTAACCTCAGAATCCTTAACAATTTGATCTTTCACACTGACATCCTTTTGGCTGCTGCACTTTCCTTCATGCCTTTTGCCTTCAAATTGATTTTCCCTTCTATCACTTGGTCCACTTTTCCGACCACTGTCTCGATGATAAACATTCCTACTTCGATCAAGTGGGGACCGCTCCACGAAGTTCGGTGTCCTGTCCCTCCGATGATGGTGGCGGCCTTGATCTTGTGGGGACCACTCTGAATAACTAGGACTCCTGCTTCTGTGATCATAATGACGGCTCCGGTCATAAGGAGACCGACTGTGATCAAGGTGACGACCTCGGTCATAGGGAGACTTTTCTCGGCGGGCTGGGCTCCTATCCCAGTTATCAAGATGGCGGGCTGGGCTCCGATCCCAGTTATCAAGATGGCGGGCCCGGTCACGTGGGGACCTCTCCAAATGACGAGGACTGCTATTATGTCTGTCATAAGAACCTTTAGATGTCTCATAATGCCTGGAAGAATACCTGTCAGATGGAATGCTCCGGTTAGAAGGTGCATTCCTGTGCAACTTCTCAGAAGAGCGGCGCAAACCATGCTCTGCCGCGTATACAGCTCGACTTCCATCATCAGAAAGTTTCCTGCTTTTTGAACTTGAGAAGTCACCATACTCACCCCGGTACTTAATGTCACTTTTATCTGAATCAGTACCATGCCGTTTCAACCTATTAGCTGAAAAGTATTCTCTTGTATTGCCATTCTTCAGTTCGATCTTGGAAGAGCCTTCTTCTCCCACAATCTTGGAACTAATCCTTGGATTCCTTTCTGGGATGCTAGGTTCATATCTAGATAACCTTTTCACATGCTGAATTCCACCACTTCTATTACCAACATCTTTCTCCCCAGAATGCTTACCTGAAGAAGGTGGTGTCCATTCACGATCATTTCTCCATCCTTTGTCCTTGGCCGAAGGTGGCGTCCATTCATGATCATTTCTCCATCCTTTGTCCTTGGCAGGAGGTGGCGTCCATTCACGGTCGTTTCTCCATCCTTTGTCCTTGGCTAAAGGTGGCGTTGTCCATTCAAGGTCCCCTTTCCAACCCTTATCCTTGGCAAAATCATGCCTGCGTGTTCTGCTATAGTTAAAATCATCTCTTGCAGCTGCCCCATCACCTTTCCGCCACCTATCAGGTACAAATTCACCTGGTTCATACCCGGGATCATTCTTATCAAGCTCTCCTTTTCTGTTAGAAATATAGTCACCTTTCTCCCATTCCCCCTTGCGCCACCTTCCTTTGACAAAATCACCCCTTTTAACATCAGATGCACTCTCCCCCTTCTCAATTTCACTCTTTATCTCGTTTTTTCGAGAAGAAGGCTTCTCAGGAGGAACAAACTCTCCGTTCTCAACAGGTAAAGTACCCAATTCACCTTCCTCGACTTCATCTTTACCAACGTCGCCATTACACTCAATTTCTTTATTAATACCACTACTCTTGGAACTCAAGTTTACTCCTTTCTCCTTCTTCGTCTTCATCATCTTACCATTCATCTTCTTCCTCACAGTTTTTGAAGTAGAATTTGCAGATAAAGGAGTACTGAAGTTGCTGCTGCTGCTGTTCTTACTCTTGCCTCCACAAACTGATAAACGCTCCATAATATGCTGTTGTATAGGCACACATGCAACACCTCCATCGCCCATGGAAAGCTCAGAGCTTCTCTATCCCACCGCCAAAACCGCAACACAGTCGCCAGAACCAAACCCTAATAATCTTTTTCTTCGCCAGGGTTGTCTATGCTCATGCTGCTCCCAAACAAATCAAGTAATCCAGCTTGCACAATTCCAATCTCCGCAGGCGAAAAAAACCCTAGAAATCCACAAACAACAAAAAACATTAAACAATCGAAGAATCAACGCAAATCCATCAAATTAAGAACAAAAATAGAATGTAGGGTTTTGAAAGAACAGTATATACAGTTGTAATTGAAAGATTAAATTATTAAACAGAAAGTTAGGGTTTAGAATGTGAAGAACATACCAGTTGAAATTGGGAGAGAGCTGAGTTGAGAGATCGAAAAGCAGAGCTGAGTCAAAGCTCCGAGTCGAATCGAAGAGTTGAATTAATAAGCTTTGAGGTTTGATTGTGTAGAGAGGAGGAAGCGCGGGGATCGAATGGAATTGTTGATTTCGCAGAGAGAAAGAAAAAAAAAAAAAAGTACTCCTAGCAGATGACGAATCTCTATATTTCGCCTTCTCTTATTTATTTCTTTCTCTCTCTTTCACTGTATGTGTACATATATAATTTCTTTTTTTTTTTTTTAATTTCAATGAATTTTCTGATTCGGGCTTTATTGGTATAAGGTGGGCTTTTGACCTGATAAGAAACCTCTGGTACTGGTCTGTATTTACGTTGCCCCTTTTGTACTTCGTATTATTATGAAGACGCTACTGGTAACAGATTCATACTTGAAGTGGTAATGCACAACTTCTTCTTCATACGGTTCGGGCAGCGGGCAGAGTTTATTTTCCAAATTTTTATTTTGCAATTGGTTTGTAGCAAGCCCTTTGACCATATTTGATGTTTCAAAACACTGCGCCAAGACATTGATTTGATTGAAATATAAAAAAAAAATTAAAATTGTATTAAAAAATAATTTTTGAAAGTTAAGTTGTGTTTTGACAAGCATTTTATTTGAAGAAAACTTGAAGTTTTGTAAATGAAAGAACAAATTTCACCCAAAAACTTCCCTAAATCAGTTTTTGGGAACTTGAAATTTTTTTCCCATCATAAACAAACAATATTTTTAAAAAAATTTTAACAAAATAAAGTCAAAATCTATGGCCAAACGGAACTAAATTTCAGTATTGAAATATTTGTTTAAAAAGTTTTTAAAAGGAAATAATGATTATTCTTCATGAATTTTGATTTTTCTACTAAGTAGTAGTCATACTAATGCACAATTGATCAATTTTAAATAATATTTTTTAATTTTAAAGGAGTACTTTTTTCAACATCAATGTCCAAATAACTATTTTGAATCCTCAATGATGCAGAAAAGAATAATTTTTCCCTTTTCTAATTTTGTTATAAATGGAAGTAGCAAAAATACTGATTCTTGGATCTTAAAAAAGTTAAAACATTTTGGCTAGTTGATTCCTGCAGAAAGTACAACACGTATTTTTCTTCTTTTCGATGTTCTAATTTAGATTAAATATGTGTACAATAAGTGTACTTGATATCGTTGTTTTGGCATAATAAAATACTAGTACATTTTTCAACAAGACTATGAATTATAGTGTAAGTTATGAGTTCAATCAAATTCAATAGCTTTAACTAAGACTTTATATTTAAATTAAAAATTATAAAATAAATACAAATAATATATTCTGAATCTAATAGCTAGATTTCAAACTCGAATCAATTGCTTTTCACAGATGACATAGGTGAAAGTGAAGTGCTGCCCATCTGCCCGAAGCTCAAGTATTTGTCTTTCTGATATGAAATAAAGGGAGGGTTTTGGGGTCAGTTATTTTAACATTCGTTGATGTTGAGAAAAAGAAAAGAAAGGATTACAGGGACATTTTGGTAAAAGCAGACCAGAGTGGGTAAAAACGTCTTTTGGCGCTTAACTTGGAGGGAAATATCTCAAAGTTGGAGGGAGTCTCAAAGTTTATTATTGGGATCCCGCGCTCCCCAAAATTCTAGGATTTCTTTGTGACCAAACACAGAAGGTTAGTGAGTCTACTGACAAATGAGAATTATGCTCAATTCTCAACTGATCTATTCCAGTAGATTTTTTTTCCTGGGAATCAATCTAAGCAGATTAATGATAAAAAGGAAATAAATTAGAGATAATTGCCCACTCTATTAGCTTGTTGTTGTTATTGTTTCGCTCTCATGGCTTTTATACTGTCGTTTTTTTTTTCCATTACTGTTGAGCTTATGCTTTACTTGAGTCGGGGATCTACTAGAAATAATTTCTCTATCTGTATAAAGTAAAAATAAGATATGCGTATATATTATCCTACTCAAATCTAATTATGTGGGATTACATGGTATGTTTTTGTTATTATTGTTGTCCGCTCCTATAGATAATCTTTCTTTTTCTTTTTCTTTATTGTTATACGAGTGCAATTGAAGATGGTACGAGGTGACAGAGTGTTGCAAGGTTCTTTTCTTACATTACAATTGAAGAAGTGTTCTTTATTATTTCCTAATTTTTGTAAAGAAATTATCCTATCTGCTCTGTCTATTTTCTTTAATTTTACCATTTAGATAATATTAAATCTATCTATCTATATCTATACTATATTAAATGCACGAAAGCCCTTATCGAAATGTTGTTCGTAGTTTTTATCTTTCAAAAATAAATATTACATTGGACAAAACGGTCATTTGTAAATTTTATAATATTTAGGACTTTAATTATTTTACTAGTATTTGGGACTTCAAACTTAACTAAATTTGATGTATTAAACTTTTCCCTATTTGATTTATATGATATATAATCATATTTGTAAAAGATGATATACAACCGTACTTGTGAAAGAAGTCCACGTTTGTATGGTTAGAATCTTTCAACAAAAAAAAAGAAGAAGAAAACATAGTTATCGTACAAGTTTTTGAGTTTCGAACATCTTGGTAGATTTAGGAATACTGTGAGAAAGCACGGGAGAAAGAAAATATATTATTATTGATATTTGATACAATACAAGAGGTCCTTGTTTATAGCTATATTCTACAAGTACATATTACTCCTATTCCAATGTGGGACAAGACTCTATTATATACATATCAATAAAACTAATACTCCCCCTCAAGCCGGTGCATACAAATCATATGTACCGAGCTTGTTACATATATACTAATACGAGGACCAGTGAGGAACTTGGTGAAAATATCTGCAAGCTGATCATTCGATTTCACAAACTTTGTAGTAATCTCTCCTGAGAGTATCTTTTCTCTGACGAAGTGACAATCAATCTCAATGTGTTTAGTTCTTTCATGGAACACCGGATTTGATGCAATATGAAAGGCAGCTTGATTATCGCACACAAGTTCCATCTGACTGATTTCACCAAATTTCAACTCCTTGAGTAATTGTTTGGTCCATACTAACTCACATGTTGCCATAGCCATTGCTCGATATTCTGCTTCTGCACTAGACCGAGCAACTACATTCTGTTTCTTGCTCTTCCAAGACACCAAATTTCCTCCTACTAACACACAATATCCAGACGTAGAACGTCTATCAGAAGGTGATCCTGCCCAATCAGCATTTGAGTATCCAATAATCTGCTCATGACCTCGATCTTCAAACAGTAACCCTTTGCCCGGAGCCGATTTTATATACCGAATAATGCGGATAACTGCATCCCAATGACTATCATAGGGAGAATTCATAAACTGGCTTACAACACTCACAGGATAAGAAATGTCGGGTCTAGTCAGTGTGAGATAATTTAATTTACCAACCAGCCGCTTATAGCTTGCAAGATCGCTAAGCGGCTCCCCCTATCCTGACAGAAGTTTAGAATTCGGATCCATCAGAGTGTCAACAGGTTTGCAACCTATCATCCCTGTCTCCTCAGGAATGTCTAAAGCATATTTTCTTTGAGAAATAACAAAACCTGAGCTAGACTGAGCAACCTCAATACCTAGAAAGTACTTCAATCTGCCTAGATCCTTAGTTTGGAAGTGTTGGAATAGATGTTGCTTCAGATTGGTAATACTATCCTGATCATTGTCAGTAATAACAATATAATCAACATAGACTACCAAATAAATACAGAGACTTGAAGCAGAGTGCCGATAAAACACAAACTGATCAACTTCAGTACGAGTCATGCCAAATTCCTGGATAACCATGCTGAACTTACCAAACTAGGCTCGAGGAGACTGCTTTAGACTATAAAGTGACTGACACAAGCGACATACAAGGTGACGAGACTCTCCTTGAGCAACAAAACTAGGTGGTTGCTCCATATAAACTTCATCCTCAAGATCATCGTGAAGAAAAGCATTCTTAATGTCTAGCTGATAGAGAGGCCAATGACGAACCGCAGCCATGGATAGAAAAAGACGGACTGATGCTATTTTTTCCACGGGAGAGAAGGTATCACTGTAATTGAGCCCAAATATCTGAGTATATCCTTTGGCAACAAGACGGGCCTTGAGTCGATCAACCTGGCCATTTGGACCAACTTTGACTGCATACACCCAACGACAACCAACAGTAGATTTACCGGAAGGAAGATGAACAAGCTCCCAAGTACCACTAGTATGCAGATATCTCGTCACTCATTATCCTGTCGTCGACCTGGATGAGACAACGCTTCACCTGTAGACTTAGGGATGGAAACCGAGGACAAAGCAGATATAAAAACATAATAGGGAGATGACAGACGATGATAACTTAAACCAACATAATGAGGATTAGGATTAAGTGTGGTTCGTATACCTTTCCGAAGTGCAATCAGTGTACTGTGAAGAGACAAGTCCGCAGTAGGAGCAGGGACAGGTGCAAGACGAGAACCAATTGGGCCTGATGTAGTGCGTGGACGACGATGATAAGTCAAGAGTGGTGAAACAATACTAGACTCGTCATTGGTTGGTATGAGTGAAACTTCTGTGGTCGAAGGTAGAGGATGAGCTATAGTAAATTCCTCAAAGGTCGGTATAGGTAAGACGTCAGATATACCATGGTGGTCAGTAGAGGTAAAGAAAGGTTTAGACTCAAAGAATGTGACATCAACTGACATAAGGTACCTACGAAGATCAGGGGAATAATAACGATATTCCTTCTGGACACGAGAATAACCAAGGAAGACACACTTGAGAGCACGAGGAGCTAACTTATCTTTCCCAGGTGCTAAGTTATGAACAAAACATGTGCTCGCAAAAACACGAGGTGGAAGAGAGTATAAGGGTGACTAGGGGAACAATACTGAATGCAGAACCTGATCCTTGGTGGAAGATGAAGGCATCCGATTAATCAAATGACAAGATGCGAGAACTACATCGCCCCAAAAACGCAGCGAAACACGAGATTCAATTAGAAGTGTGCGAGCAGTCTCAATAATGTGCCTATTCTTTCTCTCTGCAACCCCATTTTGCTGGGGGTATAAGGACAAGATGTCTGATGAATAATTCCTTGAGAAATCATAAACTGCTGAAACTGAGAAGATAAATATTCTAAGGCATTATCACTGCGAAAAATGAGAATAGAAACACCAAATTGGTTTTTGATTTCAGCACAGAAACTCTGGAATATAGAAAATAACTCAGAACGATCTTTCATTAAGAAAAGCCAAGTACACCTTGAATAATCATCAATAAAACTGACAAAATAGCGAAATCTCAAGGTTGAACTGACTCTACTAGGACCCCATTTATCAGAATGAACTAAGGAGAAAACAGACTCTGCATGACTCTCAACACTACGTGGAAAGGAAGCTCGAGTATGTTTTCTGAGCTGATATGACTCACAATCTAATGTAGATAAACTAGATAAACTCGGCACCATCTTCTGATGTTTGGATAAACTCGGATGTCCTAAACGTCTGTGGATTAGGTCTGGAGGATCTGTAACTAGACATGTTGTGGAAGGATTAAGTGAGTTCAAGTAATAAAGGCCTCCTGACTCACGTCTTGTACCAATTGTCTGTCCCGTACTGCGGTCCTGCATAATAAAAGAATCGTTAATAAAATATATACCACAATGGAGTGCACGAGTTAAACGACTGGTCGATGCAAGACTAAAAGGACAGCCAGAGACATAAAGAACGGAATCTAGGGTGATAGAAGACAAGGGATGAGCTTGTCCAACTCCTTTGACCTTAGTTTTACATCCATTGGCTAAAGTAGCGGTGGGAAGAGACTGTGGATATACAATATTTGACAAAAGTGATATATTACCAAAGATGTGATCAGAAGCGCCTAAGTCCATGACCCATGGCCCAAGAGTACTAGACTGGAAAACACACGCAAAAGAATTACTAGCAACTGAAGTATCAGTCTGAGCAACTGAGGCTACTTGTGGAGATGTCTGCTTACTTGCGCGATACTGGAGGAGCTCATTATATTCTTCTTTAGATAACGAAAATCCCTGGTTACCTGTAGTCTCGATCTGAGCAATGTATGCATTTTTGGGTGGACGACCATGTAAGGAATAGCACATTTCACGAGTGTGTCCAAGTTTGTGACAATAAGAACATTTGGGTCTAGATCTTTCAAAACGACCTCCTCCTCGTCTATTCTCCATAGTTTGAGATGCCCGAACATCCACTGTCTAGGATGCGAGAACAGAGGAATCAAGTATCGATGATGAGGTCACTGGTGACTTGGTGCTGTAGCAAGGTGGAGTAATCTAGAGAATACTTCATCAACTGTGGGGACAGTCGGACTAGCCAAAATCTGATCGCGTACTGAATCAAGATCATTAGGAAGTCCAGTGAGGGTAAGAACTAGAAACATCTTCTGTCGCTGCTCTTGTTGTTCCTCGACACTAGCAGAAACTAGCATCAACTTCTCAAATTCCTCCATGACTGCCTGTACTTGACCCAAGTAAGTAGACATATCTAATTCATGCTTCTTTAAGTTTGTCATCCGCGATATCACATCATAGAAGCGAGATATGTCATTAGTGTATGAGGTACGAGCCTTTGCCCAAACCAAATAACATGTCTGGAATGGACGAAATAAGGGCATCAACTTGGAATCAATAGATCACCACAAGGTGCTACATAACTGAGCATCAATCTTTGCCCAAAGTGCTATCGCCTTTTCATCTCCTTCGCTAGAATGTTTGATTAGATGATCATGAACAACTTGACCTTTACACCGCAACTCAACATATGAAGCCCAAGCTAAGTAGTTTGAACTTCCCATTAAAGGTTCCGAGGTAATCATAGCATTAGAGCTTCCAGAACCCATGTTTCTCGACCCAAAAACATCATATCCGAAAGACATTGTTGCAAATTATTTCCAAATAAGAGAAAGAGTCAAACTGTAATTCACTGAAACAGAGTAAGAGACTACTGTAGCTGCTGAATCTAGTATAGCTGCTAGAAATTACTGTAGCTGCCGGAGAAAACTCAAAGTGGTCGAAATGAAACGAAAACAGTAAGGGTAGGATCGGAATTACTAGGCGACCCAACTGCCCTGAAGGAACTTTTTCAAAAAGTGGCCAGAACTTGTCGTACGCGCCGGCGCGTGAGCTCACGCGCTTGAGCTTCTGGTGGCGCGTGGGAGCGCGTGAAGCAGTGGCTGCCGGAGATTTTTGCTGGGTTTGGTCGCCGGACACTGACGACTCTTGTGGTAGTATTGGATTTTGCACAACACTGACAGAGACAAACCAGACATAAATAGCCTTGAAATAGGTCGCCAGCGATAAATCAAGAGGGTACAATCTCTCAAGAGGGTACTTCTCTTCCCGGAGTCGCTGGAATTTATGCACAGCGATAAATCTCTCACGATAGCTCTGATACCATGTGAGAAAGCACAGGAGAAAGAAAATATATTATTATTGATATTTGATACAATACAAGAGGTCCTTATTTATAGCTATATTCTACAAGTACATATTACTCCTATTCCAATGTGGGACAAGACTATATTATATACATATCAATAAAACTAACAAATACCTTTTATTAATAAAATAATTAGTATAATTCTAAAATTTTGAGGACACATTTTAATAATGGAGCATGTACTAGAACAAATTTAATAAAGAACCACTAAAGTAGACATCCCCCTAAACATGATCAACATAATTTTTATTTTAGAACTTGCAATTTTATGTACTTATATTGCTTTTAGAGACACGCGCAACATGCGTTAAATCTTAAGTTATTATTTTTCTAATATTTTGGACTTCGAAATTAATTAAAGTTTCTTTCCTTATACAAATTATGTATGAACTTCCTAATATCTAGGAATATAAAATCAGGAAAAATTTTACTTATATAAAATATTTTCTTACTTGAGTTGTCAGCTATAATTCAATATTACAATTATGTTTACTTGCGCTTTGGAATAGATTCAAAATCTCGTGATTTTGTATATCAGTTATTACAAAAATGATGCTCAAATATAATAAAATTTTATTTGATTGAGGAAATAATTAAATTTTAAAATAGAACCAGTAAATCATATACTAAGACTTTTGATCAACAGTTGCCCTGAAAAGTAGTAAGTTTGAATAGTTGGGAACCATTTTGGTCTCTCTTCTTTTATATTTTTTATTATTTTAAAAATGATTAGGGAAAAATCTCATTTCCAACTTTTTGTCTCTTTATTTTTATTTTGTTAGAATAAATTTATCATTTTAGACTATATCAGATAGCAATAAGTTTAATGTAAACATATGAAATGTAATACATATCATTTAGTTATAATGTCTATCTAATTATGAATTTGACTCTATTTCTAATCAGGCAAAGACTAATAAATATTCTACTTGGGTTGGAAAATAATTATAAAATAAGCCTCATCTGATGTAGCTTAATTTACTTTATTGATTGAGAGTAATTTCTTCTTCAATACCAAATATTTAGCAATTATTTTTGTATACAGTATGGATACATATTTAAAAACAACTCTCAAAGTAAATACCATGGGGCCTGGACGAGGCAGAGGAAGGGAAAGGGGACGACCAAAATCAGTACCAAATATTTCGTTTGGGAGTGCAATTGGTGCTAGGATGCAGCAAGAGACATTCAATGCAAATGCTCAAAGTATAGAGGAGAACAATCTTGACCATGCAAGCATTGGATGAGCTTCAATAGACCTGCCAGCTAGTGAAATCAGCACGCAATTAGACCTAAAGGAAAATCCAACAACAACACCAAAGGGATTGGGCTTGAGTACACTGTAACCTTAATGGAGAAAACCAATGGAACAGTAACTCCAGGGGGAGTGAGTTCACCAATGGAGATTCTGAAGGAGGATTCAACTCTGAAGCGATCAATTTTGAAGAACCTAAGCGAGAAGGCCATGGATGTCGAAAGCACAAGCACAAATCCTACAGAGAATGCCCTAGTGAAGGTACCATGGACAAGCCTATTTGCTAAAAACATATAGGCAACTAATGGTATGTCTCTCTCCTACATTCCACCACAAATAGTGAATGGTCAACGCATGGCTCAACTAGTTAAATCTGAAGTAGATAAGGAAGTTGAGAAGTGAAAGAGTGCACTTATTCTCTATGTAATATGATAGGTACCTGGTCTCAATGTGATGAGTCAATATATAGGGAAAACTTGGGCAAATGTAGCTGTCTCGGATCTGTTTCTGCATGAGGAGCGCTACTATGTGGTAAAATTTTAAAGTGTAGAGGACATGAAGGAAATCTTCTATGCATGTCCCTACACTATCAGCAACAGACCTTTGATTATGAAGGTTTGGACACAGAACTTTGATTTCAAAAAGGAATTCCTCACAAACATTCCTTTATGGATCAAGTTTCCAAACCTTCCTATGCGATGCTAGAGTAATGATTCTCTGAGTAGAATTCGTACACCAATTTTTGCAGATGAATGAACCTCCAAACAATCACGAGTTTTATTTTCTAGGATGTTGATAGAGGTGAATGCAACTAAGGCACTCCCTGAAGAAGTTGTTGTGATGGAACCAACATGGGAGGTTTTTCAGCAGAGCGTCACTTATGATTGGAAACCTGCTTTTTGTGACCAATGCCTCCAAGTAGGTCACTCATGTAAAGTCCAACCACAACCTGGTCAGCAACATCCAAAAGTTCATAGACCAAAGAGAAGCTCAAAAAGAGTAGAACAAGTTTGGAGAACTAAGAATTCAAGGGAAAAAGCTATCAAATGTAATGGGCAGATGCAACAAAAGCAAGATCAAGACATATAAGGCAATGATGTGCAAATAAAGATGCATACTCAGCATCCTGCTATCCTTGAAGATGTAAATGCCCAGACAATTAAAGATGATCCAATGGCAGAAGCTGCAAAGAGTAAAGGAAAGGCTACATAATACCCCCAACGTCCTCCATTAGATTATAGTAACTTTCCACAACTAGGGGCTACACTACTTAGAAATTCCTTTAAGATACTCAGTACAGAGGAGCAAAGAAGTTATAAAAATATGCCTCCAGATAAAGGGGAAGGGGCAAGTACCTCTCAATGACCTGGTGCATATGGAATGTGAGAGGCATTAATAAGAGGTACAAGTAAAAGGAACTCAGGAATTACCTCAAAAAATGCCAAAATCTACTTAGCAGGATTAGTGGAGAGAAGATTTAAGCAACACAATGCAAAGAAGATTCTTAACAGCATAGCCCTTGGTTGGGGATTCTATAATAGCTATCAAGAGGCACTTAATGGTAGAATATGGTTAATATGGGATGAGCAAAGGTTCTCTGTGAACTTGTTACTAGTTACAGCCCAACTGGTTCACTACAAAGTTATAGACATAATTACTGCAATTGAGCAACTGGTGACAATCATTTATGGCTTTAACACTATGGAGAAAAGACTATCCTTTGGGCTGCACTAAACACACTAGGGCCTTCGATCAACCTCCCTTGGTTGGTGAATGAAGACTTTAATGTTGTACTCTACTCCACAAATAGAGTAGGGGGGAACCCAATCAGTGCTTCTAAGACCAAAGATTTTGAAGATTGTATACTCAACTTAGGACTAAATGAGTTGCATTGGAGTGGTCAGTGCTACACCTGGTCTAATAAACAACAGAGTCATGATAGAGTGTGTAGTAGAATTGATAGAGCATTGGGTAATAAAGATTGGATGCTATGCTGGGGCCACGTTAAAGTGGAATATAATATTCCATTCATTTCATATCATTCTCCAATGTTACTTCACTTGAAAACTATAACCAAATCACCTAAGACTCCTTTCAGATTCTTTAACATTTGGACTGAACATAGCCAGTTTGAGTCACTTGTCAAGGAGGTGTGGCAAAAACAATTCGACTACAACCCTATGAAGAATATATGGATGAAGCTGAAGGCCTTGAAACCTTTGCTCAAGAAGCTCAATAAAGAGGAGTTTAGCTACATCATAGAGAAGGTTGAGGTTATCAGACAACAACTGAGAAGTATACAAGAACAACCAGCCCAACAGTATACAAATGCCCTGGTGATAGAAGAAAAAGAAATATCTCATGACTTGGAAAAATGTCCTCAATAGAGGGAAGTGTGATGAGACAGAAATCTAGAATTAGATGGATCAAAATGGTCGATGCTAACACCAAGTATTTCACACCAGGAATCAAGGAGAAAACAGTCGGGAAACAAATAATGGAGCTCAACACACTTACATGAAATAAGATCACTGACCCAAATGCAATTAGTGATGCATTATCACCTTCTATAGAAGCCTAATAAAGACATCAGCCAAGGACCCGCTATCAACTGGTTGATCATTCAATAAGGACCAAAGTTGACTTATGACCAACAATTAGCATTGTGCAAGGAAGTTACAACTACTGAAATTTAAGACAGCTTATGCTCGATTGGAGATGACAAGGCACCTGGAATGGATGGGTACAATACAGTCTTTTTCAAGAAGATATGGCACATAAACAAGGAAGAGATAAATCAGGTTGTTTTAGATTTCTTCACAACAAGGAAGCTATATAGAGCACTTAACTGTACTGCCCTCTCATTGATACCTAAATCTGAGAATCCCCTCATAGTAAAAGAATATAGGGCCAATTGCCTGCTGCACTGTCTTTTATAAAATTATTTCAAAAGTTTTAGCATCAAGATTACAAAAAGTGATGCCTGATATTATTTGTGAAGGACAGGCAGGCTTCATACCAGGGAGAAAAATAAGTGATAACATCATATTGGCTCGTGAGCTAGTTCAGGCCTACAATAGGAAGCATGTGTCTCCTAGGTGTATGATCAAAATTGACCTTCAAAGAGCTTATGACACAGTTGAATGGTGCTATCCGGAGCAGGTATTGGAGGAATTAGCTTTCCCAGAAAATTCATTGCTTGGATTATGGAATACCTTAAAACAGTAAACTACCCTATCTTTGTTAATGTTGAACCAACTGAACCTTTCGATGCTGCAAGGGGCTTGAGACAAGGGGATCGCATTTCCCCTTTCTTGTTTGCTATAGCAATGGAGTATCTTAGTAGGAAATTGAATAGCTTGAAGAATGAAAAAACCTTTAGATTTCATCAAGTGTGCAAAGATGGGGATTACACATTTGTCCTTAGCAGATGATCTATTACTATTTGCCCATAGAGATGTAGGGTTTGTACACCACCTTCATCAGTTTTTTCATCAATTCTTCTCTGCCTCAAGTTTACAAGCTAACCTAGGCAAAAGCTCATTGTATTGTGGAGGAGTGATATAGGCAGAAACTGACAGAATCTTGCAGCTGTTGGGATATGTCTACGGGGACCTACCTTTCAAGTACTTGGGTGTACCTTTGTCAACTAAGAAGCTGATCATTGCACAATCGCAGCCTCTTATCTGGAAGATTGTCAAAAGAATCTCATCACGGACTGCAAGGAAACTATCCTATGGTGGAAGGATCCAACTGGTTAAATCAGTCATCTTTGGTATCCAATCATATTGGTCTCAGCTTTTCATGATCCCTACCAAGGTATTGGACATAATTGATGCATAATGTTGCAGCTATGTATGGTCAGGTGTCAATAATATAAATAAGAAGGCTTTGATTGCCTGGGAAAATGTCTGTTCTCCTAAATCAGCAGGTGGACTTAACCTTATGAATCTACGGCTTTGGAGCTAGGCAGCAGTGGTAAAAACCTGTTGGGACTTAGCACATAAAACTGATAGGTTATGGATTCGATGAATACATAGTTACTACATTATATTAGTATGCTAGTATGAAGGTCCCACAAAGTGCACGTTAGATGATTCGGAAGATTTTTGATGCAAGAGATATCATGCTGCAAATTGATCAATATGCTCCAGGGAAAAACTTGATCAAATAGACTTACTTGCAACTTCTAGGTGATCTCCCAAGAATACCATGAAATGCCTAATATTCTCCAACGAAGCTAGATAGCAAGATTTATCATGTGGCTTCATTTGAATGGAAGGCTACTTACTATTGATAGATTAGCAAAATGGGGGCTCAATGTGGAGCTAAAGTGTAGCCTCTGTCAAGAACACAATGAGACAAATGAACATCTCTTTGTTTAATGTAGAATCTCAAGGAAGATATGGGACAAGGTTCTGCTATGGGGAAAGAAGAATGCATTATTTCCAAATGAATAGAATCAATACCAACACTGGATTATTGAGAATGCCAAGGGGAAATCAACAGCTGCCCAGGTCTTCAAATTGTTATATACTGAAACACTGCAAGCTATTTTAATAGAAAGGAATCATAGGATATTTGAGCAAATGAGCAAAGATTGGAGTGCCATTGCAAAAGAGATAGCCTTCATGTGTTGTGCTAGATCATCTGTTAGAACTAGGAACTATTTTCAGGCTTGAATGCTCTAAATTTCTCTAGGTTGACAGATAGAGGTATGGATAGTTTTCTTGTTTTCTTGTCCTTGGATAGTTAGTTGAGTTAACTAATTATGGCTTTGTAAAGTTTATCTTTGGTGATTAATAAAAAAATTTAATTACCAAGAAAATAACAACTCTGTTAATTATATCAAACATATATTTTGAATATTATTTATGTTGATTTTCAAACGATATGTCTTTATTATTGGGGTATACGCACAACGCGCGTGCTCTAAGACTAGTATAATTAAAAGATGATAGGTTTGTGAGCTCCATATATGTGTAATGTCAAGTCTTCACATCATTGATAGCCTTTATTGACATTTCCTTTTCGTTAATATTAGAAAGAAAATTACATATGCTTTCCATTCTCTTATCGATATGAGTATGACTACCGTCATCAAAGTCGAACTAGTAAGCGACATAATTAATTCAGAAATTTGTTAGATGGTATTAGAGTAACATACTTTACAAAGTTAATTAGTCATACAACACTGGAAATGCATTTGGTAACAAAAATAAGCTGTGCTGAACTTAAATTTTTTGCCAAAATTATGAGGGGACCAAAATTAAAAGGGGCATCTCACATTTGTCAAATATACCTTAGGAATTTTTTGAAAATTTATTAAAATGAACAGCAAGAAATGAAAAGTTTTATTTTTTCATCTTTACAAGTTTCATTGACTCACTGTACAAGTCCTTCTCCTAAAAATGTCTTTTTGTTTGTACCCTTCGCAAGTCAATAACGATTTGTGAAATGTAGAAATTACTATAAAACAGCATAAGCTACGAGTAATTAGCATTTTGGACACAATAAAACTATAAAATTGTTTCCTTGATACGGAAAAGAGCATATATCAGGAATAATCTCTGCACATACTACAATAAGATATGCACATTAAGGTTACTTTTATTTGACAAAGGTAATAATTTCATTTTATTTTCCCTCTTTTGAACTATTTCTTTCCTTACTGAAGTATAGATTGGGGAGTATGTGATTTACTGTTTTCTTATCTTGATCCAAATTGCCCGGAAATTCGATTGCAAATATCTGCCTGATATAGTCTATATATGCTTGTTTTAAAGTCTGCAGCTTCTTCCACATCTCATCTACTGTTGCAACAATGTTAATTCCAGCAATGTTAATCAGATTTGCAGAAGTAATACTGAGGATACACTAAACGCTTGTATTAGGAGAGCTCTCCCAAGTACTTCAAGAGGTACTGTGAGGCAGAATCACATAATAAGATGTTGAGTCTGTCTTCGATTCAAAGATAATCGAACAATATATTTAATTTGGTAAGTAGTTATATTCTTATAAGGTTATTCGTTATCAGTACGATCGAGCACCTACCTTTTGCCTTACCAAATTTATATCTACATGCAACACCAGATCCTCTATCTGCATCCAATTGTTTCTGCTAAAAAATCAACATTTCTAAACCCCTTACATTTGAATGAATTCCTCTGCTGCATAGTTCCTTGGTAGTGTATTTGACATCTTTGTAACCTTGAGTCTGTGAGTCTAAAACACACATTGAGAGATCAAAATAAAACTGTAATAACTTTATTATTACAATGAACATATCTGGCTAACGAAACAATAGAAAATATTTTTCAATAGGAACTGAACTCCTAGAAGATCAGGTGTAACATTTTGATCTTTTGTAAGGTTATCGTTACTGAATCTTTGCATACCTTGCCACTATCGTCTATAGAGATCTGAGATTCGTAATGAATCAATCCTTAGTTTCATTCAGTCACTTTAGTCGTCATTGGAGAGCTTTTAGATCCCACCCTAATTAAAGCACATATTGTCCTACGAGCTTCGAAGTTATTCTCATTCTCATCTTCAAAGGAAGAAAAGATAAAATGGATTTTCAAGTATCCAACATGATGTTGTTTCTTTAGTTACATTTTACGGATATACTTGTTCTTATGGAAGCTCAGAAATCTAGAATGTGAATTTGTTGTTAATTATTCAGCACTTATTTTGTCTTCCCGAGAAGCAACTTAACAACTAGCTTACTAGCCGTTTAATAAGTCGCAAATGTCACAAAATGTACAGATTATGACCCAAAACCAGTTAATTTTCTTCATGACACAGTGGACAGAGATAAGCTCTATGTACTATCTAGCTTTCTGTCACTCTTCATATGAACCAATTCTTTATCAAGAAATGTTTGGTCCCAAACTTCTCACCTCATACTTCTACAATTCCCATATATTTTTAGGTTGTTAATGGTTTGCGTTCGCACAGTTTTGAAGGAATGGAGGATTGGTGTAAGCCACAATCAAAAAGCTCAGTCTCTGCCAACCATTTAGCAGGTAACTTATCGCGTTTCTGTATGCTGCTAGCGTTAATTCGTGGCCTTTGTTGTTTAACCCAAAAATAGATTTCTCAGTCCAAGTCAATATCAAGAAGCAATCGGGTTACTGATAACCAAAATTTACTTCACTTTCTCGATAATTTGAAGAATAAGACAAATAATGAAAATAATTGACAAGGAAAGAAAATTCGAAATAGATTGATAATCTCTCCCATAATTGCGGTTAAAACCTATGAATAAAGTAAAGAATAATTGCATATACTCAATAAAAATCAGATATCATTACAAATGAAGATTAGGCCCTTATATAGGAGTATGTAATTATAATGGTTCGCTTAATAAATCTGGACTTGTTAATGGCACTAATTGTCTTGATTACCGGTTACCATATATAATTGTGACTGAAGCACTTATGACTGATATATACTACTCAACTCCCTCGGTTGATTGAGGGCTTTTTCTCTCAAATCGTGGGAGCGTTTTCCTCCTAGTGGGGTATTCTATCTTTTAAAGAAAACTACCAAATAAGCAGATAACTACCTCCACCCATGAATTTTTTACCCACGTTCACAAGCATCTTCCTCTTTAACTGCCCAGAAACGGCCACTTTAATCTTATTCACACACTACCTCCTATAATATTTATGTTTCTCCTTTGAAAAACAGAACAAGTATATCGAATACTATAAACTATATCTGCAGTACATCAGAAAACGAATTGAGCAAGTCAACTCCAACTCCAACTCCAACTGGAGTTTATGACTGTGAAACAATGGCGGATGACATTGCCGAATTGTTACACAAAGTTGTGCTTACTGAAGAGGAGAAGGAAGCTGTATCAATTAACTTTCTGGATATTCAACCAAGTATGAACGATTGCGAAGTAAGCTTGTTGGGTAAGGCAATCTCTGATAAAAAAGCGAATTTTAATGAAGTTAATAATGCGATGCCTTTTGTTTGGGGAAATCCAGTGGGTTTGCAGATTAAAGAAGTTGGATGGAATTTCTTCCAATTCATCTTCAAAAATAAGGAGAGTATGGAAAAAGTATGGTTTGGTGCACCATGGTTATATGATAGATACCTCCTTAATGTTCATCCATGGGAACCATGCTTGAAAAGCGACTCACCGGTTTTCAACGTGTGCAACATGTGGATCCAAGTTTGGAATATTCCTCTTCACCGGATGTCTATGGACGTAAAATTGGGCATGCTCTAGGAGGGGCAATCGACATTGTAATTCCAGAGAACGGAAGCGGAGAAGGAGCACACATAAGACTTAAGGTTATGATGAATATTAATAAACCAATACTAAGGGAAAACCTCGAAATAGTATGCGTTGAAATACGTTATGAAAACCTTCCTTATGTTTGCTTCTATTGTGGTATGTTTGGCCATAATGATAAAACATGTGTGCAAAAAGAGAAAGATATAAGAACGGGTAACATAAAAAAAGATCAGTTTGGAACATGACTTAGGGCAGACAGTTATGGGTTTTCATCCGAAAATATCAGACGCCAAGGAGGCACCAGAAACAATGAAAGAAACACTTGGGTTAGGAATGACACTGTTAAAAGAGCTTAAAAGAAAAGTGATGAAGAAACTAGTAGAAACCTTTTAAACTTGGAGGAAGGGGCAGACTCAACTGATTCACAATATGGAAAAGGAATGGATGATACTCTGGGCGTCGAGTAACATGATTCAAGGAGGAAACAAACTATCATATTGGAAGAGAATAATACTACAACACAAACTAAAACAGATTATACACTCCAGTTGGATCAAATGGATGCGACAAAATACAGTTTGGGTGAGAAACAATCTGTTGGAGAGGATTATGTTGATGGGAAGAGTGTGAGGACATTGCAAAACATAGAGGAAGGGCTGGAATCAAAAGGTTCGCAACAACTATCGAGTGAAAAGCCTCTTTTTTTTTTTTATGACACTATAGGAGGACGAGAGGCCCGATAGGTTATTTATAGTTTTAACCCTAAATTCTGTTTCGAAACCTTGATTAGCTCCATTCCTTCCACGGTTTGTGTGCGCAGTCCGTGTCTTTTTTCCGGAAGGTTTTTATGTGAAAATGTGACAGAAATGTGAAATCATGCCTTAAAACTCACTTGAGTTGACTTCGGTCAACATTTTGAGAAAACATACTCGGATCAGTATTTTGACTGTCGTGGTTTGGGACTCGGCGTATGCCCTGAATCAAATTCGGAAGTCCCTAGCTCGAATTATCGCAATTTATTGAAAACTAAAAGCTTAAAGATTTAAAGTATTAATAAGCTTGACCGAAGTTTGACTTTATTGCTACTTGGTCCGGATTTTGGTTCCTAAACTTGGTGTAAGTTCATCACTGTAATTATGACTTGTCTGCAAAATTTGTTGCAAAACGAAGTTAATTTGACGTGATTCGGACGCCCGGTTGTTAAAATATAAGTTCTTAAGTTTCTTTGAAAAATTCATTCTTTTTGGTATCTGATTCGTAGTTCTAGGTATTATTTTAGTATTTTGATAGCGCGAGCAAGATCGTATAATATTTTTGGACATGTGTGCATGTTTGGTTTGAAGCCCCGAGGGCTCGGGCTAGTTTCGTATTGGCTTCGGAGTGGTTTGGACTTAAGAAAAATAGTTGGTGAAAATTTGATTCTGGTGCAACCTCTAATCTTGCAATTGCGGGGTCAATGTTCGCATTTGAAAACTTTCAAATCTATGTCAGATTCGCATTTGCGAACCACTTCCTCGCATTTGCGAAGAATAACTGGGTCAGCAAGAGATCGCATTTGCGATCAAGGGGTCGCATTTGCGGAGGGCCAAAGTTCGCAATTGCGAATAAATCATCGCAAAAGCGAGATGGAGCTTCTTCGCATTTGAGAAGTATCTCGCATTTGCGGGGTTTGCAAATGTGAACCCAGGTCACAATTGCGACATCTTTCGCCTCGTCAAAAGCTGAGATTAACAGGATTTTAGCTCATTCTCTCAAATTCTCAACCCTAAACACCCTAGAGACGATTTTTCCACGAGCTTTTCTTCCTCAATTCATTGGTAAGTGCCTCTAATCTACTCCCTTTCAATTACCATTATGATCTATAAGATTTCAATCTTAAATCTATGATTTTCAGGGTAGAAATTAGGGATTTGGGTAGAATTAAGGATTTTTATAAAATTTGAATTTAGACCTCGAATTGAGGTCGGATTTTGAATTGAATTACATAACCGAGCTCGGGGTGAATGGATGATCGGGTTTTGGTCCGAACCTCGGGTTTTGACCAAGTGAGCCCGAGGGTTGACTTTTGTTGACTTTTCAATAATGATCTAAATTTAACCTCCTTTATTCATGGGTAGTTTTTAAGGTTTATTTTGAATCGTTTGGTTGATAATTTGCTAGATTTGGTTTGTTCGGAGGCTTGTCCGAAAGGCAAGGCCGTAGTTAAACTTTGAATTGGTTGCGGAGCGAGGTAAGTATCGTAGTTAACTTTGGCTTGAGGGATTAGGACTTGTTTTGCCTATTTGCTACGTGTTTAATGTGTGGGTACAACGTATATGTGAGGTGACAAATACTTATGCATTGTTGTTGGGTTAAAGTATGCGGTAGAACTTGTTTCTTTGTGATTTATTGCCTCTTAAATTATGACACCCATGCTTTGATTAGATTATTACTTATTTGATTGTTACTTTCGTATTTATGGATTTATTGTGATGGTTGAGTATTTTGGAAGTTGGGTTTGGTATCTTGGAATCATTATTGACGTAAAGTATATCCGTTGCGCTATTTATCTCCCGAAATTTTATATTCATTACTATAAGGTAAGGGAGAGTGTTAAAGCACGAAGGGTGATGTCGTGCCATTTTATTACTTTATTTATTGATTAATACATTATGAGGAGGAGAGATAAAGCACGAAGGGTGATGTCGTGCTATCTATATCAATTATTCATTGTTGCATGGGCAACTCGAGAGTAAAAGCACGAAGGGTGATGTCGCGCTATTTCATTCTACTTATGTCATTATTTCATGTAAGGTTGAGAGTAAAAGCACGAAGGGTGATGCCGTGCCATCTTTATTCCGTATGTTTATTCTTATTTATTGGCTGATGATTTATTTGACTGCCTTGTGTTGTCCAATCTGTTATAGTTATCGTATCTTGTTCCCCTTTTGCATGTCCCCTCCCAACTGTACATATTAAATCTCTATTTGTTGTTGTGTGGTACATATTTCTATGTTTGTACAGGTTTAATTACGTGAGTGTCTTGTCATAGCCTTGTCAGTATCTCGTCGAGGTTAGGCTCGATGCTTACGGAGTAAATTGAGTCGGTTGTACTTATATTACATTCTGCACTTCTTGTGCAAATTTTGGTACTGTTCCTAGTTGTACGTGAGGTGCACTAGCTCGGATTATCATATTCGGAGACTTGAGGTAGATCTGCTGACGTCCGCAGACCTTGAAATCCCCTTCCTCTTTTCTCTTTTATTGTTAATTTCATTCGAAGTAGTTGTATTTATTTTAAATTCTATTTGTAGAACTTCTAGTAGCTCGTGTACTTGTGACACCAGATTCGGGCTGTATTAGATATTTCAGATGTTATGGTGTTTTGCACTTTATTTCAGAACTCATTTCTGTTATTTCGGTATCTTTGTAACTTTCTACTCATCCTGAACTGTCTTGCCGTATCTAAAATGACTTCGAGCATCCAACTTCACCACTGCTGCCTGCTCTCTCCTTCTTTGACACTTCATAACTATTTAATTTGAACTATTAAAAATGGATAAACCCTTCTAACATTGGCTTGTCTAGCAAGTGAAATGATAGGCGCCATCATGGTCCTGAGGGTGGGATTTCCGAGTCGTGACACTGCTATCTAAACTTAAGGGTTAGGGGATTATATTGACGAGGATACTTTAAGAAAATACAATACAGTAGTCATAGAGCAAACTGGAATGTTGCTGCTTCTTCAACTGATGGCGTCGAAAAGATGAAAATGAGCAATGCGCAAGGTAGTTAAAATCAGGTTTGTGTGGAATTCCTCTTGAATAATAATATGTCAATGCTCATCTTACAAAGAACTTTTCAAATATTGATAAATTAGCTGCATCTCCTGAAAATAACATGAATTTTAATGTGAATGAGCAAGGAAAAAAATTAAACAAATAGTTGAAACGTTTGGCTAGGAAGAATACTTACTCTGATGGAAGCCAAGGAGAAAATCAAATGGGTATAAATGAGAAAAATCTTGTGGATGTTACTGTGATAGAGGAGTTGGTAGGTGATAAAAGAAAGGAAACTACTTTATTACCAACTGACATGGAACCAAAAAAACTAAAGCAAGTAGTGGAGCGAGAAGCCAGCCCGAAATGGCTTCCCTCAACAAAATGAAGATGATGGTGTGGAATTGTAGAGGCTTTGGGGGGTTGGGGGGGGGGCGAGGGGAGGGGTCCTTGACAGTTCCCTTTCCGAAGGAGACGATGAGGCTCTACTCCCCAAACTTGGTGTTCTTATGTGAAACAAAAAATAGAGTTGCTAGAGTTGAAAGGTTACAAAGACAAATTGGAATGGCCAAATTTCAAGTAGTTGATCCTATTGGACTGTCGGATGATTTGTGCTTGCTTTGTCTCATATTATTCAGGTTCGTCATTTCTTCATCTAGTTACTTTATTGAAGTTTTAATTAATGATAGCGATCATGAATGTGAATATTGATGTATTTTTCTTTATCTAAGTACTGATAGAGTTACTAGAAGAAGACAATTTGATGAACTCATAACTAAATCTACTAAATGGGGTTCCTCTTGGATTATTGCTGGTGATTTAGTGATATAATTGACGAGACGGTAAAAATTGAGCACAGACTAGAGAATCTTGGTCCTTTAATGATTTTAAAAATTTTATTTGGAAATTAAATGGAATTGATTTAGGTTATAAAGGAAAGCCATGGACTTGATGGTGTTATAGGAAAAATGAGGGTGTGATTCAAGAACGACCTGATAGAGCTTTAGGATCTCCTCATTGGAGAGCTAAATTTGATAATGCAAATGTTAGCCATGTTGAAACTCAAGCTTCAGATCACGTGGCTCTTATTATTTCTACCGAAACTAGTCTTGTAATAAAAAAGAAATTTTTTTATTTTGATAAAAGATGGTGTGACAAGGAGGAAATAACTGGCATGATTCAGAGAGCTTGGATATTAATAATGTTAATGGCTTTGAAAAATCTAAGTTTTATTTCAAATTAGAAAATTAAACATTCTTTAGTTGCTTGGTTAAGGGGTGGTAATGGAAATTCTAGAGAAAAAAATCTTAGGTATAAAAAGATGATTGGGGAAGTTAGGAAAAATCCGAGTGGGCTTAATATAAATAAACTAAAATTGTTGAGAAAAGATTTAGGCCAAGCATATAAGGATGAAGATATTTATTGGAAATAAAAATCTCGAGCTTTATTGTTGAAAAAGGGAGATAGAATACATCTTTTTTTTCATATGTCTACTATCCATAGAATAAGGAGAAATACCATTAAGGGTTTTCAAACTAATGATGGTCGCTGGATTTCAGATCAAATAAGTATTGTGAAAATGGTATAATTTTTAATAATAATATGTTAAATCTATTAGAGCATCAGATCTTAAGCATATTATTCCTTATGTGCCAATTTCTATTAATGAGTCAATGAATAGAAGACCCAAAATCAAGAAGGCTACTTTTCAATGCATCCCTTAAAAGTTTCGGGTATTGATGAAATGACTCCACTTTTTTTCCAAAATTATTGGCATATTATTGGTAAGGATTTTTGTGAAGCAGTTAGAAGTTTCTTTCATTCAGGATATTTAATTCCATAAGCCAAACTTTAATTACTTTGATTCTTAAAGTTAAAAGTCCTATAACTGTGGCTCAATTTAGACCTATAAGTTTGTGTTAAACTGCTTATAAAATATTGCTAAAGTGTTAGTGGCTAGAATGAGAAAAATTTCGCCTATGGTTATCTCATCAAATCAAGCAACTTTTGTGGGAAATAGACAAATTACTGATAATGTAGTGCTTGCTCATGAGTTTATGTATTTGCTTAAAAATAAAAGAAGAGAAAGAGAAAAATTTATGGCTATGAAACTTGATATGTCCAAAGCATATGATAGAGTTGAATGGATTTTTGTTAAAGAAATGCTTTTAAAAATGGGGTTTGATAAAATATTTGTCGGATGGATAATGGAGTGTATTACTTCAAAAAGTTATAGATTTAACATTAATGGTGAAGTAACTAGTTGGGTTAAGCCCGCAAGGGGATTAAGACAGGGAGACCCAATATCACCATATTTATTTTTGATTTGTGCTGAAGGTTTATCTACTCTCTTAAAACTTGCAGAACATAGGGGTCAAATACGAGGCTTAAGCATGGTTAGGAATGGACCTAGTGTACCCCATTTACTTTTTGCGGATGATTCTTTAATCTTCTATTCAGCTGATATTCAAAGTGCTAGGACTATTGTAGATATATTATTGTTACATGCAAAATGTTCTGATCAGGTTATTAATGTGAAAAAATCTGCCATTTATTTTAGTAAGAATACCATAAAGGCTGAGAAAGAGGATATTTTTTCAGTATTGGGACAAATGTCACGTCTTTAGTCGTTAACTAAGTACAGTTTCGGCACTTGACAATTTTCTCACGATCTTGCATAACTTGCTCACGTTCTTGCTATGTCAAGTTAGCCTTACTACACTCAAGATCGCTAAGAGAATGTTAGAAAGAATACAAGTGATTTCTAGAATGAAGCTTTTGTAGGAAACCATGGTCGAAATTACCAAGGGCGTGGTACTTGCAAAAGGGACCAATGTGAAGGTGGTAAAAGAAAGCGGTACGGCGGTGCACGGGACGCGCACGAGATGACAGACTTACTTTGGAGGATGGACAAGTACTTTGAGGTAGTCAAGGAGGATGACGAAGTTGTTAAGGTACGCAACGCCTCAATGTATTTGACCGAGGTTGCTGCGTTATGGTAGCGTCGAAAGTGTACTGACATGGAGAAGGGGCTGTGCAAGATTGAGATGTGGGAGCAGTTCAAGAAGGAGTTGAAGAAGCAAGTTGTCAAGTGCCGGACGTGCGCTTAGTTCAAGACTAAGGACGTGACACAAAGCCAAGGAAATCAAATGGGTATGTACCTCGGATTACCTACTGTGATAGGACGATCTAAGGAAAAAATATTGGAATATATTAAGGAAAGAATCCATACTAAGATTAAAGATGGAAAGGAATGTTTCTAAGTCCGACAGGGAAAGAAGTTATGTTAAAAGCAGTTTTAACAGCTGTACCTACATATGCTTTATCTTGTTTTCAACTTCCGGATGAGTTATGTAAGGAAATTACTTCTATGCTATCAAATTTTTGGTTGAGCCAAGGGGATGGAACTAAAAAATTTTATTTTGAGAGATGTGATAAATTATGTGAACTTAAATATAGAGGGGTTTGGGTTTTAGGGATATTAAGGCTTTTAATCAAGCAATGTTAGCTAAAATGGCATGACAAATTTTAACTAATCTAGATTTACTTCTTTCGTGAGTCCTACAAAGTAAATACTATCCTAATAACTCCTTCTTGACTACTATAATTTTTTCATCATTGTCACGAATTTGGAGAAGTATTATTTGAGGTAGAGAATTACTAGAAAAGGGATTAAGATGGAGAGTTGCTAATAGGGCGAATGTTTATGTTTGAAGAGATTCTTAGATTCCGAATGCTACAAATTTTAGACCTTATAGAAGTATTGTTAACGATAACTTTGACCTAAAAGTGATAGAGCTGATAAATTTTAGAATTTGGGACTTGGAAATTGGGAGAATTAAATACTTTTTTTGTGAAGATGATATAAATGCTATTTTGACAATTCATTTATCTACCACTACTTCTAGAGATAAATTAATATGGCACTGTACCAAATTCGATAACTGTAAAGTTAGATCTGGATATTATACTGCAAAAAATATAGGCAAACAAGGTGAGAATAATAAGAATATTGCTCAATATAGCTGTCATTCTTTCCCCAAAAGCCTTTTGGAACTATTTATGGGCTATGAATATTAAAAATAAGCATAAACATTTCCTTGGAAGATGTGTGCTTAACACTTTACTTGTGAGTATTATTCTTAGAAAGAGAATGAATCAAGTTAATGGTGCATGTAAAAGATGTGGCTTAGAAAATGAAATTGTAGAACATATGCTTTTTAATTCTCCTGAATCTAAAACAATATGAAAACTGAGTCATGTTAATTGGAAGCACATTGATGGTATAACTGATTTCTCTATATGGTGGAATGATAAGATTAAGAAGGCAAATAATTGTTCTGATTCTTCTATGGTGTTAAATTTGTCTGTAATCATCATGTGGCATATTAGGAAAGCTAGAAATCTTTAATATTTTAGTAATGAAAAAAGTGAACATCCCGATATTGTTGCAAAAGCATTGTTTGAATATAATGAATTCACTATAATAAGGCTTGCTAACTCACCAAATGGTACTTTACAAGAAAGTTATGAGTCTTCACTAACTATGTCCGAAGATGGGATTTGTTTTGTAGATGCAGGATTACATGTTGAAAGAAATAAGGCAAGCATTATTTTGGTTGCTATGGACAGCAACAGTACTTTGCTTCATGCCCATGGATCCCTGATTCAATTTGTTGGGAAGGCCATGATTGATGAGGGGTTTGCAATTAGAAAGCTATTGAAAGGGCAATTCAAAATGGATGGAGGAAAGTGCATATTTTCTCTTATGCAAAAGGGATAGTAGATATGTTGAAGAAAAGTGACAAGGCTTCTTGGGATGTTGAAGTGGCGTGGGAAGATATTTGAAACCTGACTTCAAACCTTAAACATGTTTCTTTTGTATATATCCTATGACGTTTAATTATGTTGTTCATAGCTTAGCGAAGTTCTCAGTTTCTTTAGTACATTGTGTTTCTTGGGAAAGTATATTGCCAAGTTGGATTGTAAATGAGGTTGTATGCTCCTTTGGACATATCTCGCCCTTAATGAATTAATGGATGGATGGTTTCGAGGAAAAAAAAGCATTTTATGACTGATGATTTACCGTAACCACGATTAATGTCGATTTTTCTTACTTATTTATAACAGATTCATGCATTTTCCCTCTTTAATGGTCTTTATTCATTCCGCTCATATTTCTTCTTTTCCAGCTGTTAGAGCCGGTTCTTTTTCCAGAGAAACCCCGGGGACGTTTCTCTCGTGCCTTCTTGAATTCTTTAATGGGTCTAAATGGAAGTGCTACCTGTCACCTTAAAGATAGTCCATGTGTCATATCTTTTTTTCACCGATACATTTGCTTGCTTTGGTTATCTTTTTCTATAACATGCCAAAGTCCCAGGTGGAGAGCTAAATTATTGCGGAGACAGTGAGATTCTTATTTGCTAAGTTGTGCTCGTAGTATGGAACACCGTATTCCAGAGTGTTACTGTTTAACTGAAGGCTGCTGCTGCATTTGAAATAAATCCTAGGGCCATAATGGCTTTTGTTACTTCCACCAATAAAACATTGAAAGAAGTTCTAGAAATAAGTGCACAAATAGTCATTTTCAGAGATGCTATTTAGAGATTAGCTATACTTGTTTTGTAAAAAATCTTAACTTCATGACAATTTAGGATATTTTTGTTCCGAAAAATTAAACTGAAAAACTAAAATTCATGACACAATGGCTAATCTAAATAATAGCCCTTTAGAGTGGTAACTTGGTGTCATTTCTACAAAGAGTACCATCACCACTACCCATAGGTAGATATTTGATGGAAATGGGCTCAGAACTAGCAAGTTGATTGGACCAGCCCATAGAAGACCCCATGGACGGCCCAATATTAGGGTGTCGGGCCAGTCCAGATCTATGGGAGGCCGATCTTGTTCCTTTGTGATCCCTGCGGCCTACCTGGAGTCAGCAGTCTTTAAAAATAAAAGGTTAAAAAATAATAAAAAGTTGTTCCCAAGCCGCTGGCAACAAACTCTTCGAATATGCATCTAATATTTTGTTAATAATTTTATTTCTAGTGGCCTTAGTATATATAATTTTAATTTTTATGAAATCCTACTATAAGGTTAACTAACATGAGCAGGGAAAGAAAAATTGATTTTCATTCTATATGAATCTGAGCAAAGTTTAAGAAAGACTACTCCAGCTACACCTTCGTAACTCCAAAGAAGATTTTTGGAGCTTGTGATCGTAAATGTGTTATGATATTTATGTGACTACAGAATTATGTCACAAAGATAAATGAAAAATGTATAAGTAATTTTATTTTTCTGATGAAAACATAGAGAGCAATATGAAGAGCTTAAAAATGAAGAACTGTCAAAATACTCCGCTGAGAAGATGCTCAAAAGTTACATTAGAAGAAAAATTAGATAAGGAAAGGGACTTCTAAAATTGATGGAACTTCTTGGCAGTGTACAATGCAAGAGTTTCTTACATGCTTTTTTTCAAGTTATTCTGATCAAATGTCTATAGCATCATTGCACTTAGTTAATATTTTGTTCAATAGAGAAATAAAATAGTCGGGTTGGTTCGGATTTTTTAATTATCAAATCAAATTAATGTTGTCGGGTTTTTAAATTTATAAATCAAACCTACAAAGTCGGATTTTTTCAATCTCGATTTTTCTCGGATTTTTTTTCCGGTAAAGTTTTCATAATATGAAATATATAACTTGTGCTCCAAATATTTCTTTAGTCATAGTAACATACAACTATATTATGTGTTTTCCAAAAAACTAACACAATAATATGAGATAAGTCATAGCATTATACTAAAATATTCAATAACAAAGATAAAATAATAAAATTACGTAAAATAAATATTGCTAATTAATAAGCCATAATAAAAATTAACATAATGTAAAAATACTATATAGCTCAAGCTAAAACAAGTATCGCTAATAAGTACTAATATTAATAACATAACTCAGCACTAAAGAAAAAGATAAACTAAGTTATGCATTTTCATTATAAACAAATGCAAAACTAAAATAATTATCCAACACTATCGTCTTTCCTAGTATTGAATTGAATTTCGTTTGCTAGCATTAATATTGATTTAGACTTTGTTTGAGTTGCTACATTTATGGGCTATAAAATTTATTTACCATTCAAGAATGTTAAGTCTAACCTTGAAATAATACGTTAAAATAAAACTATGAAAAAATTTAAGAAATTTTTATAAATTACATTACAATAGATGTTTATATGTATAAAATATTTTTAAAAATTATATAAATATACTATCCGGTTGATCTGGTTTCGGTTTGACTTTTTTCAATTAAAACCAAACGAATTAAATTATGATCGGGTTTTATTTTTCAATATCAAACCACGTTGTCTTTTTTCTTCGATTTGATTCGAATTATTGATTTGGTACGATTTATCGATTTTTTTTACACACCCCTAATCATGTGAACAATCCCCTTATGTTCCTCAGATCAGACGAGGGTTTGTCCATTTTCTGGTTAACGCATGAAAAGACGATAAGCTCCTATTCATATCATAAATTTAACTTTTTGCCAAAGATTCATATGAGAGAGAATAGACGAAAAATCACCCTATAAAAATAATTTTCTTGTAATTGGTGGGGACTGTAAAAAAATTAATGCAATATAAATAGTGTATTATACTATGAAGAACAATCAGAATACGATATAAGAATAAAGACCTGTATATATTAATGAAAAATAATTGAGATGTAATATTTGTCCATAAAATTTACATTACTAATAATTTGGGCACATTCGACGAAACTCTCACCCTATGATTCTGACACCCACCTCCTCCTGATACTAAATAATTTTTATATATTGGGAAATATATGCAATTTTGAAGATATAAGAGGAGGATTGTTTCGATAACTCATGACTCTATCATCCCAACAAAAAATGCACTAAAAAATTTAGTGTGAATAATTAAGTATGATAATAGAAAACTTGAAGAAAATACATACTTCGAAATAGATTTTTTATTTAATTATAGGAGTATTAAAATTATAAAGTGAAATTGATGTTTTAAGATTATGAATGTGGGCCACTGGCGTGTGGTAGAAGAGTCTTATAACATCAGATCTATTATTTGGTCATAATCATTGGGCCACCTATTTTGTTTTGGTGGCCTTTTATTAGAATGGGCCACTAGGATATTCAAGGCAAAAATAGAATTGATATTAGGATTCTATGTTTAGGCAATAATACATTAACTTTCTTATCTAGATTTTTTGGTTGCATTGCTGATAAAATGTGTACAAGGTCAAGGGAATAGGGTAGACATACTTAGGTGATAAATAGTGGCCTATATTTTCTTTTTAGAGTCCTCTTTTCTCTTTTATATTTCCCCTAGTCACATTAAAATCTAAGCAAAGTTTATCCACACAATCTTTTCCCTCTCTCTCTATATATAGTTTTTATATTATTTTTGTTATTTAATTTATTATAGCATGTTATTTATCTTATTTAATTCTTGATTATCGTATAAGTTTATTATTAACAATTATATATTGTTACAAGTTAACTTTACCCGATGGTGTAAATTTTAAAAGTTTTTCAAGTGCAATGAACTAATGAAGTATTTTAAAAAATTGCACAGTTATGTGTTATGGCGAAATGGGAACTAGTCTCCGGAACAACTCACAAATATTTAAATAAAAAATCTGGTGTCACCTTTTAAAAAAAATAAATACATATGAATTTAAACTTCATCAACTTGTCACCATCATTCATAAATTTATAGTAGCACTTGGCCAATTTCGTTGGGCCCTAGATTGTTTGGTTAGGTAGCTTTTTATTGTAAGAACCAGGGAAAACATTCAAAGCAGATTGAGATAAAAAATCTAAGATATATAATAAATAAATGTGCCTGTACTCAATGCCAGAGTTTAGAGGGAAATCCACTTGCATTTTCACCACAAAAACGTACCTAGTCATCACAAAACTTATTCACTGATTTCCATTGGTTTGGGGCAGAACATTTTGTGGCTCAGTGTTTTCGTTTCTGGAAAATTCTTTTCACACAGCTTCAACTAATTTAAGAAGCGCGTTTACCGCTAAAGGTTGTGATGGGATTATAAGTGTCTTTTCATCCTTAACCAAAAGTCTCGAGTTCGAGCCATGTGAATAGATCACCTTTTGTAGGGAGCCCTTTACCACAAAATAAATTTTTTTAACGCGGATCTGAATTAATTGAGCCCTATAACGAGTACCGAACACCAAACAAAAATAAATAAATTAAAAACCAAAATTTGAAACAATAATAGACGAAGGTGCAGTTATGGCAGGTTTCTGATTTGTTTTCTACTCCTAACAAGACGTCGTTAGCAAGTTTCGACCAGTTATACATCGTTTAAGAAAATATCAATCAGATTGGTTGCTTTCTGAAAGGAAATTGTCATTCGTTTTTTTAATAGAATCTAGCGCGTTCATATTGATATTGCATGCAAAGCACCTGGACTGCATATGATACAATTAAAGCGTCTTATTCATATACTCACAAAGCCACAAATTAATATGGATACTGGTTATCCATAGATACCACATTAATACATTCTTTATCCTCTTATTATCCATGTGGGAATAATATTATGAAATGTACAAGGAAAACCTCTAATTGATTATTTTCACTATAGGGAAATTAATTTGAAGCAGCCTCATTATCTAATTAATAGGTCATGTTTTATTTTATTTTATTTTATTTTGTTCAGTCTGGCTAGCAGATCATGTAGGTGTTAGCTTTTTCTGAGACAAACTTCTATTCACAAACACAGAGATATGTAGATTAATTAGTGATACATACTATATGGATTGAAAAAGGGATAATAATATGGTAGTAATACATATATAGATTGAAAAAGGGATAATAGTATGGTGATACGAGGAATGGTAACAGCGGGCTGTATTCTAATAGTAATTAATATGAAGAATAATGAGGTAGAATAGGATGGAAATAGTTGATATAATACTCCATATATGTCCCAAATTATGTGTCACAATTCAAATTTCGAAAGTCAAAATTATTAATCTTAAGTAAATTTAGATATAAAATCTTTAATTTCTTTGAAATAAAATATTTAATTTTAAAGACTTCGTAAAAATTATTAGTATATATATATATATATTATAATAATTTACGATTGAAAATATTTAAAGACATATGGAAAAATTTTAATCAAAAGAAAAGTTCGTTTGACTTTTGAAATTCAAACATCATAAATATCAGCATATACTTTGGGACGAAGAGAGTAATAATATTACGTAGTTAAGTATACCGAATTTTTTGACACCATTATTTACTTTATAAAACCAAACGCCTAATTGTAACGTGGAGATTACCACAATTCCCATACGAAGAAAAAAAGACCACATGTTCTAGTACAAATTATGCAGATTTTAATATGCTTTTCCTATTTTTCCTACCAAACATCCAATAGTTAATACAAATTCTCATATGAAGATAATATATACGTACGTCAATGCCCCAAGTTATTATACTTCGACACATATACTGCATGTATGGTTGTGCTTAAGTTGGTCCACAGCAATCAAATCTTCTATAATAGTTCTTTTAGCAAGTCTATATGGTTGTGCTTAATTTGGTCCACAGTAATCAAAGTTTCATTAGTAGTTTTATTAAAATTAGTGTAATAATACGATTTACAATAAGCATATATTTATATTGTATAATCACAGTATCAAAATGGTTGAAATCTTGTTAACTAGATAATTTGCATATTAGTTATGAACTACTGCTAACCTTCTAATAGCTATTACAACGTCGATCCTTTGAGTTTGTTACTAGCTAGTATTGTAGTTGTACATAGAATGTTGGTTGAAATGTTTGTGACACCCAGCTTCTTCATTTTCGAAGAGGTATTATTTGCACGGAATAGCACAAAGAAAATAATTAAGAATCATGAATTAGGCTTCTTCCTGAAATTATAGGTTTTGCAATATGATAAATAATTAATTTGTTAGAAGCACCCTGAGATCGATATGCATAGCGCATTAATTTATTAGTTTAATTAATCAAAATCTATCCGAGGTAAATCATCTTAAATTGAATGTTTAAGATTAGGAGGGAAAAAAAAAAGGCAAAGTAACACCTCAGTATTTCTGTTGAGTTGACTTGTTTGGCATTTGAGATCTTCTAGCGAAACAAATTTACTGAAAATCGACTTGAATATATATACAGTTCCACGATACTGATTCCGATGAATTCCGAATACTTATATTCCATTTCCAGCTTATAATACAGAAGATAGAATAAAAGGGAGAGAAAATACATAAAAGAAATTAATTCGTTAATATTCACAATTCATATACGCTACACAAGAACAGCAAAATGCAAAGCTCAGAATAAAAATGCTGTCGGCGAAAATGCTGGCACGGCCATCGGACCTGTTGATTTCCTGCAAATACACACAAAGCCAAACAAACTTTAGCTCGTAAATTCCACAATTTTTTCTTGTAGCGAGAGAGAGAGAGAGAGAGAGAGATTAGTCGGTACCAGTAATCGTCGCCGTGTCTAGGAGATAACTGGGATCTAGCAATAGATTTAGCTTTAACTTTAGCAGCGGATTTGGCGCAAGAAGATGGAACAGCTGCACGTTCTTTTGATCTTCCTCCGCTACCATTACCAACAATATCAGACATCGCTCTTTCTTCTGATATTACTCGAAGCGCCGGTTTCCAATTTGCTGCATTTTTGGGCATTATTACCCTTCTTCCCCTCTCCCGCATAGCACGTGGAGTAGCAGCTTTGCTGCTACTTCTCCCGCGATTTTGCTCCTCCTCCTCTTGCGGCGGAGCGGTGACAGAGACAGCGTCTGTCACCGTTGGAGTGATTGTAGCGCCACCCCAACATAAGGCAAATTCCGGTAGGAACTTCATATGGCCGGCCGTACACAAGAAACAATGGTTTTATGATATGTGAACCTAAAGAGTTTAACGTGGAAGTGAGTTTAAAGACTGCGTTATTCACGCAATGCTAGTTATTTATAGAGTAGGGGGGTCT
>MCJB01012118.1:158803-172124 GCA_002018475.1 Nicotiana obtusifolia
GGGGGGGGCTAATGCCTAATGATGATGTGGACATGTGAAAGTAACGGTGGTTTCAAGTTTGGGTGTAATCTGTGTATGCCGTTGGTGGGCACCTGGTTTGTTATGCCGCAGTTTGTGTGGGCAGTTAGGCCTCCTAACATTATGACGCCGTTATATGGTACAGTATATGGTTCTGTTTAACTGTATATTGATTATAGAAAGAGTTTTTTGACTGATAATATTTTTATTATCTAATTATTTTTGATATATCATGTCAAAATGTTTATAATACATAAAACAGCAACAGTAAAATTAAATTACTTTTATATTAAATTTAATAATATTTTAAATTAAATACATTATGAGTGTGAAAAATATATTATAAATAGAGCAGTTTATAGTAGTATCAGTTTATCATAAAAAGAACAAAATAACAACAACAAAAATTGTGATGAAAAATTGACTTTCTGCATCTACTTCAAAATTCAAAGGAGAGCTACAAATTTTCGGTTTGGTCCGCAGCAAATAGTTACTTTTTGTCGCTACTCAAAATTACTTTTTTTTCTTCAAACTTTAATCAGAACTTTAACTCTCCAAAATATTAAGTAAGTATTTTTTTTCTGAAAACTTTAAAATATCCGAAAACAAGGAGGAATGAGGACGTGGAAAAGGTTAGACGATCATAGGCCAATCTTATCTGCCAAACAGACTATTAAGTCTAAGTTATTCCGAAAATTAGCTAATAACAAACTTTAAAGAGACGTCGTGTTTAGAAAAAATATAAAAAGGAAAAGAGAAAAAAAAGAACTTCAAAATGAAGTTAATGCGTAGGCAACGTGCTGCAACCTTGGCATGTATTCTTATCTTATCTATCTTGCTTAATGGTCAATTGGTAATATTAAATGTTCCAATTGTGCATATATATATTAAAGCTTCTACTGACTACTATATTAAATAAATTTGGCAGTTCAATTAAACACCAGGGACTAATTGTTAATTCTCAATTATGTCTATAGTCAACGTGTCACATGAGATAGATAACAGAGTTATATTTAGTTAAGCGCTCTTTAACTATAATGAAGATAAATGAACTAATTTAGCTTCATCGTGCTTGAGAGTGTAAACTGGTTTACTCTATTAAATTCTGCTGCTTGCATTTTGACATCAATTCGTAAATATTTAGTGAATACAAAATTGAATAAATAAAATATATGGAATTGTTATAAAACAATAAAAGAAAAAGAGTATTGCAGAGAAAAGTATATAAAGAGAATTCTTATTGATTTGAGATGAATTACAATGGAATAGAATTCCTTTATTTATAGGGAAAACATGACTTAGCCACCAAGTAACAAACCCTAAAATCTCTCTAAAATATAGACATTCACCATAAATAAAATGTTATTTATAATACTCCCCTTGGATGTCTATTCACCAGATAATGTGCCTCGTTAAAACCTTAACTAAAATAAAACCCAGTGGAAAAAAATTCTAGAGAAGGAAAAAGAGTATACATGTTTAGAAATATGTCTTTTGGTTGCCTCGTTAAAACCTTGTAAGGAAAACCAAATGGGACAAAACCTTGTAAGGGAAAAAGAGTACAACGCGTATTAACTCCCCCTGATAAGAACATCAATTTAGATATTTGAGTCTATGCATCCCAATCTTGTGCACCATCTTCAAACATTATTGGTATAGATTTTAAATAAATCAGCCATATTAACTTGAGCGAATTTGTTTCACCTTGAAATCATCATTCTTGATAGAGATGTATTGTCTTCATATGATCTTGTTGGAATCGTCATTTCAATATCTTCACATAGGAGTAAAGACTCTTACTATCGTATTATCATGCTTATAGTTATAACAAGATACGTATGTGCACAAATTGCACTTAGGATGTAGCACTTCATGACCAAGAATTTTATATGCTTTAAACAATTTAAATCCTTCAGGGATTGTCATATAAGTTAAGTCATATAAGCCATATGAATGGACTTTAGATGCCTATCAAGATTTTATGTCATGCTAGACATATAAGATATATAAAAGTGATTGCACACACCATTGACTTTATTCTTTCAAGTGTTTGAACTGCATTTCCAAAACTACATGTCTTTCATATGAAACCAATTCTATTCGAATTGTATCTCTTTCATTTAGCAAATATTTTTATGTCTGTATTTGACAGACTTAAGATCCTCAATCTATACTTAGCACTATCATAGATGTCGTCGATGAACATTTTATATCGGTTCCAACCTCCTTCTTTTCATAAAGACATAACATAGAGTTCTCTTCATGTAATTTCACCATATTTTTTATTTGTGTAGTACAAATCAGGCAATAAAGCGGGTAATTTTCATATACATACTATCCGGCTACAGTGTAGTAATATAAAGATATTAAATCTTCTGATTATTTATAGTCTCAATATAACCATCCGCTTTCGCGAATACTTTAGAAACTCAATAAGTTTCTTTGAGATTTACGACAACACAATGCTTTATTGATAATTAATTTTATTCCTCCAAAATAGTAATAATTGGCTCTTCCAGAGCTCTCAATTAAGTTGGTACTACCCCATATTTATCAACATCCATATGGTAAATATCTCTTTTAAAGAGAAAGTTATACCATTATAGTCATGATCAAAATTATATGCAAGATCTGTTTCTTACATTACTGTTATTATTTAATAATCACATTACCAAAATATTTTGGCGTACAATAGGTACGTGACCAATGACCATTCATGCCATAATAGTGACATTATTTTCTTGTATTATCTCAAACCTCTTTCTAGAGATGAGTGTGGTATATTCACTACTACTAGCATGTTCATATTCTTTCTAGAATGAATATGTATTCATAAACCGCATGTTATCACATTCACATCATGAATTGACCATAGTCATCTATATGTGCTTTATGAAATCTCATGTCATATCGATGACAAACATTACTTTAACAAAGTGAAAGATTATTTTGAGAATCCTTATTATTCTCATTACCACAATGATGACGATTATAATTTCGTCAATTGCCACGTCCGCATCCATTGATACCTTTATGGTAATAATTTCATCTTTTTTCAGACTTATTACATATTGCTACCACATTCTTTTAAGGGAATGAGAATGAAGCAAATTCAATGGAACGGGTTTTCACTTCTTGTGCTCATAATCATACATGAATTTGATCACGGCAAGACATAGAAATTTTACCACTTCAGGTGGTTATAATTTCTCACAAACTCTATTAGAGTTATAATCAGAATTTATTGTCTTTGTTTGTATTTACAATCAAATTGTAGAATTTCAAGAATTTAAAAGAGAAAAATAAGCTAAAATACTTACCTTAAATCTAGAAGTTGTTCCTGAAGGCAGCTCATGGAACAATTGACAATCAGTATGCTCAATATTATGTACAGGCCGAGCACCATACACGTATTCCAAAGTCTGGTGACCAAAGCAGATACTTCTACTCAATTGGATAGAGTCTCGTGCTGATAACATGTTATAAAACAATAAAAGAAGAAGAGCATTGCAGAGAAAAGCAGAGAGAGAGAGAATTCTTATTGATTTGAGATGAGTTATATGGAATAGAATCCCTCTATTTATAGAAAAAAATGACTTAGCCACCAAGTAACAAACCCTAAAATCTCTCTAAAATATAGACATTTACCATAAATAAAATATTATTTATAACAGGAACCAAAGTTGTATAGGAATCATCAAGTATTTGTATCGGTTTATCGTGAAACTTTTCAATTTTTCTTGCGAATTGAAATAATGATTTCTTAACTAATATTTGTGTAAAATTTATATATTTAAAGATTACTATAACAATAGTACTACTATGCTCCGCCTAACAAGTTTGAATCTAATCCCCCCTGCCTCTCTATCTTTCATGTACACAAAAACAATAAATATGATGTATCTGTACCTGCTGTTTTCATTTACATTACGGGTAACAATATCAGAGGCGGAGCTAGATGGATGAAAGAGGTTCAGTCGAATTTTTTTCATCGATAAAATTACACTTTGTATGTAAAATTAAGTTTTTTCCCATGTATAGATATGAGATGTTAAATTTTCTTAGTTTTTTCGCGTATTTTTTTTATTTTATTTTTTGAATCCTTTTAGTGAAAATTCTTCTTGGTACTGCTCACTACATATAATAAATATTGATAAAAGTGGAGAGGGACAATCCAGAAGGAAATTCCAATTGCATTTCCACCACATATGTACGTGCAATTCCAATAAGAATTCATTAAAGTAGCGACCTCTCGCTTCCAAACCACATATCAATTATTTTAGTCAAATGGCAGAAAGCAAATTACTCGTAATAGCACTTTCGCACTTAATATTTCCATCTCTAAAGAGAGTTCCTTAGCTTCTTAACCATCAAAATTGTTAATTAAATAATGTCAAGCAGCGATATTTAACCATAGATTTCTGGCAACCTCATGTGGTGGTGTTGTCAATTGTGCGCGGTCCCGATCGTCATCACCACACCATGTGTTTTCTTATGCCGATCAATTATTTCAGGTTTTCAAGATCTGTCTCCTACCACTCCATGTAATTGACATATAGTAATTAGATATAAAATGATATTTATTGCTATGCATGGTTGCTTTCATAATGGGAAGTTTCATTCATTATTTTTTTGGCAATTTGCATTAGCATTATAACTTCCAGTGTCGACTTAGCCAAAAAAATAAAACAAAAAAATCCAGTGTCGACCCATTAGCCAAAAAAATAAAATAAAAAATTCCAGATTCGACCTCACACCTCCAGAGGCAGAGTCAAGATTTTGAATTTATGAATTTTCAATCTTAGAGCGACGATTTTAAGTACTAATGATTGAGTTTTAAATTTAATATTTGTTCATATTTAATGATTTTTTAAACACAAATACACTAATTAAAAAAGAGTTAATGGGTTCAGCCCCCAAATGGCTTTCTTTGCTTATTCACCATTAAAGAAGAGGATTTTTTGGGGGATGGTGGAGGAGGGGTGTTGATGGCTTGAGCTTTTATCCTACGTTTTCCGTGTTTAAAAAAAAGGTAAAATATTAGCAATAGTATTCCACTAATTAAGTTTACCTGAAGTTGACGAAATGAGAAACTGCTCCATTTTACAATCAAATTTCTTTATAATAGTTATTTTAATATTTTTTGGCTGCTATAGTGAGGTGATGTTACAGAGGATATATATATAGAGTGGTGAATTTTTCATTTGGCCAAATGAAGTAATTCAACTTACTACAGTTTAATTAGCGGTAATTCTTTGAAAGGATAATATGCCACTAAGGACTTCTACTTAACTAATGAAAGGAGCAGCAGAAGGCTCTAAGTCTCTATCATGCCAACTGCATATTGAGCAGAGACCGCTTAGTAATATCGGTGACTTAAAACCAAAATCTAATAAGATATTCTAAAAATTTAAATAAAATTAATACATATTTATTTAATGTTCATAATTTTTTTAACTTTTTGAGATACTAAGCTATAAATTTAATTCATTTGAATATTTTCTTAAATAAAAAATAGAAACAGTTGATTTAAAAAATTTGAGTTAAAATTGAAAAATAAAATCATCACTAAAAAAAAAAGAAAGAATGAACGAACGCAAAGAAGGAAAAGCTAGAACCAACGATGTAGGCATATAACTGATTAATGGGAGATATAAACTTAACTTAATTTACTCATTCATTTGATCATTTGCTAGAAAACAAGAAACTTCAACGTAACATTGTATGCGGGTGAACTGGGGTCAACACACGCCTCGAGTTCTCAGTGAATCAAACGAAGTATGGATCTATGAGATAAAAATCGAATCCGAGAACTTTTTGGTTCGAGTTTGGAACAGGATGCTCGCCACCAGACCTGATAAGACAACACCCCCCGAACCCGGAACGAGCTCCAAGACCTTGGAAAGCATTACAAACGGTTGCACACGACTAACAGAGGTCTGTGATATCCACACCCAACCGGATATCACGACACGGATCTCGTCCGATGCCGATAGCGTATCAGTGATTGATGTACAAGGAGGATTTTTATCTTTTTTAGAATTGTACTAGGGGTAAAACTTCCCTACTATATAAAGGGGAGTTTCTTATTCGGTAGACACATTGTAATACGCATATAAAGGCAATACAAAATTGTTTCTCTGCTTTCTAGCTAGTGAAAAGTTCTTATTTTAATCATAGTCCTTCATACTTATTTGGCTTCGAATCGAGGGTTCGGTCGAGGGCAAAACTATTGCTAAGCTTAAATCCGACCCCGGACTCAACGTCACAACTAGTTTGGTTATTTACCTTATTTTTAATTCGTTTATCTAACATTCTTGATTACTTGTGTTGAATCAATCCACATATCCTTAAAACTGCGTACAAATTTACTTGTTATCCGTTTTAAGGGTAAGCAGTTTGGCGCCCACCGTGGGGCTAAGGATAATAGTGGTGGTCTGATACAAATATCCATAACACACTCTATTTTACACTTGTTCTTTAAGGCCTCAATTTCAGGTCAGTTTAAAAACGTCAAATTCTCAGTTTGCTCACTTGAACGTCGAGGTTGAGTCTGGCCATCATGGCGAAAACAACAATCTGGTGCATAGCAATGAGGTGCCCCCTGCTGATCCCAACAGAGTCCCAGTTACAGATCCAATCGATGCTAACTCGCATGTGGCCATCGACGCCAACCTACCTACTGACCAAGAGAACAACGTTCGCGGAGGAGCCCGACTAACAGTTCAAGAAGCGCCTGAAGGCGAAGGTGACACAGTCAGTCTACGAGTGATCTTCGAAATGTTGCAGGCTCAACAGGCGGCGATAGCGTAGCAACAAAATTAAAGTCGCGCCCCCAGCAGAGTTGAGCTCGAACCTCGGGAAATCACCCGAAGAAATGAGCACATCACCGAAAGGCCGGATGGAACCAATCCCGGTGGACTCAGGTAAAAAGAAAATTGAGGCTCACATAAAGAAGGTGGAGACATATAATTCTCGGGTCGATCAAATCCCAGGAGCGCCCGCGATATTGCAAAGCTTGTACTCTAAACAATTTGTTCAAAAGCCCTTTCCTCCAAGTGCGGCACCAAAGCCAATCCCGGAAAGGTTTCTTATGCCCGATATTCCAAAATATAACAGAACCACGGATTTGAATGAGCATGTGACCTCTTACACGTATGCAATAAAAGGCAACGACTTGGAAGACGACGAGATCGAGTCAGTGTTATTAAAGAAGTTCTGGGAAACTCCGTCAAAGGAAGTAATGATATGGTACCACAACTTGCCCCCAAATTCCATTGATTCGTTCGCCATGCTCGCGGATGCCTTTGTAAAGGCTCATGTCGGAGCCATCAAGGTCGAGACTAGAAAATCAGATCTTTTCAAGGTTAAGCAAAGGGATAACGAGATGCTCAAGGAGTTCGTGTCAAGATTTCAAATAGAACAGATGGAGTTACCTCCAGTTGCAGATTATTGGGCCGTTCAGGAATTCACTCAGGGACTTAATCCCCGAAGCTCCTTGGCTCCGCAACAGCTGAAACAAAACTTGGTAGAGTACACGGCGGTAACTTGGGCTGACGTCCACATCAGGTACCAGTCAAAAATCAGAGTCGAGGACGACCAACTCGGAGCCCTTCCCATCAGAACTAACGACAAGCCTAAGAGAGTCGTCGATCATGAATCAAGGCCGGTCCGAGATCAGTACCAACCATATAGTGCAGATCGAAGGGGAAACGGGTCGGGGTGCAACTTTACAAGGAACAAAAAGAGAAGCGATTGAGGGCCCATTAGCCGAGGTCTGATGAGCAAAAATGGTTTCGACAGGCCGCTCAGGGGAAGGGAAGCACCAAGATTATTAGGGTATAACTTTAGCGTTGATGCAACCAGCATCGTATCAGCCATTGGGTGCATCAAGGAAACCAAGTGGCCTCGACCATTCTAGTCTGGCACTATCCAAAGATATCCTAACCTGATGTGTAAATATCATGTCACTCATGGCCACAGGACCGAGGAGTGCCGAGAGTTGAGAGAAGAGGTCGCCCGTTTGTTCAATAACGGGCATCTCCGAGAATTTCTGAGTGATCGAGCCAAAAACCACTTCAGGAACAGGGACTCCAACAAACAGACCGAATAAGAAGAACCTCAGCACGTCATCAACATGATCATTGGAGGGGTCGATGTCCCCCAGGGACTGATGATAACGTGCACTAAAGTATCCATCACGAGGGAAAAACGCACCTGAGATTACATCCCGGAGGGAATCATTTCGTTCAATGATGAGGACGCCGAAGGCATCATACAGCTTCATAATGATGCACTGGTGATATCCGTACTTATCAACAAATCTCGGGTTAAATGTGTGTTGATTGATCCAGGCAGTTCGGCCAGCATCATCAGATCAAGGGTCGTCGAGCAGTTGAGGTTACAAAATCAAATGGTACCGACGGTCCGGTTGTTGAACGGATTTAATATGGCATGCGAAACTACTAAGGGAGAAATAACCATGTCAGTGAATACCGCCGGGACAATTCAAGATACAAAATTCTACGTGATCGGAGGGTTGTGAGCACGTGATTTTTACCGTACCCGAAATACCTTTATAAAAATCATTAAATAATTTTTAATTGATTATTAATCATTTTAGGATCTTATTAGGTGCTTAATTACTCAATTAGTAACTAATTAATTCATGAAAAATACTCAAAATATTATGCATGGCATTTAGGATTTGTTTTACATTTTTAGGATTGAATTGGTAATTAGTTGTTCTATAAAATTGAAAAATCATAAAAATAGTTTATTTTACTCTTCTTAGTTTCAATATTTAATTCATAAAATTTAGCATTGTTTTAATTGTTATAAATAGTTAAATTAGCTTAATCTTACATTTAGATAAGTTAGGAGTTTAATTAGTGAGTCCTCTAGGTTTTAAAATTAGAAAGAGAAAATTAAAATCAAGTAATAATAACAAAATTATTGAAAATTAATTAAAATGGGAAATCGGACTGGGCTGGAATTAGGCCAGCCCAAATCAAAACTTAAACCGGACTGGCCTAATAAACCAGCCAGCCCAAACGTCCCTTACTCCCTCTCGTCAAAACGATGCCGTTTAGTAGACGACCATCCTGGGCCGTTGATCTCAGCTAAATCAACGGCCAGGAATTCACCCCCACCTCATATAAAACCATTCCAAACATTACCCCAACCCTTTTCAGTTTTCCTCAGCCAAACGACCCCTTACCTCAGAAACCCTAGCCGCCTCAACCTCGACCCCGCCGCCGGCCATTTTCCGGCCACCAAATCCGACCCAAAATCCATCCATCATCACCCCCAAACCACCACCATCACTTCCCACCTCCTAATCGACACCCTAGCCTCATTAAACCCTCATATTTTAGACAAAATCCGAAAAAAAATAATCTTGAGTCGAAACCTTTGAAATTGATTTCAAAACCTAGATGAACCTTTAGCCGTGTGTTCTTGATAAAGAACACACATTTAAAGGTCGATTTTGGTTTTAAAATCGGAAATTTTTAAAGAGATGATAATCCGAGGTATTTTTCCCTCTCCAATTCAATTTCATTTTTTTTTTATTTTTCTCTTCTAAGTTTTCATCTTCTACCCCGTTCTCTGTTTTTCTTCAATTTCAGATTTTTTAAGATTTTACACAAATAGCCAGTTTTGACTTACTCTAGGCTAGTCCGTAAATTAGGCTAAATCGTTAAGTGGCTATTGTTTAAAGGAGTTATGGACAACTAGAGGGGATTAATTGAAAATAGAAGATACTTAAAGGGGGGAGTGGTAATTTCAAAAGATCCCAACAGATTTCTGTTGGGATTTTGTTCTTAAAATCTATCAGTGTATCGTGGGGGTAGAGGATCAGAGGAAAATGATTTGATTCTTTAATTAATAGAAAATAAAAAAAAAAAGAGGAAAAAGGGGTCTGTTTCGTGGGCTATATAAGACAGAGAGGGGATAAGTCTAAAGGGGGATTTTTTGGGGAGGAAAAAATAGAGAGTGGAAAGGTACATAAGCATATCAATATAATTTCTGGAATCAGGGGAAGAAATTAAATTTTGCTTCACTGTTCTTGGTCAGTAAAAAGGGATCGCCTGGGAAACAACCGTGATTGTTTGGCTGTTGTTGTGACTGACCACTGTAGCTGTCCCGCGTAATTAAGTGGATTACAGTTTCATAGGTATGTTTGAATACCCTTCAGTTATAAATCATGTTACAATCGAAATGACTAAATGTACTGCTCGAACTTGTATAATCGATATGCACGTCTTGTGTTACTGTTTCTCTGCTGAAAACTGTTAGTTATTCGATATTATCGTTTTGTTGATTCTCTTCTGTTATTTATTTGAGTAGTGGAATTGAAACCCTCTGAGTTCATAATAAGTTTCTTTGTTTCGTACGTACTGTTTCGTGACTAATATTTAATTTTATTGATGCTAAATTCGAGTAAAGTTCTGTTTCAAAGTTATCTTCAAATGTTAATGGTCGCTCTATAACACAACTGTGATAACATGATTATTTCTAATCTGATAGCAATGCCGATAGCAGTACTGATAGTACTACAATGCTGCTACTATTGTTTTGCTGGTTTATTTGAATTGGTTTGTTAATTGGTAGAGTCAAGTTCAGTTTAGTTTATAGTGAGTTGATTCTGTTATGAGATGTTATAGTGTTCATTTGTTTGTGTTTGTTCATTACAATGAATTCTGAGCTTGTGTCAAGAATTTTAAACTAAGGATCGTCAAGATTTTCATACGCTTGTTCTATTCTATTAACATTACTGTTTCACGGTCCAGCAGTCAATAACTTAGTTTAATTGCAGTATTTAATTCCATCATTATTTGGCTTTGAAATATGAAAGGGTAAGGGGAGGATGAATAGTTCTGGTATGAATTTCGCTGTTGGAATTTAGGAGATTTGCAGCTGGAATGATTTGTAATAACCTAGTTTAATAATTTCATATTTAATTGATAGTTTGCCTATGTTATGACGTCGTAAATCATTTTCTCTGTTTCTTGTAAGCATGCAAAACAAGGTGATCTGACTAAACCCATAATATGAATACATTAAGACCTCTCTTGTAATAACTGGACCATGTTTGAAGCCCAGTCTCAAAAGGTGCAATTCTGCCTAAGGTGGATGTTTGACTGGCCTATCTCGACAGTCCATGGGTCCAAATTCTGTCTTCATTTTGAAGCAATGTTAAAAGTGGTTATCACTTGCGAAATTAATGTGAAATTTGAAGTATGACTAATTACACAAATAATGGGCTGTATTTGTAATAGGTCGAGATTTGTTGAGTTAGGCTTTAGAATTAGTTGGGCTGCTTTTGAAAATCAGCTTCAAATTCAATTGTTTACTTTGCATAGCTGATGGTTATATTCGTAAATCGGCCTATATTAGAGCATTTGGTGGACTGCTAAACAGGTTTCCTCAATAACGCATAGCAATAAATTTTTTATAAATTAGTAGGGGTGTGCCATATAATTAATGACGATCACCAATGGCCCTCTTAATTAATTAAATGAAAGACTAAAGTAATTAATTCTTAAATGCCTTAAACTTTCGTAGCTTGTTTTTAGGCACGATTAATAAACCATTGTGACTATGGGTACGGTTTCCGTGACATAGTAACAATGCCAATTTCGGGGGTGCCTTTCAGGTGACTCGATTTTAACAAACTTCAAATAAGAAAAATTCCGAAATAATTCGAGGCGTGCCATACCAAATGAGAATTATAAACTTATGGCCCTCATTAATTAAACACTTAGAAAAATTGAGGTGCGCTATTTAGCAAATTTCATGGCCCTCGAAGAATTAAAAACGCGTAGTTTGCTTTAGGCGCGTTATTGTAATAATTGAATTTCCTAAATTCGGGTGCACATTTATGTGACCCAAATCCAAAATCTCAATATTTAATTAAAAGTGCTACTAATTACGGGTGCATTTATGTGACGTAATTTGTGACATATTTTGATTAACATTGCAATTCTCCAATAATTCTAAAGTGGGAAAGCAAAATACAGTAAAATGCACTATAGGCTAATAATAGGTATTAAAATCAGATAATAAGCCGATTATAACAATTGAGCGACCGTGCAAGAACCACGGAATCCGAGGGTGCCTAACACCTTCCCTCGGGTTAACAGAATTCCTTACTTAGAATTTCTGGTTCGCAGACTTCAAAAAGAAAGTCGAAATCTTCCTCGATTTGGGATAAAAATAAATCGGTGACTTGGGACACCAATTAAATATTCCAAGTGGCGACTCTGATAAAATTAAATAAATAATCCCATTTCAAATAATGTGACTTTAATTGAAAAAACTCTTTTATATATTCCTCCCCGAGGGATGTACGAAAATAAGTGTGATAGCTCTGGCGACTCTGCTGGGGATAAAGAACCCAGAATCTCTGGTTTAGGGTTCAAGAATTCGAGCTTAGAATGATTGTTATTTTTCGGCTTTTATCTGATTTTATTACCTGTTGAGCCTAATGTGGTAAATGCCGCTTTTACCGCTTTGATATTATGTGGATTGTATATAAAACTTCTCCGAACCTTTCTCTTCTCATCTTCGGAGAGATGCACGCTGGTCGTGACTTCCCATTCTGTTAGTGTCTTACCTAAAATAAGAAAGAGGCCGGACAAGTCACAAAGCCGGGTGGCCTTTTGGTGCCCTGTACGTAGCCCCCTCCTCGGCTCGAGTTGTCCGCTCGGGTTCACAGTCTAGAACAAAATACCCAGGTTTCAGCTTAGAATAACGTAACCTCATGCCGGATCCCTAGTAGGAACGTTTATTTGCATCATGTGCATTTGACTTAGGGGACTCAACACAGGGGTTGGGTCCGTCTAGACCAGGTGATCCCGAAATCAAAGACCATCCTGATGCATAATTTACGTGCTACTTGTGCATTATTTTGCCTCGATTTGCGTGTTGACCGGCTATTAGAATAAAATCAAAAAAATAGAAAAATAAAAAATGATGAAGGGCGAGGTATAAAATTGAGGGTCGTTACATGTTTTCAAAAAACCTGGTGTCTAAAATAAGGCGGAACTCTGCCAAAATTTTGAAAGAAAAAAAAAACGAAAAATCTGAAAAAAAAAGAAGAAGAGAATTTCGAAAAAAAAAAACAAATTTTGAAGTCCACATATTTTGGCTTCCTAAAAATAAAATAAACAAAAGGTTTTTTGCTAAATATATATAATATTTTCTTTCGTAAATAAAAAAAAAAAAAAAAAAAATCATAGTTGAACTGCAATAAATCTATATACCTTTCAGAATATAACAAAATTATACACAATAAAGA
>MCJB01012129.1:0-54742 GCA_002018475.1 Nicotiana obtusifolia
GAAAATCAAGAGAGAGATCAAGTGATTGCAGGGCTTGCTACAAATGTTAATGTGTTGACAAAGACGTTCACCGAAAGCCAAACGAAGAAGCTAAATGTGGTTGAGAATGTGCAACCCGTATCAAATGAGGATTTTTGAGGAAGCAAATTATGTCAACAACTCTCAAAGAGGGTATCAAAGGCAACAATACCAAGGTCAAGGACCACAAAATCAATGGAGGCCAAACCCGCAAAGGCAAGGCCACCAACAATGGCGAAATGACCAAGGTGGCTCAAACCAAGGAAATTGGAACAACAACAACAACTTCTCAAATCGAAGTTCAAATCCCTATGTTCCCCCAAAGGGTCAATATTCAAATCAAGGTTCCTCAAGCGAGTCTAAGTTGGAAAGTATGCTTGAACAGGTATTGCAAAATCAAGAAAAATCTGACACTTCTATGAGGAACATGACCGAGCTTGTTGGCTCTCATACCACATCCCTTCAAAAATTGGATATGCAAATGAGAGATCTCTCTAGGGAGAAAAATCCAAAGCAAAAGGGAACACTCCCTAGTGACACAATTACGAACCCAAAGGGTAGTGGGAGTGGCCCAACTTCTCATGTCATGGCAATTATTACTAGGAGTGGGAAGGTACTACAAGGAGAGGATGAACAAGTGGTTGAGGTAGAAGAGTTTGAGAAAAGGAGTTGAGGTTGAAGAGCCAAGTGTTGTCGAAATTGAGAAAATTTCGGAAGATGTGAAAGTGCGAGAAGAGAACCGGGAAGTGGTAAAGGAAAAGGCAAAAGAGACACCAAACATTCTTCCGCCTATTCCTAGACCTCCTCCTCCTTTTCCTCAAAGACTTGTAAGAAGGGTTGATAATAGCAAACTCGAGAAGTTCTATGACATTCTAAAGCAATTATCGGTAAACATCCCATTCTTGGAAGCTTTTCAAGAGATGCCAGGTTTTGCCAAATATTTGAAAGATTTGATCACCAAGAAGAGGACCACCAAGAACGAGGTGGTGAACATGACTCACCGGGTTAGTTCCATTATTGCCACAACCACCGCAAAAGAAAGAAGACCCAGGAGCCTTTACTATTCCATGCACTATCGGGGCGCGTGATTTTTCAAGGGCCCTTTGTGATAATGGGGCTAGCATTAACTTAATGCTGCTTGCCATTTACAAACAAGCGGGATTAGGAATGCCAAGGCCAACAAGTATGAGATTGCAAATGGCCGATCGTTCCATCAAGAGACCGGTAGAAATTGTTGATGAGGTGATTGTAAAAGTGGGAGAGTTTCAATTACCTTCCGATTTTGTAATCCTTGACTGTGCGGTTGACAAAGAGATCCCTATCATCTTGGGGAGACCATTCCTAGCCACGGGAAGAGGACTCATGGATTCGGAACGGAATGAAATCAAATTCCGTGTGAATGATGAAGAGGTCACAGTCCAAGCAAGCAAGGGTATGAAGCTACCACATGAGTATGAAAGCATTTTGGTGATTGATATTGTTGATGAGGTGGAAGATGCAGTTGAAATGAAAATGGAAGAACAATGCCTCGTTAAAGCATTGGCGGCTATTTTGGTGAATTTTGATGGAGAAGATATGGCGGGTAATATGGAATCGGTAAATGCACTGGAGGGGTGTGGTTCTTACACTTATGCTCCGGCAAATCTCTCTCTCGACTTGGAGAATAGATCCACACCTCCCGCAAAGCCATCTATTATTGAGCCACCACAACTAGAGCTCAAACCACTTCCTCCGCACTTGAGGTATAAATTTCTTGGCTCAAATGATACTTTACCGGTAATCGTTTCTTCTTTGTTGAATGATGTGCAGGTGGAACGATTGTTGAAAGTCTTGAAGGAGCATAGGCAAGCCATTGGATGGACAATTGCGGACATTCGTGGGATCCCCGCGGGAATTTGCGAGCATAAAATCCAATTGGAAAGTGAGACCAAACCGAGTGTGGAACATCAATGACGGTTGAACCCATCAATGCAAGAGGTTGTAAAGAAAGAAATCATCAAATGGTTGGATGCCGGGGTTGTCTACCCCATTTCCGATAGTTCTTGGGTGAGCCCGGTGCAATGTGTGCCGAAAAAGGAGGCATGACCGTAATTGAAAATGAAAAAAATGAGCTCATCCCAACAAGAACGGTGACCAGCTGGAGGGTGTGTATGGATTATCGGAAACTCAACAGTGCCACATGCAAGGACCATTTCCCTATGCCTTTTATTGATCAAATGCTTGATCGGCTAGCGGGAAGGTCATTCTATTGTTTCCTTGATGGATATTCCGGCTACAATCGAATCAACATAGCATTGGAGGATCAAGAGAAGACGACATTCACTTGCCCCTATGGAACGTTTGCTTTTAGTCGGATGCCATTTGGTTTATGCAACGCTCCGGCTACTTTTCAAAGATGTATGATGTCCATTTTCTCCGACATGGTAGAGGATTTTCTAGAAGTCTTCATGGACGACTTCTCGGTGGTAGGTGAGTCTTTTGAGCATTATCTTAACAATCTTAGACAAGTGCTTAAGAGATGTGAAAATCTTGTGCTCAATTGGGAGAAATGTCACTTCATGGTGGATGAAGGCATCGTGTTGGGGCATAAAATTTCAAAGCATGGCATAGAAGTTGACCGGGAAAAGATAGAGATTATTTCTAAGCTTCCTCCACCCACTTCCGTTAAGGGTGTTCAAAGTTTCTTAGGGCATGCCGGCTTCTATAGGCGCTTCATCAAGGACTTCTCCAAGATTGCAAATCCTATGTGCAAACTCCTTTAGAAGGATGCCAAATTTGTGTTTGATGATAAATGACTCAAAGCCTTTGAGGAGTTGAAGCAAAGGCTCACCACGGCACCTATTATTGTTACACCCGATTGGTCTCTTCCTTTTGAGCTCATGTGTGACGCCAGTGGTGTAGCCATTGGGGCAATGCTTGGCCAACATCACAACAAGGTTCTTCACCCGGTCTACTATGCAAGCAAAAACACTCAATGGGGCACAAATGAATTACACGGTGACTGAGCAAGAACTTCTTGCCATTGTCTATGCCTTTGAGAAGTTTCGGGCTTATTTGTTGGGATCCAAGGTGATATTGTACACAGATCATGCGACTCTTCGCTATCTCATGGAAAAGAAGGATGCAAAGCCTCGGTTAATTCGATGGGTTTTGTTGTTGCAAGAGTTTGACTTTGAAGTCAAGGATCACAAGGGAACTCAAAATAAAGTGGCGGATCATTTATCAAGGATTGAAGAAGTAGGGAGACCAAAGGGAGGTCTTGAAATCAACGATGCATTCCCGGATTAACACATATTGGCACTTTCTAGCACTTTTGCTCCTTGGTCTGCCGATATTGCTAACTATTTAGTTAGTGACCTTATCCCGGACGGATTGGAATCCTATCAAAAGAAGAAGTTTTTGAGAGACTACAGGCAATACTATTGGGAGGAGCCATTCTTGTTAGAGCTACTTGTCCCTGAAATCTGGGATTTCTTAGTTGCATGCATTTGCAGTACCCGCAGGTGAACTCCATGAAAATCCATGGTGTTTCTGACCAATTGCATTAAAATTATAATTTCGCAAAACATCCACTTCCTCGGTTGAGGCTTGACACTCATGAGTAGGATGTCCTCTTTCACATACATCACAAACTGCATGAGGCTCATTTTGTATCAAGGCTAAGGTCAGGTTTCGTGTTTCTTTAGCCATAGCATCAAGTTATACCTGTACAGATGTGTTAGCATCAACTTGGTGAACACCAGTTGATCTTCTTCTTTCAGTAGTCTCTGAGGACCACTGATTAGCATCTTCTAGTAACTCATAAAGAATTGTATCTATCTCCTCTGGAGTCTTCTTCATCAAAGGGCCTCCAACTGCATTGCTCAATGATCTACACGAGGCCGGTGTCAATCCATCCCAAAAAGTCCTGGGGTTGCATCCATAGTTCAACTCCGCTATGTTGACACTTTCGAACTATCTCCATAAACCTCTCCCATGCCTAAAAAATAGTTTCAATCTCTTTCTGGTAGAAGTTATAGATTTCTCTTCTAAACTTGCCCATTTTAGCTGAGGAGAAATATTTATCAAGAAATTTTCTGGTCATCTCATCACACATTCTAATCGATCCCGTGGGCAAGCTTAGAAGCCACTACTTTACCTCACCTTTAAGTGAAAAGGGAAATACCTTAAGTACACTGTATCCTGTGACACCCTATTGTATCGAAGGTGTTCATAATCTCCTCGAAGTCCATCAGATGTGTGTTTGGATCTTCGTTCATCTTTCCTCTGAAAACACAATAATTCTGAATGGTTTGAAGAAACCCTTGCTTCAACTCAAAATTGTTTGCTGCAATTGGAGGTGATCTAACACTTGATAATCTTTGATTGTAGACCGGTCTAGCATAATCGCCAAATGTTTCCCAGGCATCAGAGCTATATTTTTAAACTGGTCTACAGCCAAGGGTTGATTTTGAGCAATTCTTCTAGCCCTCTCTTCTTTATAGATAATATGTGCATCTCTAATTGCTGCTTCCTCAGCATCCCGTGCAGCTTTTTCTCATTGTTGAGCTGCCTCTCTTGCAGCCAAATCTACGTTATCATCACCGTTTCCGGCCATAGTTTCTTTAGTTGAGGATTGTCCACCCTTATCTAACGTCTCGGTGAGATTTCTTTCCTTTCTTAGCTATCGCAGTTATTTTTCTATCTCTGGCTCGTATGGTAGCACTTCTTTCATAGTAGCTCGAGTCATGCACCAAACTTAACATGTAAGATGCACACAGTCAACGAACCCTAAACGTAAAAAAGGAAAAATAAAATAAAATAAAAAGAAATAAATTCCTGAATAGCACTAAAATTATTTCAAACACTATTAAATGCAAATCCCCGGCAACGACACCAAAATTTGACGAGCGCAAAACACACTTTTAAATTATGCTCGCTAATCAAATATAGTATAGTATAATATCATATCCACATGGACTGGATTTAAATAGTATTCTAGTTTCTCGCTTGATTGCTACCCAAGATGATCAACAACTGAGATTTATATGATTTCTAACTAAAATTAACTAAGAGTCTAAAGCTATTGACTAATGACAATCGAAACAAGGAATAAGCAAAGAAAGTTATCAGTAGGAGAAAATGGGGTTTTGATAGGATAGGCGTAAGATAATTTTTTGGGATCTAACTTAAGATAATTCACTTCTAATGTTTAAGTGAGTCTCTCGAATTCACTCAATTATTAGTTCAGCAAAAACTTCTCTCTCGATTAAGTCTCAACTTCATGAGATGAACCAATTTAATCTCTGTGAAGATATGCAAAAATGCGTAGTGGATTGGTCTTTTGGAGAATCTCTCTCGATTATCCTCCTAACTAGGATTAATCAAGGATTTAACTAGCCTCTTTCGAATACTAAGAAGAAGTAATAAATTCAACCAACAATATAATGCAAAGATATCACATGTTATGCCCCTCTCGATTACATGAACTAGTGAATATAAATGCAACAATTAAATCATCCAAAAACGATTCAATACAACTAGAGTTATAATCCATAAACAATCATCAATACACCAAATCCATCAAACCCTAGAAGGAACTACTCCATAATCATGGAGAATTCATCAAAAATATAATTAAGTATAGGAAGACATAGATTCGATCAAAACTCGGGTCTTGAGTGAGGAAGGAATGATGAAATCGTTGTTCTTGTGTTCTTCCAACTCCTCCTTAGCTTCCTTAGTTCAAAAGTATGTCAAATGTCTAGAAAATAACGTTTTTCCATGTACTTATACCAAGTAGGGTCGGGACCAGACGAAATCTCCCTTTCATGGCCGAAATAGGAAAACTTGCAAACTCATTACTTTTCATGCATCACACTATGCTACACAGGGTGCGTGGAATTAGTGCAATTTTCTCGGTTGTAATCTCTCTGAACTTAGCATGTCTAACAAAATATTGTACTAATGCTACGTACTATGCCACGCACAATGCCTAGCATTAGTGTATTTTTCTGTCATACCTAAATATTACAAGTCTCTAAACTTCTCAAATTTCTAACGCATATTTCCATTGATGCACACAGTGCTACGCATAATGCGTCGCATTAGTGCATTCCGATGAATGTTGCTTCTTCCTAGATTTTTGATGTCAAAATGTGATCCTCGACTCCCGAACACGATCCCGGCTTAATCCCATGGGCTTTTACTCAGACTTCAAAGATCTAATTATTTGATTTAGCTCCACAACATAGTTTCAAGTTTAAGCCGATCCTCGAGGTCCAGTAAAAGGTCACTCCTCATCCCCGATCTTATTAAAGGAGGAAGTAAACATATCAAGGTTTCTACGTACTTCCGTTATAGAGGGTGCGGGCAGGGGGACGGTGGGGAAGCCGGCTCCACTGGTTGGTTGCCGAAGATAACCCTCGCCTTGGTCTCCAAATAAGTTTTTATACTAGTCAAAAGTACCTTAAAACCACAAATAAGTTGGAGATGAGGGTGATGAGTTGGTATCCTTTAAGGCGGAGGCATAAAATACGCAATCAGTGCAAAATACTATAAATTAAAGCTCAACACAAGTAAAAAGCAGTGAATTAGAGTGCAATAAGGAACTACTCCATAATCATGGAGAAATTCATCATAAATATAATTTAAGTGTAGGAAAACATAGATTCGATCCAAACTTGGGTCTTGAGTGAGGAACGAATGATGAAATCCTTGTTCTTGTGTTTTCCAACTCCTCCTTAGTTTTCTTAGGTCTAAAGTATGTAAAAAGTCTAGAAAATAACGTTTTTCCATGTATATATACCAAGTAGGGTTGGGCTAGATGAAACCTCCCTTTCCTAGCCGAAATAGGAAAACTTGAAAACTTATTACTTCTCATGCGTAGCACTATGCTACGCAAGGTGCGTCGCATTAGCGCAATTTTCTCGGTTGTAAACTCTCTGAACTTAGCTTGTCTGACAAAATGTTGTACTGATGCTACGCACTATGCCACGCACTATGCATAGCATTATTTTATTTTTCTGTCAGATCCAAAAGTTACAAGTCTCTAAACTTCTAAAATTTCTGATACACATTTGCACTAATGCGTCGCGCAGTGCTACACATAGTGCGTCGCATTTGTACATTGCCTCAGAGTGTTGCTTCTTCCTTGATTTTTTGACGTCCAGAAGTGATCCTCGACCCCCTAAACGATCCCGGCTTAATCCCTTGGGCTTTTACTCAGACTTCAAAGCTCCAGTTATTAGATTTAGCTCCACAACATCTATATAAATCGAAATCATTCCTACAAGGCATAAAATATGCAAAAAGGGCAAATACTACCAATTAAAGCTCAACACAAGTAAAGTGCAGACAATAAGAGTATAATAAGCGACTAAAACTCAAGATTATAGCCTACCATCACTCTTATCGAAACATATGTTGACGATGTTAGTTCCATAATAATAATCGCAGGTGTAACAACCTTACGTCACTCCGATATGATGCTGACGTCTCTTTATGGCTCTTGCACACACACACACACACTCTTGCGCACTCAGAGATATATACATATATATATATGTGTGTGTGTGTGTGTATGTGTGTGTATAATGATATTATTGGTCTGTGTGTGGCTCCAATAGCATTATATAGGCATATATATGGTACAACGGTACTATAGATGCACCCCTAATCAGGTGGATATTATAATGATGATGATGATGCCCACAGAGGCTTAATATCCAGTATATTAAGCATGTATTTCCACAAGCACACACACGTATATATAACATGGTGTTATATGCGCGTATATACTATATTCATGCACATCATGGCCTACGGTGGAAATACAGAGTCGAGATTGAGTTTATTATTCCTATATTATATTGATGTCTTTCCTTATGTTGTTATCTGTCTTACATACTCGTTATTCGTACTGACGTTCCTTTTCCTGGGGACATTGTGTTTCATGTCCGCGGGTCCCGATAGACGGGTTGATGGTGCTCCAGTAGGTTGCTAACTCAGTCGAAGGTGTTGTTTCACTCCATTTGCTCCGGAGTTGCTTCTATGAGTCAGTCTAATTATGTATACAGGTTTATGGGCATGGCATGGCGCTGTCCCGACCTTATGACATTTACATACTCTTTAGAAGCTTGTAGATAGATTTCATGTATATAGATGTTTTCTAAGGCCGTGTCAGCCTATATTTTGACGTACAGATGTCCATGTCAGCCTTATAGGCTCGTATATCTTATGTATATCAGGTTGGGGTCATTTCTTATCAAGTGTTCCTTATGTTCTACTCAGATTGTCTCATGACGGCCCGCTTGGCCCACTTATGTATGTTAGTACGATTTTGGATGTACGTAATAGTGGTTCCCGGCAAAGAAGTCTCGGTTGCCGGTTGTGGCCCTCTGATTTAGGTTGTGACAAACTTGGTATCAGAGCAGGTCTGTCCTAGGGATGTCTACAAGCCGTGTCTAGTAGAGTCTTGTTTATGGGTCTGTTGTCTGCCACACTTATAAGTAGGAGGTTGCGGGATTTTAGGATGGTTATCTTCTTTTATGATCTAGATTGTGCGATAGATTCAAGTCGTAGGAGATGAAATTCTTAACCCTAGCCTTGTTTGTTTTATATTTAGGAGATAAATTTTATGAAGAAAACTACAGATGATCATATAGAGTGAGCAAGTTACTCTATTGAGACAGACCCGTCTGAGATGATGTCTTCTATAGAGATGAATCCGTCTGAGATGCAGGATGAGTCACCACGATGGGAGAGTCTGACCCTGATGGTATTAGAGGATCCAGGAGAAGGAAGAGCTCTAGTGTCATCAGTTTCCCTTGTGGACCTAGTTGAGCGACAAGTAAGGAGAGCGGCGCAAGTGTTGACTAGATCGGTTGATCCCCGGACCCCGTATTGTAATATGGAAGGGTGGGGGTTCTTCTGTGGAATTGAGAAGTATACGATATTGGGAGTAACTTAAATGGGACTCACAAGCATCTACAGAACAAGAACTAGATGAGGGTAGTGGTAAGACTATGAGATTCAAAATAGTGGATACTTTCGTAGGATTCCTGGGTGGCAATAGGCAGCAAGTAGAAGGATAATAAGTTGGAGGACTTCTTGAGCCTATGTTATATTGGTTTGTGCCAGATCAGGGCTCCAGGGTCAAGCTGTGGCAAGATTCACATGCATCGGGATCCCAGGATTAGGGTGGCTTATGATGGAAGGTATATTTACCGTTTTGATAAAGTATCTGTATATACATGAGTGTGATCTTAAAATTTCATATGTTACATTATAAAGATAGCTTTTAGAGCATTGTAGATAAGGCCCAAAAGAGGGAAAAGAGTAAAGCTAGAAGGAGAAACTTAGATGGGACTTTTGATCGGATAATAGTAAAAGACCACGTTTATGTGGTAATTGGTTAGCAACTTTAGAGATGCTTTATTAATAAGGCAACGGTTTGACTAAACAGAAGTTGTATTTTCTTATATGGAATTATATGAGAAGGATACGTATATGTTTTAGTACAACACTTAAGTTCTATTTATACAAATGGCCTATAAGCAAAAAGGTAAAACACAAATGATGGAATAGGAAAAAAGTGTGGATTATAAGGATTGCGATGCTTAATGTCCATGATGATACGATATGAAATTGCAAGATTCGTGCAAAGGTAGTTATATTGTATTGAGTATCAATGGGATCAAAATGGTTAGAAAAGGCTGAAGGACGGCGTATATTGGTCAACAAGTTTTATATTCACATAAGCTTTCCTACCTATAGTTCAATATTGTCAAAGATATGATGAAGTTATATGAGTATATGGATATTATGAGCATGAACTATCATGGAGGAACGTATAAGGTGAAAGGTAAGACTAAGATGCAGAAAATATCCTCTAGAAAGTTTTACGACTATAGGATCATCAAGTAAGAAATGCAAGATTGAGTAGTTAAGGGAGAAAGTAAGAGATGCTTGGTGAAGACCGTTTAAAATAAGATAAGGGGCAATAAAACATGAAATGTAGAAGCGACATCTAGGAAGGATATGATGTGAATGAATTCGAAATTACAAAGTGATGTAAGTTATATTCTTCATTATCGATGAACTAGTAATCTGAAGGAGACCTACCAGAAGGTCAAACGATTATGCAATGGAGAGACATCAACTCAGGATGAATGAGTAAGAAGGAATCTTATACTAAATACTATTACAATGATGAATGAGTTAACGAGTAGAAGGAGAAAGATGATTACTGGAAAGAGGGCCTGCAACAATTTATAAAGATCTCTCTTGCAGAAGGTTAAGCCCGTTCAGAACCAGTATGCCCGTAAAAATATGTGACCTTCTACGTGTGTATGCACCTCAACAGATTGGCCCTGAAGACGAATAGTTACCCATAGATCAATCGCAAACTACCAAGAATATGGACCTACCGAAAATGAAAAGACGAGTAAATCTTTTAAACATAAGTATTGAACTACTTCCTGTAGGGGGGAAAGATGAAATGATAAAGTATTAGGTCGGAAATGTACCTTGTTTGACTACGAAACGATAGAAGAATCGTGACAAAAAAGGATTAGAAACCATCTTAAAGCATGACGCATGAGTATAATGAAAAGGAAAAGAGGTGAATTAGCGATGGACACAGTCAGACACTGTATACGGTCGAAATCAAGCTCAATTATTGCACGACAGATCGGGCTCGGAACGCGAAGGGTTGAGGATCGATCCCGAGTTTCATTGAAGCTGAACAAGAGGTCAAAATGTCTGTTCTCGAGAACACTGAGCCCGTGATTCGAAACCGATCCTATCCCCGAACATGCTCGAGGGAAGATCGTCGAACCTAAATAACGGAAAGCCAGAATATTCGTAATGGGTCGAGCATCGCGGCGAATCTCAGCACGAATCAATGAAACTGCTTAATTAGCAAATCAGGAGATTTTTTACCTTATATAGAGTTGTAGCTAAAGTAGGATTCTCCTACTATATAAAGGGGAGTCTAATTATTTGTAAGGACACTTTAGATCTGATCACGAAAATTAGCAATAGACCGATCTCTTTAGTTGTTATTATCTCATTATTCTATTTCCGACTCCGATTGGAACGTTTCTTGGCCCAAGAGCGATCATCCTGCAAGGCCAATGCTGCCCAGATTGTGTGATTTGTATTCATCTTTTAACATTAATTTTAATTTCAGTTTGATTTCTCATTTTGGTAACAAATTAGATCACTTATCCTTAAAACTGCATATAAATTCAATTGTTATCCGATTTTGAGGGTAAACAGTTTGGCCCCCACTGTGGGGCTAAGGATAATAGTGGTTGTTTGATACAAATCTCCATAACACACACACTGCTTCACACTTGCTCTTTGAAGTGTCTTTGATTCCAAGCTATAACACAGAAATGTCAAACTCCCAATCGGCACCTTTACACGTTGACAACAGGTCCAATCACCAAGGTGAAAATAACAACATAGCACCCAGTAATGAGATCCCGATTGTTGACCCGATTGGCGCTAATTCACTCGTGGCAGTTGATGCGGATCCGCCTACCAACCCCTCAATTAGCGTTCATAGAGAAATCCAATTAGTAACTTGAAACCTCAAAAATGTTGAAGGGGATGAGATCAGCCTCTAGATGATCTTCGAAATGTTATAGGCTCAACAGACGGCGATAGCTCAGTTACAAAATCGAAGCAAAATCCCGAACAGGATTGAGCACGACCCTTCCCGGGAAATTACCCGTAGGGATGAATCAATCGTAGGAAGGTCGAATGAATATGAATCGAGGGCAAACCCCGGAATTATGAAGATGCTCGAGGAGCTAACAAAACGGATAGAATTAGGGGAGAAAAAGTTCGAGGAAAATGACAAAAAGGTGGAAACCTACAAATGCTGGTTAGACCAAATTCCAGGGGCACCCCCGGTGTTAAAAGGCCTAGATTCCAGGAAGTTCGTGCAAAAACCTTTTCCACCAAGCACGACTCCGAAGCCGATCCCCAAGAAATTCCGTATGCCCAAAATACCCAAGTATAATGGAACGACCAACCCGAACGAGCATGTAACATCGTATGCATGTGCCATCAAAGGGAATGACCTGGAGGACGATGAGATCTAATCCACTCTGTTGAAGAAATTTGGGGAGACCCTGTCAAAGGGAGCCATGATATGGTATCACAACTTACCTTCTAATTTTATTGACTCATTTGCTATGCTTGCAGATTCTTTTGAGAAGGCGCACGCAGGTGCCATCAAGGTCGAAACGAGGAAATCGGACCTTTTCAAAGTCAAACAACAGGATAACGAGATGCTCAGCTCGTGTCCCGATTTCAAATGGAACGGATGAATCTGCCACCAATCACTAACGATTGGGTTGTTCAAGCTTTCACTCAGGGACTCAAAATTCGAAGCTCAATGGCTTCGCAGCAACTAAAGCAGAACTTAATAGAATATCCGGCTGTTACATGGGCTGACATACATAATCGGTACCAGTCGAAAATCAGAGTCAAACACGATTAGCTCGGGGCCCTTTCGGGATCCATTTATCCCGTTAGAGCTCTTGACAGAGTCAGGAGGGATATTGATTGCGAACCAAGATCGAACAGAGATCAACATCAGCCATATCACGGGGACAAAAAAATCAAAGTATCTGGGCGGAATTCCATAAGAAAATAAAGGAGAAATGATAGAGGCCAGAGCAGCCAGGGACTCATGACCAAAAGTAGCTTCGAAAGGCCTATCGGGGATAAAGAAGCAATGGGGCTATCGGAGTACAACTTTAATGTCGATGCTGCCACTATTGTATCGGCTATCGGTCGCATCAAAGATACTAAATGGCCTCAACCACTAAAATCTGATCCGACCCGAAGGAATCCTAACCAAATGTACAAATATCATAGCACTCACAGTCACAGAACGGAAGATTGTTGGCAACTGAGAGACGAAGTAGCCCGGCTACTCAATAACGGACATGATCAAGAATTTCTGAGTGACCGAGCCAAAAATCATATGGGGAATAGGAATTCTGACAAACGGACGGGGCAAGAAGAACCACAACACATCATCAACATGATCATCGGTGGAGTCGATACCCCTCAAGGGACGATGATGAAACGCACCAAAATATCCATTACTAGGGAGAAACGGACTCGGGATTACACACTGAAGGGAACTTTATCTTTCAACGACGAGGACGCGGAAGGGATTGTTTAGCTCCACAATGACGCACTGGTAATATCTGTACTCGTACATAAAATTAGAGTTAAACGCGTGTTAATCGATCCAGGTAGCTCGGCCAACATCATTCGATCAAGGGTCGTGGAGCAACTCGGCCTACTAGACCAGATCGTTCGTACAGTATGAGTTTTTAACGGATTCAACATGGCATGTGAGACCACCAAGGGTGAGATAACGTTACCCATAACTATTGCTGGAACCATTCAAGAAACAAAGTTCTACGTGATCGAAAGGGAAATAAGGTACAATGCTCTGTTCGGGAGACCGTGGATCCACGACATGAGGGTGGTGCCTTCAACACTGCACCAGCCGTTGAAATTTATGACGCCCGATGAAATTAAAATGGTCTACGGGGAGCAACCGGCCGCAAAAGAAATGTTCACATTCGAAGAGGTGACGCCAGCACCAACGGTGCCAAACCAAGTGATCGAAGACAGGACGAAATAGCAATCACATATACCGTCTTCGGAAGATATGAACAAATAAGCGTATGTCGAGGATGATGATTATGGGATTCCTTTTTTATCACCCCTGATATTTTCGATGCCACTAAATTAACGGTCGAGGAACTGGAACAAGTCATCCCATCGGAGATAACCACTCAAAAGCTGAGTCTGGATCTGAAGTTCCATCCGATTAAGAAAAAATGGAGGCCCCAGTCAGAAATTAAACATGCTTTCATCAAGGATGAGGTAACTAAACTTTTAAAGATAGGGTCTTTTTGGGAGGTCAAATACTCGGATTGGTTTGCTAACGTAGTGGTAGTCCCTAAGAAAGGGAATAAATTAAGAATGTGTGTAGATTAAAAAGATTTGAATAAAGCATGTCCTAAAGACTCTTTTCCCTTGCCCAACATCGGCCGCATAATCGATGATACTGCCGGCCACGAGACCCTTAGTTTTCTCGATGCATATTCCGGATACAACCAAATACGGATGGACTCAGGTGATCAGGAAAATACTTCCTTCATCACTAAAAATGGCACATACTGTTATAATGTAATGCCATTTAGGTTAAAATGTTGGTGCCACATACCAACGCCTAGTAAACCGAATGTTCGAGAAACAATTAGGGAAGTCAATGGAGGTTTATATTGACGACATGTTAGTAAGTCCCTGGGAGTAGAGGACCATTAATGACATTTGCAGGAAACATTTCGTATACTGAAGCAGTACAACATAAAGCTGAACCCGAAAAAATGTGCGTTTGGAGTGGGGTCGGGTAAATTCCTTGGATTCATGGTGTCAAATCGGGGAATCGAGATCAACCCTGAAAAGATCAAAGCGATCTAAGATATCCTAGTCGTAGACAATGTTAAAGCCGTGCAAAAGTTAACCGAGCGAATAGCCGCTCGAGGGTGATTTATTTCGAGGTCGTCCGACAAAAGCTACTGGTCCTTCGCGCTATTGAAAAAGAAGAACAACTTTTCATGGACCTCGAAAGCCAGAAAGCTTTGGAAGAATTCAAAAGGTATTTATTGAGCCCGCCATTGCTTCATACACCGAAGGCAGACGGACAACTGTACATTTACTTGGTGGTCTCGGAGATAGCGGTAAATGGAATCCTAGTTGCAGAAGAACAAGGTACGCAATTTCCAATTTACTATGTTAGCAGAACCTTAGGCGAAGCCGAAACTAGGTACCCCCACCTAGAAAAGCTGGCGCTCGCTTTATTAAGTGTCTCTAGGAAACTGAAACTGTACTTCCAATATCATCCCATATGTGTCGCAACGACTTACCCATTGAGGAATTTTATGCATAAGCCCGAGCTCTCGGGCCGATTGGCCAAATAGGCCATCGAAATAAGTGGGTACGACATTGAGTATCGACCTTGGACCGCCATTAAATCTCAGGTGTTGGCAGATTTCGTGGCCGATTTCACACCGACCCTAATACCCGAGATCGAAAGAGAGTTGTTAGTTGATTGAGGAACCTCCTCGGGAATATGGACCCTCTTCACAGATGGTGCCTCGAACGCAAGGGGGTCCGGATTTGGCATCGTATTGAAGCCACTAGCAGGTAATATAATTAGACAATCTATTAAGACTGTGAAATTGACTAACAACGAGGCGAATATGAGACATTATTGCAGGCCTAAAACTAGCCAAGAGCTTGGGAGCGGAAGTGATTGAAGCCAAGTGCTACTCCCTTCTTGTGGTAAATCAAGCCAATGGAATGTTCAAGGTCCGAGAGGAAGGGATGCAAAGGTACTTAGACAAACAGCAAATGACGTTACATCGGTTCAAAGAGTGGACCTTATAACATATACCTCGAGATCAAAATAGAAAGGCTAACGCCCTCGCCAGGTTGGGGTCATCAATCGAAGACGACGAATTCGACGTGGGAAAAGTCGTATATCTTATGAGGTCAGTAGTGGAGGAAGGCCACGCTGAGATCAACTCAACGAGCCTAACTTGGGATTGGAGGAATAAATACGTAGAATATCTCAGCTCCAGTAAGCTGCCCTCGGATCCAAAAGAGTCGAGGGCCCTGCGTACAAAGGCGGCCCGATTTAGCTTGTCGAAAGACGGAATCTTGTTCAGAAGAACATTTGGTGGCCCACTCGTAATATGTCTGTGACCTGGTGATACTGAGTACATTTTGAGGGAAATCCACGAGGGTACCTGCGGAAACCATTCAGGCGCCGAGTCATTGATTCGAAAAATAATTAGAGCCGGTTATTACTGGGTTGATATGGAAAAAGACACAAAGGAATTTTGTTCGAAAATGTGATGAATGCCAAAGGCACGCCCCGATGATCCATCGACCCGGGGAGATGCTCCACTCAGTTTTATCATCATGGCCGTTCATGAAGTGGGGGATGGACATCATTGGCCCTCTTCCTTGGGCACTAGGTAAAACTCAATTTATACTATTTATGACTGACTATTTTTCTAAATGGGTGGAAGCTCATGCATATGAGAAGGTTAGGGAAAAATAAGTCATCGATTTCATTTGGGATCACATCATATGCCGATTTGGAATGCCAGCCGAGATCGTATGCGACAACGGGGAGCAATTCATCGGTAGCAAAGTAACCAAATTCCTCAAAGATCACAAGATCAAAAGGATCCTATCGACACCTTACCACCCTAGTGGGAATGGACAAGTCGAATCTACCAACAAAACCATACTCCAAAACCTCAAAAAGAAGTTAACTGATGCCAAAGGGAGATGGAAGGAAATATTACCCGAAGTCCTATGGGCACCCCGTGCGACCATGAAATCCAACACGGGGCCACCTCGTTCTATCTGGTTTATGGCATCGAAGCTTTGATACCGATCGAGGTCGGGGAGCCATGTATCAGATTCCGATATGCAACAGAGGAATCGAACCACGAAGCCATGAACACGAACTTAGAGCTGTTAGATGAGAGATGCGAAGCCGCCCTTGTTCGGTTAGCTGCTCAAAAGCAAAGGATCAAGAGGTATTACAACAGAAGGGCCAAACTTTGATACTTTATAGTCGGGGACTTAGTAGTAAGAAAGGTCACGCCGCAACACACGGAGTCCGAACGAGGGAAAGCCGGGACCAAATTCTGAAGGACCTTATTGTATCATTAAAATCACCGGAAAGGGATCCTACAAGCTTGAAACAATGGATGGTAAACAACTACCGAACAACTGGAATATAACTCACGTAAAGCGGTATTACTGCTTAGGTACGGCCCTGTTCTTTATTCTTTTATTTGCATATGAACTAACGCTTGCAGGTATCAAACAAGGGGCCATACGGGATGTCAGGTTGAAAGCACACGTTGCACTCTTTTTCCCTTGGACCGATTTTGTCCCAATGGTTTTACGGCAGGGTTTTTAACGAGGAAACAAGTAAATCGTGCTAACCTAGATTCGAAGGCCGGTAACGAATCGGTGGCAACAGTATTCGAGTCCTGTCTTCAATCGACTTACTCGGGGGCCACTTTAGCATGGAAAAAGACTTCAGGATTGAAGGGCTGAAGATCAATAAGATTCAATGTAAATGCCAAATGGTCAAATGAGCATTGCTCAAATAGACTGATCGAACCTTGACACCAAAATTGTACACATACATGGCAGAATAAAGTGGAATCTCTTCTTTGCAAACGTCTTGTCTTTTAAAATTTTTCCTTTACATTACTCAAGGAATTCCTTGCTTCTGATCCCCTAAAGGAAACGAGCCCAAGGGCCGCCTTAACCTGAGTTCAAATAATCACTCTCTCACTCGAGGACTGCCGTCTGAAAAACAAACTCAGACGGTCCAAGTTATTTGATCTCGGGGATGTAAGACCTATTAGCCAACCCCCGAACTTTAAAGGCTAAGTCCATTCCAAGTTAACAGCACTCGAGGGCAGGAAGCTTATTTGGCAACGCCCGAATTAAAAGGGTAAGGCCGTTCCGAGTTAATAGCACTCGAGGGCACGAAGCTTATTTGGCAATGCCCAAATTAAAAGGCTAAGGTCGTTCCGAGTTAACAGCACTAGAGGCCATGAAGCTTATTTGGCAACGCCCGAATTTAAAGGCTAAGGCTGTTCCGAGTTTTAACAGCACTCGAGGGCACGAAGCTTATTTGGCAACGCCCGAATTAAAAGGCTAAGGCCGTTCTGAGTTAACAACACTCAAGGGCACGAAGCTTATTTGGCAACGCTCGAATTAAATTGCTAAGGTTGTTCCAAGTTAACAAAACTCGAGGGCACGAAGCTTATTTGGCAATGCTCGAATTAAAGGGCTAAGGCCATTCCGTGTTAATGAAACCCGAGAGCACAAAGCTTATTTGGCATTGCCTAAATTATAAAGGCTATGGCCGCATAAACACGGCTCGGAGACGTCTGAAGCCCGTAACAAAAACAATAAGGCATTGAAGTTTCTTAACCGTTTCTAAAGGATCCCTCGGCAAATTATAAATCTAAACTAATTTGGGAAAGAAATTTTTCGGTAACACCGAATCCCCACGAAACCTCGAAACAAAATAATGTTAAAGGTAACGTTCGTTCGAGCCTTCGAACACAACCTAACTATTTCATGCTAAGGCATATCGATCTTTGCAATACAAATAAAAAAGCAAAGAAAAAATTTTTAAAGCCGTGAAAGGCAAGACTTATATATATATATATATATATATATATATATATATATATATATATATATATATATATCAAAAATCCTTTCTTCAAGGACTGAATATCCTCGATAATTTTTTGCAAAAGCCGAGTAGCATTGATACACAGTATTAAGCACAGAAAGGGATAAAATCGAACAGAAGCGACTTGATCTAGAACGGATCCTGCTTCGTCATCAGGATTTTCAAGGTCCTCTCATTCTTCGGACCCGACTAAACCCTCGAAATCATCCTTTTCATGATAGGCCAGTTTTTTGGCCTCGGCTTTAGACACCTTGGCATCCTCAATCTCCGCAGATAAGTTAAAACCTCGAGTGTGGACTTCCTCGAGGGCCTGCCCACGAAAGTGCCACTTCATATGCTCGATCATACTTTTTGATTGGTCTTGAGCTGCTTCGGCATCAGCCTTCTACTGAGCCACCATTTCAACAGCTTCGGCTTTGATCACGGCGGTTTCCGACTTAGCCATTTTAAGCTCCTTGGCTCTTTTAGTCTGGATCTCGGTTTTTTCCTTCACCGTTGTTAGCTGGATCTCTACTGAAGTTAGTTGTTTCCAAGCTGCCTCTTTTTGAGGCCATACAATCTATCTTGCCTCTCCACTCATCGGCCTCAGCTTTAACCACAATCATCTCAGTTCGAAGCTGATCGATCCGATCGAGTTATTGCTGGACCTGTGGATTTTGACCATCAGTAACTAAGTCAAATTGGTATCACTCACGTCATGAGTCTATCGTCACTTATCGGGCTCGGAACGCAAAGGGTTGAAGATCGACCCCGAGTTTCATCGAAGCTGAACAAGAGGTCAGAATGTCCGTCCTCGAGAACACTGAGCCTGTGATTCGGAACCGATCCTGACCCCGAATATGCTCGAGGGAAGATCGTCGAACCTAAATAATGGAAAGCCAAAATATTCGTAATGGGTCGAGCATCACGGCGTGAATCTCGGCACGAATCAATGGAACCGCTTAAGTAGAAAATCAAGAGATTTTTTACCTTATATTGATGTACCTAAAGTAGGATTCCCCTTCTATATAAAGGGGGTTCTAAATATTTGTTAGGACACGTTGGATCTAATCACGAAAAATAGCAATAGACTTATCTCTTTAGTTATTATTGTCTCATGATTCTATTTCCTACTCCGATTGCAACGTTTCTTGGCCCAAGGGCGATCATCCTACAAGGTCAACACTGCCCAACTTGTGTGGTTTGCATTTTTCTTTTATCATTAATTTTAATTTCAATTTGATTTGTCATTTTTTTATCAAATTAGATCATCTATCTTTAAAACTGCGTATAAATTCAGTTGTTATCCGATTTTGAGGGTAAACAAACATCTTATATGCAGGAATGTTAAATAGAATGATAGGTAAAAATTGGGAGGTATAACTCCATAGGAAAATCTGCTTGAGATTATAAGGTGAATGCTGAATAATAGGTCACCTAACGAAGAAATAGAAGAGGAATAATCACGATAACACTCGGAATCAAAGGCGGATTACAATAATATCTACATGGTACAGTTACTCTGAATTAGTCGTACCGATATGAGTCGAGGAATTGCACGCCCACACGCCCGTCTCCTAGCATGTGTGTCACCTTAACACCAACCACATAACACATAATTCAGGGATTTATACCCTCAGAACCAACTTTAGAAGTGTTACTTACCTCAAACCATGCAAATCTCTACTCCAACACGCCATTGCCTCTCGAATCAGCCTCTGAACGACTCGAATATAGCAAAAAAAAACTCGATACAATCAACACAAGCTATAGGAATCAATTCCATATGATAAAGCTAAGTTCTTAAGCAAACCTCAAAGAGTCAACTCAAAAAGTCAACCCCGGGCACGCCTCATAATCAAACAAAATTAACAAAATCCGAACACCCATTGCACCAGAAGTCTAGCCATACAAAAGTTACTCAATTCTGATCACAACTCGACCTTTAAATCCTCAAATTAATGCCTATGAAGTTTCTATAAATTTTTTCAATTATTCCAACCCAAAACACTAATTAAATGATAAAAACAATGACAGATTCATGTATATTATGCAAAATCCAAGTTATAATTACTTACCCCAATCACTTCCTTGAAAATCCCCCCAAGAATCACCTCAATCCGAGCTCTTAGAGTCAAATTAGAAATATAACTCTAACCCTTGTTTTTGATATTTAAAAGTCTGCCCAGATGCTCTTCTTCACGATCGCGGGAAATGCTTCGTGATCGCGAAGCACTAATTCACAAGCTGCCAAAATTACTCTTCGCAAATGCGGAATTCTACACGCGAATGGACCCACAAAATCTTCACCGTACGTGATCGCGGCCCCCTTCACGCGATCGCGAAGAACAAGTCGCGTGGATCCCAGTCTCCTCCTTTATTCTTTGTGAACACAACCCAACACACGCGTTCACGTAGCACCGCCTTCCCAAACTTCGTGATCGCATACACCTTCTCGCAAATCCATAGCAAAATCCTCCACTAGGCGCCAAACACACTTCCCGATCGCGATCCTCCACTCGCAATCGCATAAAAGGAAACCAGCAACAACAAAAATCATAAGTCTTCAAAGTTCCAAAATGCACCGAACATGATCCGAATCACACCCGAGGCCCCCCGGGACCTCAATCAAACATATCAACAAGTCCTAAAACATCATACAAACTTAGTCGAGGCCTCAAATCACATCAACACTAAAACCATGAATCGCGCATCGATTCAAGTCTAATGAACTTATGAACTTCTAATTTTCAAAATTAATGCCGAAACATATGAAACCAACTCCGATTAACCTCAAACTTTGCACACTAGTCATAAATGACACAATAGACCTATTCCAACTCTCGAGACAAATATCTGAGCCTGGTAACCACAAAGTCAACTCTTGGTCAAACTTCTCAACTCTCCAAACTTTTATTTTTCCAACTTTCGCCAATTCAAGCCAAAATCATCTACAGACCGCCAAATAAATGTTCGGACACACTCCTAAGTCCAAAATCATCATATGGAGCTATCAAAACCATCAAAACTCCATTATAAAAGCCATTTATACATAAGTTAACATACAATCAACTCTTTCAACTTAGGCTTCCAACCTTGGGACTAAGTGTCCCGACTCATTCCGAAATATCCCCGAAACTAAACCAACCACCCCGGCAAGTTATATATCAAAAAAGAAACACAAAATAGGCAGTAAATGGGGGAACGGGGCTACAACACTCAAAACGACCGGCCAGGTCGTTACATCCTCCCCCTCTTAAACAAATGTTCATCCTTGAACGGGTCTAGAATCACGCTTGGAGTCTCAAATCGGTATGGATATGTGCTCCGCATCTCCTGCTCGATCTCCCAAGTAGCCTCCTCGACTAGCTGACCTCTCCACTGCACCTTCACTAAAGCTATGTTCTTGGGCCTTAACTTTTTAACCTGCCAATCCAAAATGGCCACCGGCTCCACATCATAAGTCAAATCAACATCCAACTGAACCGTGCTAAAGTCCAAAACATGAGACGGATCGCCGACATATTTTCGGAGCATGGAAATATGAAACATTGGATGGACACTCGGCAAGCTAGGCGGCAATGCAAGCCTATATGCCACCTCTCCAATCCCCTCAAGCACCTCAAAAGGCCTAATATATTGAGGAATCATTTTTCCCTTCTTACCGAACCTCATAACACCCTTCATGGGTGAAACTCTGAGTAATACCTTCTCCCCCACCATGTAAGCAATATCATGAACCTTCCGATCGGCGTAGCTCTTCTGTCTAGACTATGTCGCGCGAAGCCGATCCTGAATCAACTTAACCTTGTCCAAAGCATCCTAAACCAAGTCAGTACCTAATAGCCTAGCCTAATCCGACTCAAACCAACCCACCGAAGAACGACACCATCTCTCATACAGAGCCTCATATGAAGCCATGTGAATGCTCGATTGGTAGTTGTTATTGGCGACAAACTCTAGAAGCGGCAGAAACCGATCCCAATAACCCCCGAAATCCATGACATAAGGGCGTAACATATCCTCTAATATATAAATAGTGCGCTCAGACTAACCGTCCGTCAGAGGTGGAATGTTGTACTCAACTCAACCCGTGTGCCTAACTCTTATTGCACTACCCCCCGAATGTCCCGACCCAAACCGGAGGGCCATGACGGGCACTCGGGCTTTACGTGCCGAGTACCAATGTACATTTTATCTAACCTTTCTTATTATCTATAAGGACGACGAAATCAGTATGAATGGCAGACCATAATCTTAATCAGTCAAAATTCCAGATAATGACATAAACATATATATAACATGGCCGATAAGGCTGTCATGAAAAACTATACAACAAAAATAAATTTGCCGACAAGGCAATCCCAACTATACATGAGTCGACACTTGTCTATGAGCCTCTACAGGAACATAAGTGATGCAACATAGCTGGAACAGAGCCCCAAAATACCCATAATGCCTACAATAAAAATGCATACCAAGACCACGACAAGTCCGGAGAAGGGATCTCGCCAATAACCGCTGAACTGGCAGCCTACTATGGTGGGGGAGCTTCGTCTACCTGTCTATCAGAACCTACAACACGACATGCAGTTTCCACAAATAAAAGGACGTCAGTATGAATAAGGTACTGAGTATTTAAGGCAGGAAAGCATAATGTAAGAACAGTAATGTGCATAGGGATAGAAAATATACATCCTGTAACATCTGAGTGACTCTGAGGGCGACTAATCATGCAATGCCTGATGTGCATATACATATATATCCTTTTAAAATCATCATTTACATACGCCTATGTGGGCCTCTTCATCATCATATCATACCCCGGCCATCATAAGGCTCGATCACATCATACCCAACTGATCAGTGATTGCACAGTAGGTGCCCTACCCGGCCGACTATAGCGCGGACTCGATAGAGTAAATTAGATGCCGACTATAGCGCGGCTCAGCAGAGTAAAATAGATACATGTATATAGTTGCACAATAGGTGCCATATCCGGCCGACTATAGCGCAGCTCGGTAGAGTAAAATAGATAATGCATGCTGGACTCATTGGAATCACACTTTGAACCCTTCGGAGTGGCGTAAGGTCAAAGAAGTAACATCAACATCAATGATCCCGTAAGAGGGGAAACAATATAAGTACTACTACCTTCTAAGAGTAGAGTATCTTTGGAGGCTCATTCATTGCATTATGTACAATCAGAGTCATGCAAAAGAAGGAAAGGGACAGTCTCACATACCTTGTATATACTTCCCAATCTCAAGCTATCAAAACGACTCCTTAGTCTACAATAAGAGAAATGACACCACCGTTATCGTTTAAGCGTCGTAACTATTATGTATCAACTGTAACCTATTTTGCGATGAAACGGACAACACCTCCCCTATATATATGACTTCACACAATTCAAAAAAAATCACCAAACAACCCAAAAACATCAATAATAAACATATTGAGCCTCCCAAAATAGTCCACGCACAAGCTAATCACTTCATACATACGATGGCCACCGTAGTCGTGTCAAATGACCCGGAAATGTTACGAAGAACTATCAGCCCGCAACCCTAAATTTATATGGTTTTTCTCCACACCCTCATTCCTTAAAAACTCCACAAAATAGTAGTAAAACACGCAGCCCATCAGCAACACAAAACAGTCCACAAAACAGTCCGCTACAAGTGAATAACTCGAACTCACGGCTTCCGGCCACTGTCCCGTGAGTTCTTACATGTATAGAACGAATTGCCATGAATTCACAGGACAAAAAATGTATGAAAGAGAGCAGTAAACTTACCTTACTAGTTGGATAACTCAGCCCTTTCCTTGGTTCTTCAAACTCTAGGTTTCACCCCCAATTAGAACTTGAAAGAGAGGGAAAATCGATTAGGGTTTCTGTGGGATTTTTGGGGAGGGTTGCAGGGGTTCAATTTGATTTTGATGGTATGAAATAAGTGTGAAATAACTGATTTTATAATCCCTTAAAATTCCTCTCTTGGCCGACATTGGGACTTTTAATTTTGTCCTCTAATTTTGGCAACTAGGTGATGCACCTACTTGTCACCTACTAATATGCGCAGGTCTGTGGAAATACAATTATCTCTATACTCTGAGATCGTATTGACAAACGATTTAATGCGTTGGAAACTAGACTCATAGATCTTTTATTTGGTAGGTAGATCACCCCGTAATTCCAAGTTAATTGGGATAAAAGCTTCGTAACATTTGTTCTAAAGTATGAGTAAAATTATGAACGTAAGTTGCGTCAACTTTTGTCGACTTTTGCTTCATAACTCGTTTGAATTCAAAAATTATAAAATGGATATTATATGATTCAAATACCTTAAAACATGACCTCTTGGTAATATTGATCACCTCTCGATTTACCCGAAAATATGAGTCACAATATCCTTGATTCGTTTAACTTCTAGTACTTGTTAACCACTCTTATACACCCTTGTATCATTTAGGACCAATAGGAACTAAATTCTTATCATCTCAAATATAATCTCTTCTCGGACCTACGTAGACTAACTTATAGTGTAAGCTAACGTATGTAAATATGGGTTGTAACACCCTCCCCCCGTTAGGAACATTCGTCCTCGAATGTAAGGGTTTACGGGGAGTCTAATTCATCATGGATTTCTTGACGGAAATTTCCGGCTGAGCTTCCTCGCTAATAGAGAAAAAATCTTTCTTTCTACTTATACTTTCCCTCTTATTCTACAATATTATTTAATATTCTGTTATGTGATTCCTTCTCATTTTATATAGCTGTAAAAGCTTCCTTTTTCTTTCACTTACTGACGTCTGCTCCGACCCTGCCTTTTTCTTTATTTGGATTCTCCTTGAAACTAGTCCCGTCTTCGCAGCTTTTCTAAGAAGTTCCGTTTCTATCAATAGAAAGATCTCTTTCTTGCTACGTACATTATCCGCATATCACCATTTTGTATTAAGAAAGAGTATTCTCAAGTTATTGCTTCCCTCATAGAGCTGTTCCACCTTCTAATGCATCCTGTGTTCCCCTAGCATTCTCATTATCTTTATTCTGGAACAGGTAAGGGTATTTAGACTTCATCTCCTCTACTGTTTCCCATGTCATTTCTTCTATATTCTTGTTCCTCCACAATACTTTTACGGAAGCTACATCCTCTGTTCTCAGCTTGCGGACTTGTCGATCTAATATAGCCACTGGCATTTCTTCATATGATAGATCCTTTGTAACTTGTATATCTTTGATAGGGACGACCCGAGAAGGGTCTCCAATACATTTCCTCGACATAGATACGTGGAATACCGGATGGACAAATTCCAATTCAGATGGCAATTCTAACTCATAAGCAACCTGTCCAATTCGTCGAAGAATTTTGTACGGCCCCACATACCGCAGATTCATTTTACCCTTCTTCCAAAAATGCATAACACCCTTCATCGGTGAGATCTTCAGGAAGACCCAATCACCAACCTCAAATTCCAGGTCACGACGTCGGACATCGGTATAAGATTTTTTCCTGCTTTGTGCCGCCTTCAGTCGCTCTTGTATCACTTTCACCTTCTCAATGCCTTGGTGAATTAAATCTGGCCCATATAATTCTGTCTCACCGACTTCAAACCATCCAACTGGTGATCTACATCTTCTCCCGTATAGTGCCTCGTATGGGGCCATTTTAATACTGGAATGGTAGCTATTATTGTAGGCGAATTCTATGAGTGCCAGATGATCATCCCAATTCCCCTTGAAATATAGAACACATGCTCGTTGCATATCTTCAAGTGTCTGAATAGTACGTTCAGCCTGTTCGTCAGTCTGCGGATGGAATGCCGTGCTGAGATTCACTTGTGTGCCTAAACCCTTCTGAAAAGACCTCCAAAAGTTAGCTGTAAATTGAGCTCCTCGGTCTGATATAATAGACACCGGCACACCATGAAGCCTAACAATCTCCTTGATATACAGCTTCGCATAGTCTTCAGCTGTGTAAGTTGTCTTAACTGGAAGAAAATGGGCACATTTTGTAAGTCGATCAACTATCACCCAGATAGAGTCAAACTTATGATAAGAGCGAGGTAACCTAACAATGAAGTCCATATTAATCACCTCCCATTTCCAGGTCTTTCTATATTTTAAATCAATCCACCGGGTTTCTGATGCTCAATCTTTACTTGTTGACAATTAGGGCACTGGGCTACAAATTCTGCAATAGATTTCTTCATGTTATCCCACCAATACTGCTCCATAATGTCATGATACATCTTTGTCGAACCGGGATGGATGGAATATCAGGACTGATGAATCTCAATCATAATTTTCTCTCGCAACCCTGCTACATTAGGCACACATAATCTGCCTTGGTATCTTAGTGTCCCATCCCCTCCGATCTCAAAAGCTGAAATTTTACCCTGCTGAATGCCCCCTCTCAATCGTACCAAGGTAGGATCTTCATATTGCCGGGCTTTGACCTTGGTTACCAAAGATGATTCCGACGTATTCTGTATAGTAACACCTCCATCATTAGAGTCTAACAATCTAATTCTCAGATTGGCTAGCTGATGAAGCTCTTTGGTCAACCCCTGTCTACTTGCCTCAACGTGTACTAGGCTTCCCATTGACTTACAACTGAGAGCATCTGCCACAACATTGGCTTTACTGGGATGGTACAATATCTCGACGTCGTAGTCTTTCAGTAATTCAAGCCAATGTCGCTGTCTCAAATTCAACTCCTTCTACTTGAAAATGTATTGTAAACTCTTTTGATCTGTGTAGATGTCAACATGGATACTGTATAAGTAGTGCTGCCATATCTTTAAAGCATATATCACTTGAGCCAATTCCAAATCATGAGTCGGGTAGTTATTTTCATACTTCTTTAATTGTCCGGATGCATAAGCAATCACCTTCCCACGTTGCATCAATACACACCCCAAACCTACACCTGAAGCATCACAATATACCACATGCCCTTCTGTTCCTTCTGGGAGAGTAAGCACTGGCGCGGAGGTCAACCGATTCTTTAGCTCCTGAAAACTACGTTCACAAGCGTCAGACCATTGGAACTTGGTAGCTTTCTGTGTTAACTTAGTCAATGGTGCTGATATAGAGGAAAACCCTTCTACAAACCGCCTATAATATCCTGCTAGCCCTAGAAAACTGCGGACTTCAGATGGTGTTGTGGGTCTTGGCCAATTTTTCACTGCATCGATCTTTTGGGTGTCGACACTAATACCCTCGTCAGATATCACATGGCCAACGAATGCTACTGAGTTTAGCCAGAATTCACATTTGGAGAGCTTATTACGATCTCGAAGGATCTGTAATACTATCTGCAAGTGGCCCGTATGTTCTGTCTCTGAACGAGAACACACCAGAATGTCATCAATGAATACAATCACGAACACATCGAGATAGGGCCTGAATACACTATTCATGAGATCCATAAAAGCTGCTGGGGCATTTATTAGCCCATACGACATTACCAAGAACTCAAAATGCCCATATCTTGTCCGGAAGGCTGTTTTTTGGAATATATTTCTCCTTGACCCTCACCTGATGATACCCTAAACGTAAGTCAATCTTGGAAAAATACTTAGCACCCTGGAGTTGGTCAAAAAAGTCGTCAATTATTGGAAGTGGATACTTGTTCTTTATAGTAAACTTATTCAACTGTCGACAATCGATACACATTCTTAACGACCCGTCTTTCTTTCACACAAACAAGACTGGAGCACCCCATGGTGAAGTACTAGGCCTAATGAAGCCCTTACCCAACAAGTCCTTCAACTATACCTTCAACTCTCGCAACTCTGCCGGGGCCATCCTGTATGGAGGGATAGAGATCGGTTGAGTGTCAGGCAACACATCAATGCTAAACTCAATCTCCCTTTTAGGAGGAAGACTTGGGAGTTCATCTGGAAATTCGTTGACCACGGCGATTGATTGTAGGGTAGGCGGCTTTGCCTCCGCATCCCTAACGCGAACGAGATGATAAATGTAACACTTTGAGATCATCTTCCTTGCCTTAAGATAGGAAATAAACATACCTTTCGGCGTAGCAATGTTCCCCTTCCATTCGATGACGGGTTCACCAGGGAACTGAAACCTAACCATCTTCGTACGACAATCAACATTTGCATAGCATGAGGCCAACCAGTCCATTCCCATTATCACATCAAAATCAACCATTTCTAACTCAATTAAATTTGCCGAGGTTTGACGACTACAAATCATCACTGTACAACCTCTATATACCCTTCTACCCATCACTGATTCTCCTATCGGAGTAGCTACCGCAAGTGGTTTACTTATTAATTCAGGTTTGACGCCACACTTTTTATCCACAAAGGGTGTAACATATGATAATGTAGATCCCGGATCAATCAACGCATATACATCATAAGAAAACACAGACAATATACCTGGAACAACATCCGGAGATGACTCGAGATGCTGCCGACCTGCTAGAGCATAGGTTCGATTTTGAGTACCACTCAAACTCGGCACTACACCTCTACCTCTACCACGACCTATCGGCTGCTGAAAACCATGTGCTGGAGGTCGAACTAATGAGGAAGAACCATCCACAGATCCAGTCGGCTGAGCCATACCACCACCTCCTCTGTTAGGACAATCCTGCCTCATATGGCCAGGCTGTCCGCAAGAATAGCATGCATCGGAACCTCGACGGCATAGTCCAAAGTGGGCCTTGACGCACTGATCACAGTGAGGTGTTGGGGGTCTCGTCTGACTAGTATCCCTATGATATTGTGAGCTTGACGCTCACAAACTCTGGCCTAAACCAGAATAGGTAAATGGATCATACAGAGGCCTCTGAAAGTGTGGAGGAGCACTAGCTACAGGTGGCGCCAAACTCCTCGAAGACTGAGGTCTGACACTACCTCGGAAGTCACTAGCATACCCCGCAAATCTCGCCCTCTTATGCTGGCCCCTATCCTGCTCCCTGTCTGCTCTTTGCTGGCGCTTACGATCCTCTAGTGTCTAGGCATAAGCCTGAATACAGGAAATATCCATGCCCTCTATCAAGGAGGCTATCGTGCACTCATTTATCAGATATGGTCCCAATCCGTTCACGAACAGGGGCACCCTATCGCTCATCTCGGCCACTATATGGGGAGCATACCTTGCTAAAGAATCAAACTGCATACTATACTCTCGCACACTCATATTACCCTGTCGAAGGTTCAAGAACTTATCAGCTCTAGCTCGCCGTATCTCAACTGGCAGGTAGTGACGAAGAAATGCCTTAGAAAATTCCTTCCACACAGGTGGAGGAGTGTTCAGACCCCTGGATCTTTCCCAACTATCATACCAGGAAACTGCTAAATCCCATAACTGATAAGAAGCCAACTCTACTGCCTCCGTATCACTAGCATGCATAACCCGCAGTGTACGATGAACCTGATCAATAAAAGTCTGCGAGTCCTCCTTGGGATCTGACCCGGTAAACACTGGAGGATCCAGATTAATAAAATCACGAACTCTCGCACTAACCGGTTTATGAACAGCACCGGTATTCTACCTCTGAGCCTGAGAAGCTACCAAGCTAGTCAACAACTGTACCGCACTCCGCATATCCTGGTCTGTAATACCAGATAGAGGAACTGGAGATGCTGGGTGGCTTCTAATATCCCCTGGAGGAGAAGGAGTAAATGAGGTCCGAGACGGCATCTCACTCTGAGGCTCACTTTGGCCTTCTTGGGCGGGAGGCACCTGACCGGTACCCTCTCCCGCGGCTATATCAAGGCGTCGACTAATCACTTGCTTCCTAGTCGTGGGCATCACTGAAAAGAACATGGTGAATATTAGAGACGAATACTTACGACTCAGCTCTGCGCATGATCTAGATTCTGGAAAAAGGTAACAACCCTAAATGTCATGCAGCCTCCTGATTATAAATGTGGCACGCTACACATCCATAATCAAGACTCTACTAGACACGGCTCATATACAATCCCTAGGACAGACCTGCTCTGATACAAAGTTTGTCATGACCCAAACCGGAGGGCCATGACGGGCACTCAGGCCTTACGTGCCGAGTACCAACGTACATTTTATCTAACCTTTCTTATTATCTATAAGGGCCAACGAGATCAGTATGAATGGCAGATCATCATCTTAATCAGCCAAAATTCAAGATAATGACATAAACATATATATAACATGGCCGACAAGGCTGTCATGAAAAACTATACAACAAAAATAAATTTGCCGACAAGGCAATCCCAACTATACATGAGTCGACACTTGTCTATGAGCCTCTACAGGAACATAAGTGATGCAATATGGCCGGAACAGGGCCCCGACATACCCATAATGCCTACAACAAAAATGCATACCAAGACCACGGCAAGTCCGGAGAAGGGATCTTGCCAATAACCGCCGAACTGGCAGCCTACTATAGTGGGGGAGCTTCGTCTACCTGTCTATCAAGACCTGCAGCACGACATGCAGTGTCCACAAAAAAAAAGGACGTCAGTACGAATAAGGTACTGAGTATGTAAGGCAGGAAAGCATAATGTAAGAACAGTAATATGCATAGGGATAGAAAATGTACACCCTGTAACATCTGAGTGCCTCTGATGGCAACTAATCATGCAATTCCTGATGTGCATATACATATATATCCTTTTAAAATCATCATATACATACGCCTATTTGGGCCTCATCATCATCATATCATACCCTGGCCATCATAAGGCTCGATAACATCATACCCAACTGATCAGTGGTTGCACAGTAGGTGCCATAGCCGGCGGACTATAGCGCGGACTCGGTAGAGTAAAATAGATGCCGACTATAGAGTGGCTCAGTAGAGTAAAATAGATACATATATATAGTTGCACAATAGGTGCCATACCCGGCCGACTATAGCGCAGCTCGGTAGAGTAAAATAGATAATGCATGCTGGATGATACGCTCAAATTACACCTTAATAAATAGTGTAAGCAGTCGGTGTCAAATATAATAACCCAACAAGGTTGGGGTCGAATCCCACAGGGAATAGGTGTGAAACGTTTACTTGATTAGCGTAGTACTCAACTACACTCGTAATTCTATCAAATAATCGTAACAGAAGTATAAATTGAATTTAAGTTTAAATAAAGACTAATTGCAATATTACGAATATGAATAATATGATTAAAGAAACTAAGGTTGTGTCCCCCTTTATGAAGTATAATGCTATCGATGTCAATATGATATAATTCCAACGGAAGAATCTTTTGATATGCAATTGATGTCTAATTGACTACCCAATATCTTCCAATAGTTGGGTAATATTTCCTCTTTATGATTTTCCCAAATACAAAAGAGTTGCGATTAATAACAATCAATTTTTGCCAAATTAAAACCCACTTATTCCTAAACAATTTTATTAAACAAGGTTTAAAGCCTTGAGTCTTTGTTATTTACTTCTACCAAATTCTACCCCGCTTTCCCAAGCAAAGATGGAATTCAATGGCGTTTGTTAGTGTTTGCAACCACCAACATTTGTTTAAAGAATGAGAAGTAAACAAATACCAATCAACCGTTGAAACTATATTCAATATCAAACACCCAATAACATCATACCCAGGGTTCACAACCTTAGTGTTTAGAATTAGCTACTCATCCTAGAATCTGAAATTGAAAGAATAATAATTGCCATAATGCTTACAAAGTAGAAGATAATTGATCCCAAAAGCTTCCAAGAGGTAAAATAATTCAATCCTTGTACTTTCTGCTCTAAATTCTGACAAGATAGTTCCCACAAAACCCTATTAGACCTATTTATAGAGGCCCAAAAATCGAGGCAAAATTCGGACTGATTTGCCCCTGAAGTCAACAATGCGACCGCATTTCTGTCGCATAACAGAAATGTGGTCCGCAATTCTGACACGCCTGTCGCAGATTTCACCCCTGGGTTTTGCCTTCATAGCATTCATGATAAGCGGTCCGCGTTGAAGAAATGCGGCCGCATTTTGCATCGCAACTCCAACGAACAGTAGACTTCATACTTGATCTGCCGTTGATTCTACGGTTCGCATACCAGTTATGCGATCGCATTCCAGACTCTGAAATTCACCCAAAACTCTGCTTGTGTCTGCGATCTCCATGTGCATTTCTGCGGCACGCATCTTAGTTATGCGGTCGCATATGCGACCGCATTCTTGATATGAAAGTTTGCCCAGAAGTTTGTCTTGGTTTGCGATTTTGACGTGAATTATGCGGCTCGCATGTGATATTTGCGATCACATATTCATCTCTGCGATGCTTTTCTACTCTTTTCTAGTTTTTGGTTGGCTTTTTGAGCTCTTTCCCATGCTTTTAGGTCCTTACACTTCATGTACTGCAAAAACACTAAAATTACATAAATACCGAGGGAATTTTCATGTAAAACAAGTTAAAATCTAAGCAAGTAGTATCAAAATGTGCCGAAATTCTCCGGCACATCAACACCCCCAACTTAAACTCTTGCTTGTCCTCAAGCAACTAAACCGACATTATCCTATATTATACTCCATTTACAAAACATGAAACAATAATGACTATGGACAGTGTTTGTTGTTAGTGTTTCAAGCATGTCTCTTCGAATTGCTTTACCCTCCCTGAATCATCAGTATATTCAAGGAAAACCAATCAGCTTGTGAACTTTGAGCCTCAAACAAAGTGACTAAAGGCTACCTTCAGCTGAGTACCCTTATGCTTTACTCAAAACTCAAAGTTTGTTCAACCTCGCAGTTCATGTGCCCTCACTAGAAAGAAAGTCCCGAACTCACAATATTTATAATAACAACACAAAGGGACTAAATTGCAAATACACTCACTCTCAGAAAAGAATTTCAAATGCCACCACATACCATACCATAGGCTTTCCCTTATTTTAATTCGTCGCCTACTTCAAAGAACGCTCGGTTGGAGATCACATAAGGACTTTTTAAGCTTGTAATGTAGGTTCAGGGAAGGGTAGGATAAATATTTAGATATGAGTGACTACATCCTCCTTGAACACTAATTACAATTTCCTTTCTTTTTACACTTTGTTTCTTTCAAACCCCATAACCTCATTGGCATCTAGTTCCCAATATGGAACCACCTTAAATACCTCTCTAATTTCCTTCAAAGCTCCATCATTATAAATACACACATATAACTATCTTTCTTTTCTTTTTCTTTTCTTTTTCTTTTCTTTTTCTTTTCTTTTTCTTTTTTTTTCTGGAGCTTTCATAAATTCATATTAGCACTTTGAGGTATAAGCTCTTACCCTTACTGTATAACCTTACCCATTTTCATTTTGACCCACACCCCCAACTTAGGCTTTTAACCTCATTCTTAATGTTCAAGGAGGAACGGGTTCAAAAGAGATAATTGTTTTACAAAAGGGAAAGGTTTGTAATGAGGAGGCCAAAGAAAAGGTTAAAGGCTCAAATAGGGTACTAGTGATATTATTTATGCACAGGTAGGCTTGAAAGGCTAAAGAGGTTTCACGAATAAAACAAAGAATGCCTAAGATCATCTCTCTAACTAAGTGTAATTATAATAGCCGTCGAAAAACCAACCGGGCAAGTTCTAGATGGCAGAAGCAAACACAAGAACTATTTATACAAAGAGCTCACACACATGGCACACAAACTGTTTGGTTAACATAGTTTAAAGCCTTAGAGTTAACATTTTGCAATTCAAGGCTTTCATGATATATAAATACATGACTCAAGGTAGACATAGAGTCACAGAGGGAGCCTCAAGTTCACACAGTTGATCTGTTGAAAGGGTACAATCTATATACAGACACATATGCTTGATACTAGACAATTACACCATCCCGGTCAACATGTTTCATTTTACTTTCCTGGTTCTACTATTACACCCTTGAAAAAGAACCCGGCAAAGAAAAAACAAGGGGAATTTTATTTCTAATTACTAAAGATGTAAAACTTTCTACTAATTAAAGACAACATATATACAAAAATCATGAAGCACTAGTATATATTTTACAGTTACTAATGTCGCAAAAACAAAATACAATAATACAGATCACATATACAAATAGGCTACCACCCCCAACCAAAATCATGCATTGTCCCAAATACATAAGAAAATAAAGTAGAGTTCAAGGGGCTCCCTGGGGCGCACTAGCACTATGGGAATCAGTAGCCGGTGGACCCTCTGCAGCTGAACGAGGGATGTTGGACTGGACAGGAGCTGGTGTTGGGGCTGCTGAGCTGCTAGCCTCGCCCACTGATGGCTGAGTGGCCGATGGATCTGCATGGGCGGCCACATCTACTAGCGAGTGTTGTATGGCCCGCTAAATGTTTGCCTGCTCCTCATCCTCCATTATGGGAGCAGCAATCTTTTTGCCCTTCTCCTGAGGGCCTTCATCCTCGTCGGACCATGAGTCGTCATCCTCTGCCTCTTCACCTTCAAGCTCTGATGAATGTCCAGATGTCTCCTCTTCCTCAATATCAACATGTACCGGAGGAGCTGGAGGTTGAGACATTCTGGCAGACTGAGGTGCAATGTCTGCCATCAGAGCTGTGTCTAAACCCAGGTCTGGTGCAACCGTGTCTGCACCTTGGTCACCCTCTTTAAGGAGGAGGGATGATAGGTCGAACTCCAAATTTTGCATTTTCTGGAGTTCGGTCTTCATAGATTTCACCTCCTCCCTTAGCTGGGGTAAACCCCTAACCTCACCTCTCTCGATCTGTTCAACCCTGAGCTCGAGCTTGTGCAAGCGATCCCCAAACAATGTTTGTTATTGTTGGAGAGTTGTCACTGACGTTTGTATTGGAGTCAGGGCTTGTTTGATAAGGTTTTGCAGGGTTTTCAAGAGTTGGTCCACCTTGGCATTGGCATGCTGTGCAATGAGACCAAGTCTTGATAGGGCTGGCAGTGTCGACGAAGGTTGGCCGGTGGTGGACTGGGAGGGAGGCTCTGCAGCAGAAGTGGAGGCCTCTGGATCTTGGGGAGGTATGGGAGTCTGGGAGTCAAGGTCCTGGAGCGGGGTCTCTATTGGGGCAGCAGAATCACTGATACGAGTGATATCTATATCCCTCGTTTCCTTTCCGATTTTTTAGATTGTGGCATGAGAGGCACGTTCACAGCTTTGCAGAGGGCTGTGATCAAACTCAAAAATGGAAGTGATGTGGCACGCTGCGTTGCCCGGATACCAATCTCCTGGAAGATTAGATTCCCCACATCGATTTTGATACCGGCCATAATGCACGCAATGAGAAGGGCTTTCTCAATGCTTATATCCATTTCGTTTCTGGACGGTATCAAAGGGGGGGTGACGAAGCTCAGCCAAAATCGACCCTCCCTTGTGAGATCCTCTTTATAAATCTTCTTTCCAGGATTTATCCAAGAAGGAGTCCCCTTTGCAATAACGGACGCTATCCACCCACATTCATTCTCTCTGTTGGAGTACTTGGCATCATACTCGGCTGTGCCTGATTGCCAATCGGGGAAGTATATTTCATTAATTTCTTCACTGTTGCAGAACACATTCTTTCCCCGAACCAGTATGATGCCAGTGAATACTTTGTTACGTTTGTGGTGCGCCATTCTGGAAGCACCATAGGATGCATAAAACTCCCGGACCAATGACTCGTTGAATTCCTAAGGTGCCTCAGTGAAGCACTCTCATTTTCTCGCTTTTATGTTGTCGAGAATATGGGGGTACTGTTCTTGGAGTCCATTTATGCTCAACTGCTTGTCCCCCAAGATTTTTCTTTTGGTCAGCCCCTCTATAAACAGTGTCCTTGAGCCTTCAACCTCAAATTGGAGATGAATGTCATCTCCATGCTTCCTTCTAGCCTCAGCCAGTAGATTGACTTCGGGCAAGAGGTCCTCCTCGTCAGACTGGGAGGTGCTTGGCAAAGTTGGTTCCGTTCGTACACGTTTTGGCTGTGATGTGTTACGACCGAATGATGGCCTTTTCCTTGCAAGATGCTTGTTAGGTTCCATATCTGTATAAGGGTAAAATGTAAGCGACATTGTAAGCAATAGAGAAAAGAAAACAGAAAGAATCAACATAGATTTAAATGAATGCGGCATGGTTTGCGGTTGCATAACCACTATGCGATCCGCAAACTGGTCGCATTCATAGGTGTGCAATGCTGGACTTCATTCTGCGGTGGAATATGCGATCGCATAACCATCACAGAAAGTACTTGTACACAGACAAATCAGCAGAACACAAATGCGATCGCAAATGCACAGCAAAGTGAGATATGCAATCGCAAACCCTACGCAAATGTCCTGGTGTTAACAAGATGTTCTGCCCCCGTTTGTTGTGCCTTTGCGGTTCACATAGTAGTTATGCGACCACAAAGACACCGCATTTATCATCTTCTTCAGGTGCCTAGGGTTTTAGGGATGCGGACCACATTTTGATTTTGTGGGCAGCAAATGCCTTTGGTTTCACAATTTTGTTCATCCCCCCATAAATGGCAACCATAGATTTCTCTACCCATCACCCAAAAAACACCCAAGCATCACGATAGGCACAAAATCGAAAAAGAAAAATTTGCAGAATCAAAACTAAAGAAAACACAACAAAGCTAGGAGTTGAGTAGATCAGTACACGTACCAATGAAGAAGATTTCAGGTAATATGGAGATTTTTAAACAGATCTTTGTCCTTGGTATGATTCAAACTGTGCTTGCTGCTGGTCGTTCTTTTCTCTGATCGTTTTTCTTTTCATTTTTTTTTATTTTGTTCTGCGGTGTTTTGAAGGATTAAATTGTGAGGGAATGCGGAGCCTTACCTGGCATTATGCGATGGATAAGTCACCGCATAACACAATATGCGATCGCATATGTGTTATTTGGTGAGTTCTACTGAAAGGGTATAAATGCGAGGTAACATGCGATCGCATAGTTCAAATGTGGTCCGAATAATGAACTACCTCGTCACATTTCTGTCAACAATTTGAGCCAAACTCTCTGCTTCTGTTTGCGATAGAAATGTGGATCGCATAGTGCAAATGCGATTTGCAAACTGCATTACATTGTCGCAGTTGTGGCAACCATTTTAGTCCAACTCTCTGCTTCTGTTTGCGATACAAATGCGGTTCGCATATTGCAAATGCGACCGCATTTGTGCAGTAACCGTCACATTGTAGTTTTTCTTCACTTTTTAGGCATTCTTTCCCAGTATTGTGTCCTTTTGAACTCCTTCATTCTAACACACCCTTCAAATAGCTTGAGGAAACCTATCTATCAAAAACTTAAAGAAATTTACAACAACAAACAAAAATAAATGTTACCACACATGGGTTGCCTCCCATGAAGCGCTTGATTTAATGTCGCGGCAAGACGAAGTTGAGACTCCTTTGAATTTACTCCATGGTCGGGCATGGACCATCTTTTAGAGCCAGCTGCTCCACCAAATGCTTCTCACCATCTGATCCCAAGTAATGCTTGATTCTTTGACCATTCACTTTGAAAGTTCGGAGCCCATCCTCCGATGCTAATTCAACGGCTCCAAAGGGAGAGACATCGACTACATTGAAAGGACCAGACCGTTTCGATTTTAGCTTGCCCGGAAATAACTTTAGTCTGGAGTTGAAAAGCAATACCTAATCACCTGCCTTGAATTCTCTTTTTAGGATCTTTTTATCATGGACAAACTTCATTCTCTCTTTATACACGGCTGCACTTTCATAAGCATGGAGACGGAATTCCTCCATTTCATTCAATTGTGTTAGCCTCAAGGTTCTAGCTTCTGCCCAGTCCATGTTCAATCTTTTTAAGGCCCACATAGCCTTGTGCTCAAGTTCCACAAGTAGATGGCAAGCTTTTTCAAAAACTAGCCGATAAGGAGACGTACCAATGGGGGTTTTGTATGCTGTGCGGTACGCCCACAGTGCATCATCTAGCTTCTTCGACCAGTCGGTCCTATTTGCATTCACTATTTTTGCTAGTATGCTCTTTATTTCCCGGTTAGATACCTCCACTTGACCACTTGATTGCGGATGATAGGGTGTGGCTACCTTGTGCTTGACACCATACGTTTCAAGTAGAACTTTGAAGGCTTTGTTGCAGAAATGCGACCCCCCATCACTAAGAATGGCTCTGGGAGTGCCAAACCGGGCGAAGTTCTTCTTTAGAAACGCGGTCACACTCCGTGCCTCATTATTTGGGAGGACAATTGACACGTAGTCCACAACCACTAGAATGTACTTCATCCCGCATGAGCTTATAAAGGGGCCCATGAAGTCAATTCCCCAAACGTCGAAGATTTCAATCTCCATCACGAAATGCATTGGCATTTTATGCCTCCTAGAGATTGGACCTTGTCTTTGGCACTGGTCACAAGCCTTAACCAATTTATTAGCATCCTGGTAGATCGAAGGCCAATATTAACCACATTCCAAAACCTTCGCTGCTGTTCTATTTCCCCCATGATGACCCCCAACCGGTGAGTCATGACAAGCTTTTAGAATCTGCATCATTTCTTCTTCTGTCACGCATCTTCTGATGATGTTGTTCGCATAAACACGGAATAAGAAAGGCTCTTCCCAGTAGTAGTTCCGGCAATCGCTCAAGAATTTCTTCTTTTGATAAGACTCCAACCCTTCCGGAATAAGGTCACTAACTAGGTAGTTAGCGATGTCGGTATACCAAGGAGCAAAGGTATTAGATAAGGCCAGTATGTGTTCATCTGGGAATGCATCATTGATCTCCAAATCTCCCTTTGGTCTCCCAGGGACAAGTGATTTGCCACTTGATTTTGAGTTCCTTTCCGATCCTTTACTTCAAAGTCAAACTCTTGCAGCAACAAAACCCATTGAATCAACCGAGGCTTTGCATCCTTCTTTGCCATGAGATAGCGAAGAGCTGCATGGTCTGTATACACTATCACTTTGGAGCCCAACAAATAGGCACGGAATTTCTCAAAAGCATAAACAATGGCCAGAAGTTCTTGTTCAGTCACTGTGTAGTTCATCTGCGCCCCATTAAGTGTTTTACTGGCATAGTAGATCGGGTGAAGAACTTTGTTGTGACGTTGTCCAAGCATTACTCCAATGGCTACACCACTGGCGTCACACATAAGTTCAAAAGGAAGTGACCAATCAGGTGTGACAATAATAGGTGTCGTGGTGAGCTTTTGCTTTAACTCCTCAAAATCTTTTAGGCATTTCTCATCGAACACAAACTTGGCATCCTTCTCAAAGAGTTTGCACATAGGATTTGCAATCTTTGAAAAATCCTTGATGAAACGCCTATAGAACCCGGCATGCCCCAAAAAACTGCGAACACTTTTGACGGAAGTGGGTGGAGGAAGCTTAGAAATGATTTCTATCTTAGCCCTGTCTACCTCTATGCCATGCCTTGAGATTTTATGTCCCAATACAATGCCTTTATCCACCATGAAGTGGCATTTCTCCCAATTCAGCACAAGTTTGGTCTCTTCACATCTCTTGAGCACTTTTTTAAGATTACTAAGACAATGCTCAAAAGTCTCGCCTACCACTGAAAAATCTTCCATGAAGACCTCAAGAAAATCCTCTACCATGTCGGAGAAAATAGACATCATGCATCTCTGAAAAGTAGCCGGAGCGTTGCATAGACCGAATGGCATCCGGCTAAAAGCAAATGTTCCATAGGTGCATGTGAATGTTGTCTTCTCTTGGTCCTCCAAAGCTATGTTGATCTGATTTTAACCGGAGTATCCATCAAGGAAACAATAGAAGGACTTTCGCGCTAGCCGATCAAGCATTTGATCAATAAAAGGCATAAGGAAATGGTCCTTGCATGTGGCACTATTTTGTTTCCGATAGTCCATGCACACCCTCCAGCCGGTTACTGTTCTTGTTGGGATAAGCTCGTTCTTCTCATTTTTAATCACAGTCATGCCTCCCTTTTTCGGCACAAATTGCACCGGGCTCACCCACGAACTATCATCAATGGGGTAAACTACCACGGCATCCAACCATTTCATTATTTCCTTCTTTACTACTTCCTGCATTGACGGGTTCAACCGTCGTTGGTGTTCCACACTCGGTTTGGTCCCACTTTCCAATTGAATCTTTCAACAATTGTTCCACCTGCACATAATTCAACAAAGAAGAAACAATTACTGGTAAAGTATCATTTAAGCCAAGAAATTTATACCTCAAGTGCGGAGGAAGTGGTTTGAGCTCTAGTTGTGGTGGCTCAATAATAGATGGCTTTGCCAGAGGTGTAGATCTATTCTCCAAGTCGAGAGAGAGCTTTGGTGGAGCATACGAGTAAGAACCATGCCCCTCCAATGCATTAACCGATTCCATGAAACCATCCATATCCTCACCGTCAAAGTTCACCAAGATAGCATCCAATGCTTCCCCGAGGCATTGTTCTTCCATCTTACTTTCAATAGCATCTTCCACCTCGTCAATAATATCAATCACCGAAATGCTCTCATACTCATTCGGTATCTTCATACCCTTACTCGCTTGGAATGTAACCTCTTAATTATTCACTCGGAATTTGATTTCATTCTGTTCCGAATCCATAAGTGCTCTCCCAGTGGCTAGGAAGGTCTCCCCAAGATGATAGGGATTTCTTTGTCAACAGCACAGTCAAGAATTACAAAATCAGCAGGTATATGAAACTTCCCCACTTTCACAATCACGTCATCAACAATTCCAACCGGTTTTTTGATTGAACGATCAGCCATTTGCAACCTCATACTTGTTGGCCTTGGAATTCCTAATCCCACTTGTTTGTAGATGGCAAGCGGCATTAAATTAATGCTAGCTCCATTGTCACAAAGGGCCTTTGCAAAATCACGCACCCCTATAGTGCAAGGGATAGTAAAGGCTCCCGGGTCTTCTTTCTTCTGAATGGGGTTTGTAGCAATAATAGAACTAACCGGGTTCTCTTCTTTGTAATCAAATCTTTTAAGTATTTAGCAAAACCAGGAATTTCTTGAAAAGCTTCCAAGAAAGGTATGTTCACAGATAATTGCTTGAGAATATCGTAGAACTTCTCAAACTTGCTATCATCAACTCTTCTTGCAAGTCTTTGAGGAAAAGGAGGAGGGGGTCTAGGAATCGGCGGAAGAATGTTTGATATTTCTTTTGCTTTTTCCTTCATCCCTTCTCGGGTCTCTTCTCGGATTTGCACAACCTCCGGAGTTTTCTCAACTTCAACAACATTAGGCTCTTCAACCTCAACTCCCTTTTCAAGTTCTTCCACATCAACTGCTTGCTAATCCTTTCCTTGTAGTATCTTCCCACTCCTGGTAGTGATTTCCATGATATGAGAAGTTGGGCCACTCCCACTTCCCTTTGGATTTGCAATTGTATCACTAGGGAGTGTTCCCTTCTGCTGTGGATGTTGCTCACGAGAAAGATCTCTCATTTGCATTTCCAGTTTTTGAATAGCCGCAGTATGAGAACCAACCAACTCAGTCATGTTCCTCATGGAATTATCAGACTTTTCTTGATTTTGTAGTATCCTTTCAAGCATGCTTTCCAATTTAGACTCACTGGAGGAACCTTGATTTGAGTACTGACCCTTTGAGGGAATATAAAGATTGGAACTTCGATTTGAAAAGTTGTTGTTGTTCGCCATTGGTGGTGGCCTTGCCCTTGCGGGTTTGGCCTCCATTGATTCTGTGAACCTTGACCTTGGTAGTGCTGCCTTTGGTACCCTCCTTGAGAGTTATTGACATAGTTTGCCTCCTCCTAATCTTCATTAGGTACCGGCTGCATATTCTCAACCACATTCACTTTCTTCTTTTGGTTTTCAGTGAACATCTTCGTCAACACATTGACATTCGTAGCAAGTTCTGCAATTACTTGGTCTCGCTCTTGATTTTCCTTGATCATGTTGCTCAAGGAAGGAGAGCCTATTGCAATTCTGCGTGTGGAGTCCTCAGAATGCCAAGCTTGGTTATGCTTTGCCATTTTATCCAATATTTGAGTCACCCTAGCGAAGGATTTATCCATAAAAGATCCAGCAGCTGCATTCTTCGCTATTGATTGGTTCATCAGATCCAAACCCATGTAAAAAAATTTTAACAAAATGGAATCCGGAAAACCATGGTTTGGGGACCTCACTAAATATAGTTTAAAGCGATCCCACGCTTCATGTAGTTGTTCGCCTGGTACTTGCTTGAAGAAGAAAATTTTATCCCTGAGCTCGGACTTCTTGCTTTGTGAAAACCATTTCGACAAGAAGGCTCGGACAAGTTCGGGCCAGGAATGTATGGAATTTTGAGGAAGATTCTGGAGCCACTTCCTTGCTTCCCTAGCTAGAGAATACTTGAAGCATCTCAACCTCAGGGCATCGTCGGAGACATTATTCTGCTTGTGCATTCCACATACACCCAAGAAATTTCTGAGATGTTGTGTTGGGTCGTCATCAGTGGAATTCCTGAAAAATCCCTCCGCTTTAAGCATCAGAATTAACCCATGTTCCACTTTGAAGGTTGCAGCACCAATAGCAGGAGGTACAATAGCATTAGTATCCTCGATGTACTCCTCAATATCCGCAAAAGGATTTACCTCCTCATAATCACCATATTCCGACATGTTTTCCTATCAACACCAAGCAAAACAAACAAAGTGTGATAGAGTAGAATCAGACGTACAGTAAAGTATACACTAATAAGTAATTTCAAAACCGTATTCCGCGGCAACGGCGCCAGCAGTGTAAGCGGTCGGTGTCAAATATAATAACCCAACAAGGTTGGGGTCGAATCCCATAGGGAATAGGTGTGAAACGTTTACTTGATTAGCGTAGTACTCAACTACAGTCGTAATTCTATCAGGTAATCGTAACAAAAGTATGAATTGAATTTGAGTTTAAATAAAAACTAATTGCAATATTGCGAATATGAATAATATGATTAAGGAAACCAAGGTTGTGTCCCCCTTTATGAAGTATAATGCTATCGATGTCAATATGATATATTTCCAACGGAAGAATTTTTTGATATGCAATTGATGTCTAATTGATTACCCAATATCTTCCGATAGTTGGGTAATATTTTCTCTTTATGATTTTTCCAAATGCAAAAGAGTTGTGATTAAGAATAATCAATTTGTGCCAAATTAAAACCCACTTATTCCTAAGCGATTTTATTAAATAAGGTTTAAAGCCTTGAGTCTTTGTTATTTACTTCTACCAAATTCTACCCCGCTTTCCCAAGCAAAGATGGAATTCAATGGCGTTTGTTAATGTTTGCAACCACTAACAATTGTTTAAAGAATGAGAAGTAAACAAATATCAATCAACCGTTGAAACTATATTCAATATCAAACACCCAATAACATCATACCCATTTAGGGTTCACAACTTTAGTGTTTAGAATTATCTACTCATGCTAAAATCTGATATTCAAAAAATAATAATTGTCATAACGTTTACAAAGTAGAAGATAATTGATCCAAAAGCTTCCAAGAAATCAAATAATTCAAGCCTTGTACTTTCTGCTCTAAATTCTGACAAGATAGTCCCCACAAAATCCTATTAGACCTATTTATAGAGGCCCAAAAATCGAGGTAAAATTCGGACTGATTTGCCCCTGAAGTCAACAATGCGACCGCATTTCTATCGCATAACAGAAATGTGATCCGCAATTCTTACACGCCTGTCGCAGATTTCACCCCTAAGTTTTGCCTTCATAGCATTCATGATATGCGGTTCGCATTAGAGATATGCGATCGCATTCTGCATCGCGATTCTATCATATAGTAAACTTCATACTTGATCTGCGGTTGATTATGCGGTTATTATTCCAGTTATGCGATCGCAGATGCGATCGCATTTCTGACTCTGAACTTCACCCAAAACTCTGCTTGTGTCTGCGATATCCATGTACACCTATGCGGCCCGCATAACAGTTATGCGGTCGCATACGCGACCGCATTCTTGACATGAAAGTTTGCCTAGAAGTCTGTCTCAAGTTGCGATTTTGACGTGAAGTATGCGACTCGCATGTGCTGTTTGCGATAGCATAATCACCTCTGCGATGCTTTTCTGCTCTTTTCTTGTCTTTAGTTGGCTTTTTGAACTCTTTTCCACGCTTTTAGGTCCTTACACTTGATATACTGCGAATACACTAAAATTACATAAGTACCGAGGGAATTTGCACGTAAAACAAATTAAAATCTAAGCAAGTAATATCAAAATGTGCCGAAATTCTCCGGCACATCAACCATCAATCAACGACACACCTCAAGCTAGTATAGAATTTCCGTGATTAATATCTTACAACAATTCATAGACCATTTATTGCTCTAATATGCACTAGCCATTTTTCAAGTTCAACGAATGCCATCAGGCCCATGCTTGCACAAAAACCACTGTTTTAACTACAGTTGCCTGGTGCACTTGATGCTTACCAAAGAACTTGGCAATATAAAAGTTGATATTTTTGCAAAAGAAAAAGAACAAAAGAAATGGTCCCAAAGATATATGGAGTAACATGTGGCAAATCTACTCGCTTCAAGTTTATGCAGGTAAGTTCATTGATGATCATACTGTCAGTTCATTATTGGCTTCGAAGTATCAAAATGCATCTTTCTCGGTTTGTGTTGTGTGCACTAATGTAGAGTGAACTTTTACACTACCTTATTGAACTTACCAATAATAACATGTAACTCTCCTGATAAAGTATGATATAGTTACCTAACAAAAAAATTAATTACTTCTTATGCCCAGTTAACTTGTACTAATTAATATAGATATTTTTACACCTTCAGTATATATTACTTAAAACCCTTTTGAGGGGTGGGAATGGGAGGTGGGGTTGCAAAAACTTTTCTTGGAAGTGTATGGGCTGAACTATATACAATCTGGAAGGAAATGACAAATATAGTCTCTTATGTTTGTGGGCAAGTTCAAAGTAGTTCCTACAGTGAGCAGTTTTGGTCCTTTAATATCACAATCCAAAATCCACCTAATCGTGATGACACCTAACCTAATCCATCAGGTAAGTCAATTAGCAACTATCCAATTTAATGAGATTTATTAAAATAAAATATGATAATACACCGCTTTATTTCAAACAATTTCCCAAGGACTGGTAGTACAAATCATGAGTTTCTAAGATTAGAATTTACAAAGCTGGTATGAAATAAATACATCATCTGTTGAAATGTACATAAAGAGATTTTTATAAATCTGACTACTATGAACAAGAGGCAGCTACAACCGGAACGCAGGTACGTCTTCAAATCCAGCTCCCGTCGAGCACAGCAACATCAGCATCCAACATCTGCACGCAAGGTCCAGAAGTGTAGTATGAGTACAACCGACCACATGTACTCATTAAGTAACAAACCTAACCTTAGGTTAAAAGTAGTGATGAGCTGGGACGAGGGTCAGAATCCAACACCAATAGCCAACAACAGTTCATAACAACATAATGAAGGTAATAAAAGAAGTAACTCAGAGATAAAATGCTCAGCTCGTTCACAACTCCAGAAAATAAGCCTACTTTTTTAGTATATCAGTGAAAATCCAAATCCTTTACCGAAATCGCCAAAAATATGAGTAAGTTTGAAAACTGTAATTTTTTCCAAAGCTGTGAACAGGTAAATATTTCATTTTCAAATGGCATGAGGAAAATACATCTCTATGCCTATATATATCAAGATGTGTAAGAAGTCATGAATGTCGTGATACCGTACAGCATGAGGAAGTGTATATGTCAAATACAATGTATCTCAGAGATGAACTCATGTACTCACACTCTCAGAGTATTCAATCTCACTGTCTCACACTTACCACTCATCATGCTCAATCAATCAACACGCTGAGTCACTCAGTACTGTATATGGCCAATACAGCCCAAATATATATAGCAACTGACAGTCAGTCACTCAGTACTGTATAAGACAAATCCATCTCGGGAAGATCCATCCCCAAATATAAATGCCTCGGGCAAGATCCATGCTCAGGGAAGATCCATCCCTCAATATAAATCAACTGCGCTCACTGGGGGTGTGTACAGATTTCGGAGGGGCTCCTTCAGCACAAGCGTTATAATAAGCGAGATCCAGGCATAAATCAATATAACATGCTGCAGCGTGCAGCCCGATCCCATAATATCACTCATAATCAGGCCATCGGCCTTACTCAGTCATCAATATCTCCAGTCTCTCGGGCTCACAATGCCATGAAACTAGCCCAAAATGACGATATGATGTGTTAATAAATAGCAACAGAGACTAAGATATGATATGAAATGAATGAACATGACTGAGAATGGAACTACAATTTAAACAAATAATTCAACAGCAATATGATCTGAGTGGGTCCCAACATAATAAGCATGTAGCCTAGACATGGTTTCTAAAATACATCACAGCTCAATAGCTCTAGTACGTACAGATTTCAGGATTACAGATAAGATCAGGTAATCACACAGTACCACAGAAATAACGAAGTTAAAATTCACACGATGTACGCCCACACGCCCGTCACATAGCATGTGCATCACCTCAACAGCAAATACATAACACGCAAATCGGGGTTTCATACCCTCACCATGCTTAGAAGTGTTACTTACCTCGAACAAGCCAAATCCAATACCGAGCAAGCCAAACACAGCTCCACAATACCATCCCCCGTGTACCGACCTTCAACGGCTCGAAACTAGCCAAAAGCAACTCAAATACATCAAATAAAGCCCAAGGATACAATTCCAAATGATAAAGGTCGAATCCTTAATCAAAAGCCCAAAATCGGCCAAAAGTCAAAACCCGGGCCAGCGGCTCGGAACCTGACGAAACTTATAAAATTCGGAAACCCATTTAATTACGAGTCCAACCATACTAGTTTCACTCAAATCCGACCCCAACTCGATGTTCAAAACTCAAAAATTCGCTTTATGAAGTTTTAGACAAAAACCCCCAAATTTCTCTTTGAAATTCATTAACCAATTGCCACAAATGAGGATAGATTCATGAAATAAAAAATCAAAACCAAGTAGAGAACACTTACCCCAATCCATATGGTGAAAATTGCTTCAAACATCGTCTCAATCCGAGCCCCAATCTCAAAATATGATAAAAGAATCAAAACTTCGATTTATAGCATTCGGCCCAGCATATTCACACTTGCGACACATTAGCCGCTTCTGCGGCGTCGCTTTTGTGACCAAAATCACGCTTCTGCGGAGAGGCACTGAAGGCCTTCCTTCACACCTGCGGTAAAAAATCCGCTTCTGTGCACACATAGGTGCAAGTCCAAACTGCGCTTCTGTCCGGTCATGCGATTCTGCGCCCAAACACACAGCATCTGTGCCTTCATAGATGCAAAGAATTCTTCGCTTCTGCGGACTCCTGCTCCCAGCAGCACTTCCGCTCTTGCAACTCCTTTTTCACTTCTGTGACCATCGCACCTGAGCAAACCTGCCGCAGGTGCGATCACACCAGATCTGCCACCAACAACTTAAGCCAAAAATGCTCCAAATGATCCAAACCTCGTCCAAAACTCACCCGAGCCATTTGGGACCCCGTCCGGATATACCAACAAATTCCATAATATAACACGGACCTACTCGAGGTCTCAAATCGTGCATAACAACATCGAAGCGATGCGCACCTCAATTTAAACTTGGATGAACTTTGAACTTTCAACTTCCAAAACTCGTGCCGAAACATATCAAATCAACTGGAAATGAACCCAAATTTTGCACACAATTCCAAAATGACATAACAAAGCTATTCCAATTTCCGGAACCACAATCCGAATCCGATATCCAAAAAGTCAATTCTCGGTCAAACTTATGAACATTCCAAAACTTCAAATTTCCAACTTCCGCCAATTAGTGCCTAATCCTTCTAGGAACATCCAAATGCAAATCCAGACATATGCCCGAGTCCAAAATCACCATCCAAACCTAACGGAACCGACAAAACTCCAATCTAAGGTCAAATACTAAATAATCAAACTTGGTCAACTCTTCCAACTTAAAGCTTCAACAATAAAATTCATTCTTCCAAATCGATTTCGGATAACCTGAAAACCAAAACGGATGATTCACACCAGTCATAATACATAATACGATGCTACTCAAGATTTCAAATAGTTGAACGGGATGCAAATGCTCAAAACGACCGGTCGGGTCGTTACATTTAAGTTTATAAAAAGTTAACACTTTTGGTTTTCGTCAAATATTTAACGAACTTTATTTGTTAGATTTGACGGGAACCGTCAAGAAAAAAAGATTTAGTTTTAAACAATAGGAAAGTATCATCAACTCTCAAAAATACAACACAAAAAACTATAAACATCATAGAAATTACAGCTCAAAATTTGCACTAGACTCTAAGAGTAGAAAAAATAGCATAAACTATAAAAAAAATATACCTCTAAATGTGAGTTCCCACTAATTTTGTTTTTTCCATTCACAATTTTTGTTAAATCTAACGTAGAAAGTATGTTAAATATTGAGACCAAAAGTGTTAATTATAACAAATTTTAAAAAGAGGAATTTTCAGAAACCACTATTGCGTAGTGGCTATTAACTTTCTATAGCTACCATATACATAATTACTTCCTATAGATATTATTCACTTGTTACGGTAATGTATTCGCGATATTCGCGCTACTGTATTCATGAATACAGTAATGTATTCGCGGTATTCGCGCTACTGTATTCGCGCCATGTATTTATGAATACAATAACGACAATCACCTTAAAAATAGGTCTCTCCAGTTGTATAATAATGGAAAGAGGATCAATTAACGTGATACAGTCCTAATATAACTCAACAAAATCAATTCTAACCCGCCTTATAATCAACTCAATTAATTAGAATAATTTTTCAGACGCTAAATACAAAAAACAGGGCATTGTATATTCAGCTTCAACAAGACACTATCTGCAGAGCTTCAAAGTTTCAGTCAATTTTTTTTTATATAGTTCGAGGTTTTGATTTGACCGTCATTTATAGGAATTTTTTCTACTCGGAATTGATAAAAGTATCTACAGAATATTTAGTAGTTCAATTTACTAGATGGTAAGCTTAACAGTGCTAATTCATCATTCTGTGAAGTGGAACATTGAAAATTGTTATGTCGATTATTCGATTGAGGAGATATTGATAAAGGAGTATACTTCGTACAATGATTTAGTTGCTTCAATTTTGAAGCAACTTGACATATATTTGAGCTCCAAGTCAACTAAAATTGAATACAAAGTGGTAGGAAATTGCACGCCTATGGAAATACACAACGACATGGGTTTCAGGGCTTATGTAGAGTTGAAACGGAGAACAGGACATTCGGGATGTATCCATTGTTTATAACTACATTGAATAAAGAAATTGTAGAAAGAGGAAGTTTAATTTAAAGTGACCTAATGCATCCTGCTGCTGTAGATGATGTGAATACATTTGATACAATTGATACACTTGCACTTGTGTCTTTAAACTCAGGTGAACCAATTGAGGTTTTCGAACCGAAAAGGGATTTGATTATTTCAAATATTAATCAAAAAGAGTGATGGCAGGACAAGTATTTAAGGATAAGGCCATATTGAAGGTGGTGATGGAGAAATATGCAACTGTAGAAAGGTTTCAATTCCGTGTTGATAGGTCAAATGCTATCAGGTTTGACTACTATTACATACTACAACTTCATAATATATGATGCATTCAACTGTATGTTTGTGCATTCATAATAGTTTTATACTGTATTCAAAGCAACATATTATGAATACGGAATATATTATGTTGTATTCATAATATATGTTGTCTTTCATAGTATGTTTCTGTTTTGGTATTTTTAATAAAATGTGCTGAAATAGTTATGGAGAAGTGAACCATTTATATTAGTGAATTCATAATACACTGTTGTATATAATATATTCAACATTTTTTCTGTTGTATTAATGTGACATATATTGTATTTCATTGTATGTTTCTATATTCAAAACTTTGTTGAAAAATGAAAATGTTGTGTGTCTCTGGTTAGGAAACAATGAGCCGAATCAGCTGTAGGAGTAATTCTCCAGCCGTATTCAAATATGCATAATGCCCCATTTATACAACTGTATTCAACATTATCCTGCCGTGATCTATATATAATGTATTCATACATAACCAATTATATTTGTAACACAAATGTATTTGCAGCTATACCTTGTTATGTATCTGAGCTTTGTGAATGTAAATTTAAGGCTTCTAGTATTAACAAATCACAAATATTCAAAGTGAGGAAGTTCAATGATAAGCATACATGTTGTTTGAAGGATAAGGTGTATGAGCAACATCAAGCAACCAGTAGGTTGACTAGGTGAATAATTAGGTCCAATTTTACTAATCATAAGAGGAAATACACGCCAAGGGATATAATTGATGATGTGAAATCGGACTTTGTTGTCGATGTTAGTTACATGTTGGCGTGGCGCGCTATAGAAAAGGCAGTGAATTTCCTAAGGAGTGAACCAGCTTATTCATACAATAAATTACTAGGGTACTTATATACACCGGATATAACTTATCTTGGTTCACATGTTAGAATGAAAAAATCTCCTAAAAATGAGTTCATGTATTTGTATATATCGTTGTTTGCTTTTATAAAGGGATTCGATTACTATAGACCCATCATCGTTGTGGATGGCAGCCACCTAAAATCAGCATACACAGGGACATTCCTTTCGGCTAGCACGTTGGATGGTGCAGGTTAGTCAATTAAAAAAAATACATACAAGATATACTAACATAGAAAATGCTAATTTAATTATTTAATATAACTGTAATGATATTTTTTGTCTGTATGCAATTGTATTTACAAGACATATACTGCCACTAGCACATGGTGCAGTTGATTTGGAGAATGATGCCGCTTGGTTAAGTTCTTTGAGCAATTTAAGAAAGCTTATGGCGAACGGGAAAAGATGTGCATCGTTTCATATAGGAATAAGAGCATCATCAAATCTGTATCCAGAGTATATCCTACCGTACCCCTTTTTGCGTGTATATGGCATCTATGGATCAATGTATAAAAGAAGTTCAAAAAGAGTCATGAGAAGTTGAGCGAGGTATACTTTTCAATGGCAAAAGCATACACCCAGGATGAATTTGATAGTTTAATGGAAAAGGTGTAGAAGGTGGATATTCGGGTGAAAGATTATTTGGAATTAGCTGGATATGATAAGTGGGCTAGGTTGTATGCACCTGTTAATCAGGGATGGTCTATGACATCAAATATTACTGAGTCAATCAATTTGGCACTTGTATCAGCAAGAGAATTGTCAATATATGACTTCCTAGAAGAATTTAGGAAGATGTTTGGACGTGGGAATTTCAGCAATCGAAAACAACCCTCACACACTCACAACACTTGGGATAAAATATCAAGAGATTCTTACATTGAATAAGGCACTGTCTACACGTATGACTGTAAGTTTTCTATAGTTTGTATAATTACTTGCATTGACAAAATTAAAATATATAAATACATCATGTACTTATGTCAGATACAACCTGTAATAGTAACCTATTGCCTGCATATATCTTTATAAACCTATTGCTTGTATTCAGTTGTATTTAACTATTGTATTCAGTGTGTTTCAATATTTGGCTTTCACTGTCGCATTCATTATATTCAATGTTTCAATTAAAATGTATTAACTATTTTGTACTCAGTGTATGCAAATGTACTTGTATTAACAATATCTATACATGTTATTACTACTGTATTCAGTATATTTTATTTATTTATTGTATTTCTATTTATATTCAGAGTATTTTACTATATTTTACTATATTTAAAAAATAAATGTATTCACTGTTTATATTCTATTTATTTTAGTGTTTGTATTTGGTGTATTTCAAATATTTATATCATGTATTCATGTATACTGTATGTACTCCATGTATTCGTGGACAAATACATGTTTTGTACAAATGTCCAAAACTAATTTTCTCTGTTTAATGTAGGTTGTACAATCTACTGAACACTTGCACATGGTGAATGATCAAGGAAGGCATTACACTGTTTGCCTCCAAAAGAAAAATTGTAGTTGTGGAAGGTTCCAAGTTGACGAGTTACCATGTCCACATGCTTGGGCTATCTTAAAAAGTAAGTTTCTAATGCCGGACGATTATTGCTTAGACTATTACAAACCAAAGTCTGTTGTAATAACATACGAGGTGCCTATATATCCTCTCCCTCATGGAAGTGAATGGAATATACCAGCAGAGGAAGTTGTCTTACCACCCATATGGAAGAGACCTCCTGGAAGGCTAAAGAAGCGCAATAAGCCATTAAGTGAATTGCTTCAGAAGAAGAGTCAACATTCGTGTAGTATATATGGGCAGGATGGACATAATAATCGTACTTGTAGAAATGCCCCATGTAGGAATTAGTTGATGTTCTGATTTTAATTATGTCATGGCCCTAATTTTCCTCCGTAAAATGTCATAATAGCACCTAGTCTTAGGGACTAGGTAAGCCTAATAGTTACTGAATTAAAGGCAAATTCAACCAACAACTATTAAATATGAAATATAAACTTATCAATAGAAGCCAACAATCCCAAAATCGATAGCACAAGTCATAAGCTCTAATGGATTTACTAGAAAATCTCTAAATACAACTGTTTCGGAATAGGAATAAACAATACAAAGTAAAATTTTAGAAGGTGACTCCGAGGCCTGCGAACGCGACAACAGGTATACCTTGAGTCTCCACAGAAATGCTCAAATAACTAGCTAATGATCAACAAACTTCGAGGTACCTGGATCTACAAAAAAATGTGCAGAAAGCGTAGCATGAGTACACCACGGCGGTACCTAGTAAGTATCAAGACTAACCTCGATGGAGTCACATATCGGACTTAATAGCCTGTATAAGTATGAATGTGAAACTAACAGGGAAAAATGTCATTATAAAACTAAATATGGTAGAAGTAACAAAACAATAATCACAATAGGAAACTAGAGACATCAATTAACAATAGGGAATGAGCAAGTAACACGCCATAGAGTAAGTTGAACATAGTTTAAGTTTGGTGAAACCAAATAAAGAAAAACAAGTAAAAACTCAGTAAGAATAACCGCTTTCACACAAGATTTATTCAAGAATTTCCCCGATGTACCAAATTCCTCAAAATCATGAATCACGGGTCCCAAATCGCTTGGCATATTGTGCCCCCATTATGAATTTCAACCGCACGGACAACTCACGTGCCAATACCATTAATACCTCATATCTACACGCTCACATGCTAAGGGAGTGACAATATCTCATATACTCATGGACAACTCACGTGCCAATAATAACAATAACTCATAACCGCACGGACAACTCACGTGCCAATAGTACAACTCTCAAACAGAAGGCAAGTGTATGAAAATATATGTAAATGATCAATAGACACCATCGTTCATCTTCTCAAACCGATATGGGTGATTAACTATGTGTATGCTTGTGCAAGTGTTCTATCACAACTCGAGTCAACATGTAAGAGTAGAACCAATGAATGGCACATAATGGATAATCACCACAAATTGTACAACGAATAACTCACACAAGGTAGGCATCCACTACACAAATATTATCAATAACAACGCCCCCAAGACATCACAAATCATCCCCGATATAGCCCACCTTGTCTCGCCACGTGCGCAACACTAAAGTAAATGCCCGCCTTGTCTCGCCACATGCGCATAATAATATTCCCACCTTGTCTCGCCACATGCGCAAGCCCACATATATAGCCCGCTTTGTCATGCCGCACGTGCAAATATCAATAATAAAAATAGCACGGACAACTCATGGGGAACACCCCGACAATCCTCTCAACAATACTACATGTGCCAAAAACATAACAACAAAGTATAATGACTTTCACCATATGTGTCCATATGCCACAATATTTCCTCAAAACAATTCCAATACCACACCACACATAGCCCTCGGCTCAACAACACTGAGTACAACAAATAAAACAACAATAACATGAGAGTACGACAAGTAAATCAACACCAGAATTACAGAACAAAAAGAAACGAAAGAACGAGCTCACAATGAAAGGCACAATAAATAATAATGGTTTCAAACAAGAAGAACTCAACAAGGAAAGTGATAGTGTGTAACGACAATATCTAATAAAAGTAACTCAACAATTGAAGAGATGACATGTAACAAATTTTTTCAAATAAGCATAAGTCAACAATGGAAGGAATGACAAAAACTTCAACTAAGGTTAAGCAATTACGGAAAGAGACAGGATGTCAATAAAAGAGGCAACAATTTCAATTAAGGCACATAGAGTTTATTTAGCAAATGGAGAATTTAACAAGATAAGACAACTTCACTTTTAATAAATATAAGAACCTAAGAGTCTAACATAATCAAATTTTCACAAATAAGCCCGAGTACGTACTCATCACCTCGCGACACGGCTTTCACATTACACAAATTGCACAAACAACTCAAATCCTAAGGGGTTGTCCCCCCCTCCCC
>MCJB01012129.1:54762-87437 GCA_002018475.1 Nicotiana obtusifolia
CCCCCCCCCCCCCCCCCCCCCCCACAAAGTTAGGCAAAATACTTACCTCGACGAAACTAAACCGACACTCTAAAATGACCTTCTCTTGTAAACCAACCTCCGAAAGGCTCAAATCTTGTCAAAATCATTTCATAAGATCAATAAAACTCATAGGTAACAATTTAGGAAAATAAAAACTTCGGTTTTAAATTAAAACTAAAAAGTCAACCCGAAATTCAACCCCAGGCTCGCACCTTGGAACCCGACAAAAATTCACAAAATTCGAACACCCATTCCTTACAAAAATACTAAATTTCGATCACAACTCAGTCCTCAAATCCTCAATTTAAGGCCTAGGAAGTTTCTACAATTTTCTCTCTAATTTTCTACGCAAATCACTAACTAAATGATGAAATCAATGATAAAGTCATGTATATTAACCAAAACCGAGTTAGAATCACTTACCCCAATTCATGTGGTGAAAAACGCCTCAAAAATCGCCTCAATCCGAGCTCCATAGCTCAAAATATGCTAAAATACCCGAAACCTTCGAAATAGAGTACTTAAAAGTTTGTTCCAGGGGTACCCTTCGTGATCGCGATTACAAAAATTTTCCAGGATAGTTTTTCTTTATGCATTCGCGGCCATTTCCCCGCGATAGCGATGAACAAACTTCTATTATCTCTCCCCAAATTATTCTAGACAGCATGTAGTGTATCAGCCATAACTTTTTGTACAAAACTACAAATAATAAACAGTTTGATTTTTTGAAAATTAGACATAAAGGGCTACATTTGCATTTTTGAATCATTTCCAAATTCATTATAGATTGCAAGATATAAGCTTCCAAAGTCGGGTCAGTGACAACAGAACTTTCCTCTACGAGACCGCGAAAAGCCTTCCACGATCGCGATTCACAGGCCCATTTTCCCCAGTTTACTCTTAGAGATTGCGACCAATTCTACGCGATCGCAATGCACACAACTGTAGCAAAAAACTAGCAACTAAAAATGGCCTAGAAATTGTCTAAAACCACCTCGAAACTCACCCGAGCCCCTCTGGACCCCGTCCTAACATACCAGCAAGTCCTATAACATAATGTGGACCTGCTTGAGGCCTCAATTCACATCAAACAACATCAAAACTAAGGTTGGCTAGTGGTCCCATTCCAACCGGACCGGACCAGTTAGGGACCGAAAACCGGCCCGGACCGGTCCGGACCGGTTGGAATCGGACCAATTAAAGGGGGGGCTACTGGTCTGGTGGCGAAACGGCTCTAGGCATTTGGACCGGATGGACCGGAATAAATTTGGTCCGGAACCGGACCGGACCGGACCGGTTCGGCAGTGACTTAAGCTTATTTAAATTATAGCCGTTGGCCAACGGCTCTATTGAGGAAATAGCCGTTGGGCAACGGCCAAAAACGGCTATTTTAACCCCATAACCACCCCATAACCCTCTCCCTAACTATTTTTTCTTACAAATACCCCATTATTTCATCATATTATTCATAAAAATCATCAAACTCTCTCTAATTCTCTCAAAATCATCTACAGTATTGCTATTTTGTTACTTTGGCTACTTGTCTAAATCTAAATTCCACAATTTTGATATTTATCAAGTTTTACTTGGAGTTGCTAACTTGCTATCAATTGAAGGTTCAAGTTTCAACTTCATCTCAATTATACGGCTATATTGGTTGGTCGTTCCTATCTCTACTCTTTAATTATATTTTTGTGATATATTTATTTTATTTGCTATTAAATTATAATTATGTCTCAAAGAGGTTCAATTGGAACTAGTAGTGGGGGGCGGGCACGTAGTTCTAGTCAACACGTAGAGGAAAATCAATATTATCATGATTTTAGCTCCTTTAATCCACTTGATTCACAAAACATAGAAGCGGAATTTAATTATGAAACTGGGGTTAATTTAGAAGAACAACGTGAATTTGAGGCTAGTCCACCTGAAGTTCAGTCCGACTTGCCTCCTCCCATACCTCCCACTAGAGCCCCGGTTCAACGTAAGGATAGATCTGAGGTTTGGGAATTTGTACAGAAGAACAAGGATACTCAGACGGCCGTTTGTGGTCTTTGTGGACATGTGTGGATGTTTAGAACTGGGGGTAATGAAGGTGGGACGGGTAAAATTAGAACTCACTTATTAAAGAAACATCCCAAGGAATGGTCAATGCGGGCGGGGGGTATTTATCTTGGAACCGAGCATGGGGGGTATCACATGATGCATCCTCGGGTATCCAAACTAAACTTAACCAAACAACAGGAGGAATTCTTAGTTATGATAAACAAAGGGATAGAGAAAATATTGCTAAACTAGTTGCGGTAGAGGGTTTGCCTTATAGTTTTCCTTCTTCTACTGGTTTTGTTCGATATATCCAAGCTACATATAATCCTTCCTTTAAAGGTTTTCCAAGAACAACTGTAAAAAATGATATTATTAAATTTAAAAATGAATATAGAGATTATTTGAGATATTTATTTGATAACTTTGACACTAGAGTATGTCTTACAACTGATATGGGTCGTTCTACTAATAACTGCGATTATATTACTGTTACTGTTCATTGGATAGATCCTGACTGGGTCTTCCAAAAACGTATAATTGCATATAAAGTAGTTGATGAACCACACACGGGAAATTATATTTCCAAAACTGTTTCATCAGTTTATCGTGCTTATTGTTTGACTAATAAAGTTTTTAGTATTACAGTAGATAATGCTACGAACAACACAGAAGCACTTAGGAATTTAAGACCTATTTTAAACCCCCCTTTTGAGGAATTTTTTCATGTTAGATGTGCATGTCATATCTACAACTTAGTAGTCAAAGACGGTCTTGACTTATTTAACAACATTATTGAAAAGGTTAAAGTAGCTATTCCCTTTATTTTTAGAAATAAAAATCAACAAAGAAAAAGAGAATGGGAAAGAAAATGTATAGAATTAGGAATGCCGATTAGGAGAGTTCCAAAAGAAGTTTCTACTAGGTGGAACACTCTATATGAAGCATTAACGGTTGCTTACGAATATAGAGAACCTATAACTCAAATGTATAGTAAATATTTTATGGAACTTTACCACCTTAAGGAGGAAGATTGGAACCTTGTTGAACATCTCCTCCAGTTTTTAGAAAAATTTTATCATGCTACTTTAGAATTTTTTGGACAGCATTATCCAACTACTCCTACTATGTTATACTATATAGCTGGCATATCCGAATTATTAAAATTATATAGGCATATACTTCATATAAAATGGCTGTAGAGGCCACGATTGAAAACTTTAAAAAATATTTTTTCCCAATTCCTCAACTTTTTTACATTGCTTCTATGTTGCATCCTGCATTTAAATTAAAGTTAACTGAACGACTTGTTCTGGAAATATACACAAATTTAGATATTCCACCTCTTGAAATTGCAACTAACAAGTACTCGAGTGTAGATGTTGCTCGAGGTAAAGTTTCTACTGATTTTCAGGCTGTTTTCGCAAAGTACAGAGCTTGGGCAGAGAGTGCTACACCAACTGCACCGATACTTTCAACCGGTGAAAGTTCTTCTCAATTAAGCAAACGGCATGCTGGGATGAGCAGCTTTGGAGGACTTGATCAGAGGCTGCTTTCAGAACAAGATGACTACGGGGAGGAATACAGCGAGTTCCAAGTCTACTTGATCCAGTATCCGAAGAAACTTACAAGTTTTGGAACTCACGATCTATTGGATTACTGGAAGAGTCAAGAAGCACAATTTCCAATACTTTCAAAAATGGCCCGCGATATCTTGACAATTCAAGCGCCATCAGTTGCGTCGGAGAGCGCTTTCAGCCAGGGAAGATTCAGATTGGAGATCATCGACATTCACTGAGAGAAGAAGTAATGGAGACAGGAGTCCTATTCAGAGATTGGATCAGAGCAGAGCGAAGAAACTTTGGAATACCGGAGCTTTCACAGAAAAAAGATAGAGCATACATGGATCAAATATTGAGCGACGGAACAAGCGAAGAAGGGAATCAAACCAACGAGACGGAAGATGAAGAAGATCAAGAAGAAGAAGACGACGAACCGGAACAACAACAACCTGTTCCAAAGGAAAAGCCTACAGCTATATTAAAAAAACTAGCGAGCATGTTTAAAAGAATGTAATTTTATACATCAAATTACATATTAATAAAATTGCTCCAAGTTCACATCACAACTCTTGTGTTCTTATATTTTATAATTTTACTAACTTTGTATATATTTCAAGGTTTGAAATTTGAATCTAATTATAAATTTTGAAACTAATTCAAAGTTTGTAAGAATATTATTGTAACTTCTTTAATTCTAAGTTTTAACTTTGAAACATACTTTTCATTTCAAATATATATTCAAAGTTAGTAATATTTAATTGTTATATTTTCAAAAACTTATAATTTCCTTCTACTAGACTACTACAAAATTTATAATTTTACTAACTTTGTGTATATTTCAAGGTTTGAAATTTGAATCTAATTATAAATTTTGAAACTAATTCAAAGATTGTAAGAATATTAGTGTAACTTCTTTAATTCTAAGTTTTAACTTTGAAACATATTTTTCATTTATTTATAAAGTTAAATAAAGGAGGCAAATGGCAATTATTAAAAAAAATTAAAAAAATAGAATAACCGGGTGACCGGCCGGACCGGACCGGATAAAACCGGTAGACCGGCCACCGGTACCGATCACGATCCGGTCGCAGCATTTTTAATCGGGGGGACCGGACCGGAAATGACCGGTTAGGTCCGATTCTCGCCCAGTAAACGTACCGGACAGAAAAAAAAATCCGGTCCGTCACCGGACCGGACCAGTTGCCACCCCTAATCAAAACTATGAAGCACCTCAAATCGAACTTTATGAACTTATGAACTTTCAACTTCTACAAACCCATGCCGAATCATATCAAATCAACCTAGAATGACGTCAAATTATGCATGCAAGTTTCAAATGACACAACAGAGCTATTTCAACTCCCGAAATAGCAATCTGAACCTGATATCATCAAAGTCAACTCCTGCTCAAACCTTGCAACCTTCCAAACCTTCAACTTTTTCAACTTTTGCCAAAATGCATCAAATAAACCTACGAACCTCCAAATCCAAATCCGGACATACGCCTAAGTCCAAAATCACCAGATGAAGCTACTAGAATCATTAAAACATCATTCCAGAGTCTTCTACACAAAAGTCAAACTCCGGTCAACTCTTTTCACTTAAGCTTCTAAAACAAGAATTGTTCTTCCAGATCAATCCTAAATCATCCAAAAACTGAACTCGACCACACACGCAAGTCATAAATACATGATACGAAGATGCTCGAGACCTTAAACCACCAATCGAAATGCTAATTCTCAATATGACCGGTCGCGTTTTTACATTCTCCCCCTCTTAAATAAATGTTCGTCCTCGAACGTGCCAATAATTGTTCCAAAGTCATCAAATCACTGAGTGTACTCACCATACATATACTCGTGGGTGACCCCACGTCACCCCAATCCACATAAGCCCTACAACACCATCTCCGCTGAAGATTCTTTTTCCACCAACACTAATAAGCCTTAGAACCAAATTTTTCACCATCGGATCATTTTCAAAAGACCCGATTCGCACATCCACACACGGTATCACCCTCAACCAACTGCAATAACCCGTGCCTACACCTGCCAAGTACAACCACACGATGTAACACATCACACATATGCCCATAACATCTCTAATTACAAAAGCTGCCCATAATCAAATCCAGCACCGGCAATTAGCCCCATATCAGCTAGAACCCTGTTCTAAACCTTCACAACACTGATAACGATGCAAGAAATGTGGAGACCTCGTAACTGTTCATCCGAATCAACAAGTCACATCTAACGCCGCCTAGGCACATACCTCGCGAGCTAAAACCCAATAAGCACCGCGCGAATATAATTTAATCTGCAAAAAGACACACGTGAAAGATTTATCAAACAAGCCTGACAGGCACAACTCCCTATTAGTACCATACTACGAGTCAATTTCATAAGAGAGAATCAAAATATATGAATAAATCACTAGAATCTCATCCTAATATAACTCCACAGGGGCCCATAGCCTGGTTCGAACATATCAATATCGCATGATGATGCGAGGATCCCATCCTCATCTCTGAATTACAAGTAGTATACATATCATATCAACTGAAACCTTCCACATCGGACCCCCACAACGGTAGAGCATCTAAATCACAAATCGTTATCAACCACCCAAAAATCACATCAAAACCTACTGTAATGGGTAACAGAAAGTCACTCCTAGTTCTCGTAGCTCTCAATAAAACGAAACGACAGACACGGGCTACCATTTGTAGAATCTCCTAATAGGGGTAAACACATAAGTAGAGTACAAAATCACGAAACTCACTCATATATGAAGCAAAATAGGAGGACTCACCCCGATAAACAAGTTCGAAACAAAATACGAATGATGCTCCTCTATAACAAATCGAAACCATACCTATACGACATCATCTAGTGCAGCGGCCTCAGCCCTACCATAGAAAGCAGATCAACGGGCCAGGCCTCCCCCTCTTGGGTGCCCTCTACTCGCCTGACCTGCTCCCCAAGCTGGGGTTGAGGGATATCAGCAAATAGAGCAGGACTCGTAGCCCGAATACACAGCTATGACACATCTATCTGGAGTCTGGGATAATCTCTCACTATATGGCTTGTATCTCCACACACAAAGCAACCCCCTACACTGGCATGGCTGTGGAAGCTGTCCGGTACAGGCACTTTGAAACCCATGGATATTTGAAGCACCACGTGCAGTCTAAAGTGGCTGACCCACAAAACCTTTACCATGGCGTACCCTTCCTCCAAAATAGGGACTAGTAGATCCTCCTAGTCCACGAGGCTTCTTAGCCTCCCTGTCCTCTCTCTCCTGAACCCGCATGTCCCCAATCTCCTGGTACTGCATGCCCTCTAATCGGCGAGCAATCTCTACCACCTGCTGAAATGGAACATCCGTCTCCAACTTCCAAGCCATGCTAAATCGGATATCATAACTGAGCCCCTCAATGAACCTGCAGACTCGCTCTCTAACTGTAGAAACCAAAGCAGGTGCATGTGTGGACAAATCACTAAATCTAATGTCATACTCTAATAGTGACAAAGTGCCCTAGCAACTGCTCAAAATCTGCGCGCCATACATCCCTAAGAGTCTGGGAAACAAACTCTCTCAAGAATATCTTTGAGAACTAATCCATGAAAGTGAAGCTGAATCGGCTGGGCTACCCCACTTGTATGTTTGCCACCCCTAATATGCTGCTCCCTTAAGCTGGAACGTAGTAAAAGCAATCCCACTCGTCTCCACAATACCCATAGTGCGGAGAATGCGGTGGCATTCCCCTAGAAAACCATGTGCATCCTTTGAAGCCAAACCACTGAAAGTAGGAGAGCAATACTTCTTGAACCTCGCAAGTCTAAGTTGTTCCTCCTCAAACGCTGATTCCTTAACCAACCGCTAAACTGGAACAACAGGTTGTGTCGGCATGGCACCTGGAACCTGACCAACACGGACTCACTACTTTGGAGTATGGGCGGCGGGAGTCGGAGCTCTTCCCCCGGTCTGTGAAGTAGCAGGTGCAACCGGAATCAATTCTGCCTGAGCCAATGCACCAAATATGCTCAGGAACTGTTCTAAGGTCTCTTGAAGACCGGGGGCAACAACATGTGCCTCCGATATCAAATCAACCTATGAACCTCCAAATCCAAATCCGGACATAAGCCTAAGTCCAAAATCATCATACGAAGCTCTTGGAATTATTAAAACACCATTCCGGAGTCGTCTACACAAAAGTCAAATCCGATCAACTCTTTTTTACTTAAGCTTCTAAAACAAGAATTGTTCTTCCAAATCAATCCTAAATCACCCGAAAACCAAACTCGACCACACACGCAGTCATAATACATGATACAAAGATGATCGAGACCTTAAACCACCAAAATTAATTCTAATTCTTAAAACGACCGATCAAGTTGTTACAAATTCCTTCAATCATTGTTTTTGGATTTGTTCAAATTTTTCTATTACTTATTGATTTCTAGATGTATTTGATTGTTCCTGGATGAATCTTTTAAAGGTAGATGATGCATAAAAAATAATGTATATATATGTATATATATACGTATAACAAGACATTATAGAATGTGGTTACATACATTGTTATAATAAAATTCAAATATTGTTGAATACAGAATACATCTTCATAGAAGTATCTGATTCTATGATTTGCCTAAATATCTTTGCGGGTGATTCATTGTCGCTTATCGCATCGGCGTCTAACTTCCGCATAGCACAGTCCCAAAGGAGTGCACTATATCTTAGCTAAATTAGGATCAAAGTTTGTTTGTGGAACCAATCCACAAGTGCTCAAATACTCTGCATATGCCGCGACATACAACCCACAATCCGTGAAAAAAGTAGATTGACAACAGTTGAATAAAAAAAGAATTTAATGCATACATGCTCCCAAATCCTTGTTGAGGCACATTTAAAACAAACACAACATCAAAAGCGCCAGTTTGTGCCTTGTCATCATATGCTGGTTCTGGGGACCAATCTATGCCTTGCTTGTTTCTGTAAAAATTACAGATCGATAGGTACAGAGGTATAATCTTAGCAAGCTTATGTATCTCAGAACTAACATAAGCATCATGACCTGCTGATCGGTAGGAGTCATGCACATTGATACGTCTATGTAATAACCCGACAAGTCATTTTGGCATTTGCATTTTGTTCAGCTATTTGAAGTCTTGAGCAGCATCATATGATGTATTATGACTTTTGTGAATCATCAATTTTGGTTTCAGGTTATTCGGAATTAATTTGGAAGAATGAATTTTATGATAGAAGTTTCAAATTTTGAAAGTTAACCAAGTTTGACCTTTTAGTATTTGACCTCGGATTCAAATTTTGATGGTTCTGTTAGGTCCGGATGGTGATTTTGGACTCGAGCGTATGCCCGAATTTACATTTGGATTTCTAGAAGGTTTCAGCGCTAATTGGCGAATGTTGGAAATTTTAAGGTTTGGAAAGTTCATAAGTTTGACCAGGAGTTGACTTTAATGATATCGGATTTAGATTGTGGTTCTGGGAATTTGAATAGCTACGTTTTGTCATTTGGAACTTATGTGCAAAATTTGAGCTTATTCCGGGTGGTTTTAATATGTTTCGGCGCGAGTTTTAGAAATTGAAAGTTCAAAAGTTAATTAAGTTCGATTTTGAGGTGCGATTTATTGTTTCAATGTTTTTATGCATGATTTGAGGCCTCGAATAGGTCCGTGTTATGTTATGGTTCTTGTTGGTATATTTGGACGGGGTCTCGAGGGGCTCGGATGAGTTTCGGATGACATTCAGATTAATTTGTCGCATGTTGCAATTTGTTGAGGCTGTTGGTTCTAGTGTAGCTGCATCTGTGGAATATTGGTCACAGAAGCAACTTCGCAGATGCAGGGTTTTCTTCACAGAAGTGAAAAAAGTAGATGGGCATGAAGGTCGATATGCGCAGAAACGCAACTGCAGAAGTGGGAAATAGATCGCAGAAGTGATGGTTGGCTAGGTTCAAAGATTCTTCGCAGAAACAAAATTTGTACTGCAGAAGCAGGGGTCGCAGATGCGACGATATGATTGCATATGCGATGAAGACTGGGCAGAACTATATTTTAAGACTTGAGCTCGGTGTTTGGGCGACTTTGAAGAGGAATTTCACCACACGAATTGTGGTAAGCATTCTTAACTCGGTTTTGATTACATTTAATGAATCTATTCTTGTTTTTGGCATTTGGTAGATGAATTCAAAAGAGAAATTGGGGATTTTTGTCTAAAGTTTCCTAGAGTGAATTTTTTGGTTTTGAATTGGAGTCGGATTTGAGGGAAACTTGTATGGTTGGACTCGAAATTGAATGGGTTGTCGGATTTTGTGAGTTTTGACGGGTTTCGAGGTACGGGCCCGGGTTTGACTTTTTGGTTAACTTTGGGCTTTTGATTAAAGATTCGACCTTTATCATTTGGAACTGTTTCCTTAGGTATTATTTGATGTATTTGAATTGCTTTTGGCTAGTTCTGAGCCATTCGAAAGTCGGTACGCACGGGATGGCATTTTTGGAGTATCGCTTGGCTTGCTCAGTATTGGATTTTGCTTGTTCGAGGTAAGTAATACTTCTAAACTTGGTATTGAGGGTATGAACCCCTGAATATATGTGATATGTGTTTGGTGTTGAGGCGACGACATGCTAGGTAACGGGCGTGTGGGCGTGCACCATGTGAATTATAGCTCGATTGATTCCATAGTACTGTGTAGTTACCTAATCTTTTTTTTATCCATAAAATCTCTACATGCTAGAGTAATTGAGTTGTGATTCATGTTAGTAACCATGTTTAGGCTATATGCTTATTCTGTCAGGACCCACTGAGGTCATATCTGTTGTGAGTTATTTGCTTAAATTGCAGTTACACACTCAATCATACTCGTTCATTTGTATATCATATCTTATTCTCTTTGCTATTTATTGATACATGATATCATTATTTTAGGCCGATTTCATGAAATTGTGCGCCCGAGAGACTGGGAGAGATTGATGATAGAGTTGGGACCTGAGGGCCGGATTGTGAGTGGTATTGATGGGATCGGGCTGCACACCATACCAAGATTTATTATTCTTGTTTTGGATCTGCCTTGTATTATTGATTCATGATGGGATCGGGCTGCACGCCGTAGCAGGCTTTATTGATTCATGCCATGATTGGCTTATTATAGCGCTTGGGCTAAATCTGCCACTCCGGAGTCTGCACACCCATAGTGAGCGCATATGCTATTGATTCATTTTGGCTGGATCTACCTTGGACTAGACCTGCCCTGTATAGTGCTAAGTGACTGAGAGTGTTGAGGGCTGGATCTGCCCTGTTCAGTGCTGAGTGACTGAGTTTGTTGAGTGATTGAGCGTGATGAGTGGAAAGTGTGAGACATTGAGATTGAGTACTCTAAGAGTATGCATATGGTTTTGTCACTGTGTTGCATTGCATTCGACATGCACACTTGACATACAAGCATAGAGATGCATTTTCCTCAAGCTGTACGGTATTGCGTTATTCATGATTTCACATGCACATTGACATGTAGGCATAGAGACGTATTTTCCTCATGCCAATTGAAAATGAAACATTTACGTCTTGAAAGTTTTAGAAAAAAAAACACAATTTTACAAACTTACTCAGATTTTGGTGATTTCGGTAAAAGATTTAGGTTTTCACTTATATACTTGAAAAGCATGCCTATTTTCCGGAACTGTGAGTGAGCTGAGCATTATATCTTTGAGTTACTTCTTTTATCACTTTTATTATGTTCTAATGAACTGTTGTTGGCTATTGGTGTTGGACTCCGACCTTTGTTCCAGCTCGTCACTATTTTCAACCTAAGGTTAAGTTTGTTACTTATTGAGTACATGGGGTCGATTGTACTCATACTACATTTTTGCACCTTGCATGCAGATGTTGGATGTTGACGTAGGTGTGTACGGCGAGAGCTGGATTTGAAGATGTACTTGTGATACGATGATAGCTGCCTCTTGATCTTGGTAGCTTTAGAATTTTAATCTGTTCATTTATATTTCAAATAGATGATGCACTTTATTTCATACCAGCTTTATAAATTCTAATTCTTAGAAGCTCATGACTTGTACTATCAGTCCTTGGGATATTTTACAAAAGCTCAATTATTTCATCATTATTGTCTCATCAAATTCCACTGGAATTGATTTAGTTGTTAATTGGCTTACCTAGTGAGTTGGGTTAGGTGCCATCACGATAAGTTGGATTTTGGATCGTGACAAGTTGGTATCAGAGCTCTAGGTTCATAGGTTCTACGAGTCATGAGCAAGTGTCTAGCAGAGTCTTGTGGATCGGTTTGATGACGTCCATACCTATCTTCGAGAGGCGACAGGGCATTTAGGATAAACTTATCATCTTTCTTTATTTATCGTAGGCATTGATTCAGCTTGAAGCAAAACTTTTTGAATTCCTTCCACACACTCGTACACGCATCTGTGCGCTCGACATTTGTGTGCTGATGGTGGGTCAATCTAGAGGACTTGAGGCCGAGTTTTGACTGTAGCTTGAGCACGAGAATTTCAGTTGTTTGAGCATGTGCTTTTGGACTTATATGTCCGGCAGTGTCCCTATGAGTGAAATTTGTGGCTCGATGAGTAGCTGGATGGCTATATGATGAGTATGATTTGACAGCAAAATATGTTCAAGTGGTTTGAATGTGACGAGAAGAGTTTTCTTAAGATGTGAAAAGGACTATTGGGTGCTTGATTTCTATCTTGATGTGACGTATAGTCTCGAGTTATGAGAGTGTTGAAAGATTTTTCATGTTGTTTAATTGTGGAAAGAAGTAGATTTTCATGTCTTGTTGATGAGTTTAGACTCGAGAAAATTAAGTAATTGCATAGTAGTTGTGGCTGTGAAAGGGTATAGAGAGATGTCAGTTTGAGGCTAAGTAGGTAGGTTATAACCTTCGAGATGATCTACGGATATGTGATCCTTATGATGTTGGGTAGAGGCTTCCTTTTCTGCCAGTGGGTATAGGTGTAGTGATTTGAGTTTGGATTGGTTGAGAAAGTTGACCTGACCATCACGAGGATGAATACGAGATTTGCATATGATTTGAGATATTAGATGGTTTGTGTTACACGACCTTATGAAGGATATAGTTGAATCTCATTGGGGTATTATGGTAGTAATGGGGTATGGTTATTATAAGTTATTAGATATTTTATTCTATGGCTTTTAGCCAAGTGGGGGAGTCTGGTATCGGCTTGATTGCATGGTTATGCGTTGTATTGATTTCGGTCTGAGGCATACTTGTGGATCGGTTATGACTTGCAGAAGCTGGTTTTGAGGATGACTTAAGCAAGGAAATTTTTTGATGCATGATATATTACAATTTATGGGTATATGGAAATCATGGAATGATTGAGTTGTTATTCGTGAAGGAAGTAGTGTGCATGGAGTAGGATTCACTCGGTTGTTTAGAGGTATGGATTACTTCTATAGGTGTTGTCATGCTAACGGGGCACAGGTCATTCGGCTCATTTGGGCAGTGCAATTGAGATTTGAGCAGAGAGGAGGACTCTCGAGAAGGTTCTAATGGATTCAGGATTTACATATGGCAATTGAAAATTTTTCGGATTTGTATATGGCTAAGATCTAGGATTTGCATCGGATGGTGTTGGGGCTCGCTGTGTTTCTGTATTACTATAGATTCTACATTTCAGTATCAGAAGGGTGAAGGAAACGGCTTTAGATTCGCAGAAGGTCTCTTCAGAGTGGGTGTCTCGGTTGTGGTGCTTTGGGGTGCTTAAGAGGGAATTCAGTGGCTTATGGGCCTTAGGACGGTTTAGTTTTATGCTAGGATCTCGTGGGGTGAGTTTTGGTTAAGGATCATGGTGTTTTGGCAAGGAGAAGTGTCAACTTGAGGGTAATTCGGAAGCAACTCAGAGAAATAAGATAGCTTGGAAGTAGGTTGGATCAACACGGTAATGGATATGATCGATTTTTTGGGTTCTTATGATGTGGTGAGTCTCTACATGTGTTTTGTGGAAATAATCTTGGGTTTGGCGACCAGCATGGCTTGATTGAGTTAGAGATATTCAGTTCTGATGGCTTGGTTATGTGCAAACGGGTTTGAAGAGTTCTCGATGATTTTTGTCACGGCTTGAGATGGATATTTACTACCAGCATGAAGAGCATGTTATGTATTGTGATTTTCTCCTAGATGGGAACAAATGGAAGGTTTTTGACTGAGCGGGTATATATTCTACTGGTGACTCATAGTTGATATGAGATTCACATACTTTTTATATGATGGCATGATAGATGCCGTGTGTTGTGTGGGATTGAGATTTGCATGTGCAAGGTCACGGTTCAATTTTGAAGAGAAGGTCATGAATTCTTAGACTACATGGACGATTTCAGATGACCAGATGAATGCTATTACTACTTGGTATTGCCTGAGAAGGGTGCACATTTTAGAAGGTGCACTGTGTTCTGGCTTACAGATGCTTCATGGGTATTGCAGTACTCGGCTAGTTGATCAACTGCTGATATTTAGATTTTGCTATGTAGTGTGGAAGAAATATAGAAGTATTTCTCGTGGGGATGATTATGTATGATGGATATGTTAGTCATTCGAGTGCTGGGGTTGAGATCAGCTATGGCGATTCATGTATTCTATGAATTTGGAGACTAGAAGTTCTCAGAAGCAGATTGTTTCGTGGTTGTGGACTGTGAAGATGTGGCCAAAGCTAGCCATATAATAGTATGCATTATGGTTACGTCATTGTGGGCTTTCGGAGGATTATTTATCTCTTGTGGATGACCAGAGTTGATTTGGGGCCCATTGGTAGGCCAAATGAGGATGTGTATTCTACACCGAGTTGGATTTGTTGACTCAGCACCGTTATTGCTGAAAGGTGTGTCATTCACTTAGAGTTGACCTTGTTCATATTATGATATGTGCTATGTGTTACTCTTCTATGCTACGAGGGGTTGTGATTTGTTGGTTATATGCACAAATGGTGCGGTTTTGTTTGGTCCCAGTAGCGGAATTTGAGTGAAATAGTTATTAGGGTGTTGAATGGTTGATTGTGCCTTGGTTATGGTCTTTTCGTGCTATGGTATATGGTGTTATTTGCTTATCAATGGTTATGGTCATGCACTTGTATACTTGGTGTCGAATTGCTTATGGTTGTTGATTTTGAACATTGGGCCTTGAGGTATTTCATATGGATCGGTGTTTGGATGGGTCACGTATTGCAGCTGAGTTATGATGAGATACGATCCTTTGTGATAGATTCATGTAATTGGTTCTTCTGGGTGTGATGGGTTCTTAGCATTGCTGGTGGTGGTACTTGTTGAGCTTGCGAAATGGTTCTCTCATTTGAGTTATTTTTCGTTTTTGAGTGCATTTGAATTTTTACTTGTTGATGTTGGGGCTGCACAGTTTGTGATTCTAGGTAGTATTGGAGGCATCCTTTTCTACCAGTGGGTATAGGTATTGCAATTTGAGTTTGTATTGGTTGAGAAAGTTTACCTGACTGTCACGAGGGTGAATTCGAGATTTGCAGATTATTTGAGATATTAGATGGTTTGTGTTACACAACCTTATGAAGGATTTGGTTGAATATCATTGCAATATTATGTTAGTAATGGGGTATGGTTATTGTAAGTTATTAGATGTCTTATTCCATGGCTTTGAGCCAAGTGAGGGAGTCTGGTATCGACGATTTGATTGCATGGTTACGTGTTCTATTGGTTTCGGTCTGAGGCATACTTGTGGATCGGTTATGACTTGCAGAAGTTGGTTTTGAGGATGACTTAAGCAAGGAAATTTTTGGATGCATGATATATTACACTTTATGGGTATATAGGAATCATGGAATGATTGAGTTGTTATTCGTGAAGGATGTTTTGTGCATGGACTAGGATTCACTCAGTTGCTTAGAGGTGTGGATTACTTCTATGGAAGTTGTCGTGCTAATGGGGCACAGATCGTTCGGCCCGTTTGGGCGGTGCAATTGAGATTTGAGCAGAGAGGAGGAATCTCGAGAATGTTATAATAGATTTAGGATTTACATGTGGCAATTGAAAATTTTTTGGATTTGTATATGGCTAAGATCTGGGATTTGCATCGGATGGTGTCGGGACTCGCAGTATTTTTGTATAACTAGAGATTCTACATTTCAATATCAGGAGGGTGAAGGAAACGACTTTAGATTCACAAAAGGTCTCTTTAGAGTGGTGTCTCGGTTGTGATACTTAAGAGGGAATCCAGTGGCTTATGGTCCTTAGGGTGATGTGATTTTATGCTTGGATCTCTTGGGGTGAGTTTTCGTCAAGGATCATGGTGTTCTGGCAAGGAGAAGTGTCAACTTGAGGGTAATTCGGAAGGAACTAGGAGAAATAGGACAGCTTGGTAGTAGGTTGGATCAACACGGTAATGGATATGATCGGTTTTTTAGGTACTTATGATGTGGTGAGTCTCTACATGTGTTTTGTGGCAATAATCTTGGGCTTGGCGACCAGCGTGGCTTGGTTGAGTTAGAGATATTCAGTTCTGATGGCTTGGTTATGTGCAAACGGCTTTCGAAGAGTTCTCGATGGTTTTTGTCACGGCTTGAGATGGATATTTCCTACCATCGTGAAGAACATGTTGCGTTTTGTGATTTTTTTCCTGGATGGGAACAAATGGAAGGTTTTTGACTGAGCGGATATGTATTCTACTGGTGACTCATAGTTGATTATGAGATTCTTGTACTTTTTATATGATGGCATGATAGATGCGGTGTGTTGTGTGGGATTGACATTTGCATGTGCAAGGTCACGGTTCAGTTTTCAAGAGAAGGTCATAAAGTCTTAGACAACATGGACGGTTTCAGATGACTAGATGAATGCTATTACTACTTGGTATTGCCTCAGAAGGGTGCATATTTCAGAAGGTGCATTGTGTTCTGGCTTACATATGCTTCATGGGTATTGCGGTACTCGCCTGGTTGATCGATTGCTGATATTCAGATTTTGCTATGCAGTGTGGAAGAATTATAGAATTATTTCTTGTGGGGATGATTATGTATGATGTATGTGTTAGTCACTCGAGTTTTGGAGTTGAGGTCAGCTATGGTGATTTATGTGTTCTATGAATTTGGAGATCGGGAGTTCACAGAAGCTAATTGTTTCGTGGTTATGGACCGTAAAGATGTGGCCAGAGCTAGACAAATGATAGTATAGGTTATGGTTAGATCATCATGGACTTTCGGAGGATTATTTATCTATTTGTGGATGACCAGAGTTGATTTGGGGCCCATTGGTAGGCCCAATGAGGATGTGTATTATATACCGGGATGGATTTGTTGACTCAGCACCATTATTGCTGAAAGGTGTGTCATTCGGTTAGAGTTGAGCTTCTTCATGTTATGATATGTGCTATGTGTTGCTCTTCTATGCTGCAAGGGGTTCTGATTTGTTGTTATATGCAAAAATGGTGCGGTTCTGTTTGAGCCCGGTAGCGGAATTTGAGCGAAATAGCTATTGGGCTGTTGAATGGTTGATTACGCCTTGGTTATGGTCTTTTCGGGCTGCGGTATATGGTGTTATTTACTTATCCATGGTTATGGTCATGCCCTTGTGTAGTTGGTGTCGAATTGCTTATGGTTGTTGATTTTGAACATTGGGTCTCGAGGTATTTCATATGGATCGGTGTTTGGATGGGTCACGTATTGCAACTGAGTTATGATGAGATAATATCCTTTGTGATAGATTCGTGTGTTTTGGTTCTACTATATGTGATGGGTTCTTAGCATTGCCTTGTGGTGGTACTTGTTGAGCTTGCGTAATAGTTCTCTCATTTGAGTTATTTTTATTTTTTGACTGCTTGAATTTTTGCGTGTTAGTGCATGGGCTGCATAGTTTGTGATTCTAGGTAGTTTTGGTTTGGCGTGTCAATAGAGTAGCTAGTATTTGAGGAGATGAAGTCTTTGGTCCTGAGGTGATTGTTATCGAATTTGATTACGGTGTGTTTGGAAGAGTAATATTGGAAGTCAGCTTAGAATTTGGGTTATGGTCCTGGTTAGGCGAGAGAGCTCCATGACTTGTTGATCTGATAAGTGGTTATGGGTTTCTTTCATCCTCGACAGTGTACGAATGTTTTAGAACGAGATTTTTTTCTGATATGAGGTTTACTACCGGTATTGGGTTTGTATTTAGCAGTTACTGTGGTTAGAAGTCATTGCTGTGAGCATCTGAGTTATGTGGTATAGTATGTGATTGCATCTTAGGCTTTCGTTATTGCTTGATACAGCTTGTTCAGACTTGTACAGTGTGTAAATGTGAGTTAAGGTCTTGTAAGGGATTCCAGATAATGGAAATTGAGTTATACGGCTTACGGACTAAGGTTAAAGTAATGATCTTCAGTTATGTTGTGTTGTCGGGCCTATATTGAATACGGTGACATGGGATCACCCCCAGGTATGTGCATGGTAAGGTCACACCGCGGTTTGATGGCTTTGGAACGACTCTTGGCACGTTCGAGGACGAACGTATGTTTAAGTGGGGGAGAATGTAACGATCCGACCGGTCGTTCTGAGCATTTGCATTATGTTCAACTATTTGAAGTCTTGATCAGTATCATATGATGTATTATGACTTGTGTGAATCGTCGGTTTTGGTTTTTAGGTTATTCAGAATTAATTTGGAAGAATGAATTTCATGATTGAAGCTTCAAAGTTGGAAGAGTTGACCAAGTTTGACCTTTTAGTATTTGACCTCGGATTGGAGTTTTGATAATTCCGTTAGGTCCGGATGCTGATTTTGGACTCCGCGTAAACCCAAATTTACATTTGAATATTTATAGAAGGTTTCAGCGCTAATTGGCGAAAGTTGAAAATTTAAAGGTTTGGAAAGTTCATAAGTTTGACTAGGAGTTGACTTTGATGATATCGAGTTCGGATTATAGTTTCGGGAATTTGAATAGCTTCGTTATGTCATTTTGGACTTGTGTGCAAAATTTGAGCTCATTCCGAGTAGATTTGATATGTTTCGGCGTGAGTTTTGGAAGTTGAAAGTTCAAAAGCTCATTAAGTTTGATTTGAGGTGTGATTCATAGTTTTGATGTTGTTATGCGTGATTTGAGGCATCAAGTAGGTCTGTGTTATGTTATGGGACTTGTTGGTATATCTGGACGGGATCCCAAGGGGCTCGGATGAGTTTCGGACGAGGGTCGGATTAGTTTGTCGCATGTTGCAATTTGTTGAGGCTGCTGGTTCTGGTACAGCCGCATCTGCGGAATATTGGTCACAAAAGCGACTCGTAGATGCAGGGTTTTCTTCACAAAAGTGAAAAGGGCAGATGGGCGTGAAGGTCGCAGGTGCGGGTGCATGAGCGCATCTATGCTACTGCAGATGCAGTTCAATATGCACAAAAGCGCGACAATAGAAGTGGGAAATAGATCATAGAAGCGATGGCTGCTGGGTTCGGAGATTCTTCACAGAATTGAAATTTGTACCGCAGAAGTGGGGGTCACAGATGCTATGATATGATCGCATATGCGATGAAGCCTGGGAAGAACTATATTTTGAGACTTAGTCGTTTTCTTTTCACATTTTTTAGACATGGAGCTTAGTTTTTGGGTTACTTTGAAGAGGAATTTCACCACGAATTGGAATAAGCATTCTTAACTCGGTTTGGATTACATTTCATGAATCAATTCTCGTTTTTGGCCTTTGGTGATGAATTCAAAAGAGAAATTGGGGGTTTTTGTCTAAAGTTTCATAGAGTGAATTTTTGAGTGTTGAACATTGATTTGGAGTCGGATTTGAGGGAAACTTGTATGGTTGGACTCGAAATTGAATGGGTTGTCGGATTTTGTGAGTTTTGTCAGGTTTCAAGGTGCGGGCCGGGGTTTGACTTTTTGGTAGACTTTGGGCTTTTGATTAAAGATTCGACCTTTATCATTTGGAATTGTTTCCTTAGGTATTATTTGATGTATTTGAATTGCTTTTGGCTAGTTCTGAGCCGTTCGGAATTCAGTACGCGCGGGATGGCATTTTGGAGTATTGCTTTGCTTGCTCGGTATTGGATTTTGCTTGTTCGAGGTAAGTAACACTTCTAAACTTGGTATTGAGGGTATGAATCCCTGAATATACGTGATATGTGTTTGGTGTTGAGGTGATGCACATGCTAGGTGACGGGCGTGTGGGCGTGCACCGTGTGAATTATAGCTCAATTGATTCCATAGTACTGTGTAGTTACCTAATCTTGTTTTTATCCATAAAATCTCTACATGCTAGAGTAATTGAGCTGTGATCCATGTTAGACACGATGTTTAGGCTATATGCTTATTCTATCGGGACCCACTGAGGTCATATCTGTTGTGAGTTATTTGCTTAAATTGCAGTTACACACTCAATCATACTCGTTAATCTGCATATCATATCTTAGTCTCTTTTCTATTTATTGATACATCATATCATCATTTTAGGCCGATTTTCATGAAATTGTGCGCCCAAGAGACTGGGAGAGATTGATGACAGAGTTGGGACCTGAGGGCCGGATTGTGAGTGGTATTGATGGGATCGGGTTGCATGCCGCAGCAAGATTTATTATGTTTGGGCTGGATGTGCCTTGTATTATTGAATTATTATAGCGCTTGGGCTGGTTCTGCCCCTCCGGAGTCTGCACACCCGGAGTGGACGCAGTTGCTATTGATTCATTTGGGCTGGATCTGCCCTGTACAGTGCTGAGTGACTGATAGTGTTGAGGGCTGGATCTACCCTGGGCTTGATCTGCCTTGTTTAGTGCTGAGTGACTGAGTGTGTTGAGTGATTGAGCGTGATGAGTGGAAAGTGTGAGATAGTGAGATTAACTACTCTGAGAGTATGCATATGGTTTTGTCACTGAGTTGCATTCGTTCGACATGCACACTTGACATACAGGCATAGAAATGCATTTTCCTCATTTTGTACGGTATTGAGTCATTCATGACTTCACATGCACATTGACATGTAGGCATAGAGATGTATTTTCCTCATGCCATTTGAAAATGAAACATTTACCTGTTGAAAGTTTTGGGAAAAATACATAGATTATAAACTTACTTATACTTTGGTGATTTCGATAAAAGATTTAGATTTTCACTGATATACTTGAAAAGCATGCCTATTTTACGAAACTGTGAACAAGTTAAGCATTATATCTCTGAGTTACTTTTGTTATCACTTTTCTTATGTTGTTATGAATTGTTGTTGACTATTGTTGGTGGACTCCGACCTTTGTTCCAGCTCGTCACTACTTTCAACATAAGGTTAGGTTTGTTTCTTATTGAGTACATGGGGTCGGATGTACCCATACTAAACTTCTGCACCTTGCGTGCAGATGTTGGATACTGATGTTGATGTATACGACAGGAGCTGAATTTGAAGATGTACCTGCATTCCGATTATAGCTGCCTCTTGATCTTGGTAGCTTTAGAATTTTAATCTGTTCATGTATATTTCAAACAAATGATTTACTTTATTTCATACCAGCTTTGTAAATTCTAACTCTTAGAAGCTCATGACTTGTACTACCAGTCCTTGAAATTTTGTACAAAAGCTCAGTTATTTCATCATCATTGTCTCATCAAATTTCATTGGAATTGATTTAGTTGTTAATCGGCTTACCTAGCGGGTTGGCTTAGGTGCCATCATGACTAGTTGGACTTTGGGTCGTGACTATCTGTCCTTAAATGATACAACTGCTGCCAAAATCCGATGAAGTTTGTCTTTCAAGTTGACTGGTATCTAGACATCGTCAACTGTATGCCATGGTACATTAGCTAACAACCTGTAGCCCCTTACGTATTCGCATACAATATCTTCTTCCTTGACTACACTTGCATCATTACTTGTATCATTGTGCTTGTCGAAAATTTCAGCAATCCTTATCTTGAATATACAATCAACAGTGGTGTATTTGAATGTGTTACTTTGGTTATACTTGCCTTTCTTTCTCAAGTAGTAAAATATAACATCAATATGCTGTGGATCAATACATTAAATACAAAAAGAATGAAAATCATCTTCTTAACAGTGAATACAAGATATTGAAATACACTGAATACAAACAGTGAATATAGTTAGTTTTGAAATTTAGTGAATACAGTAAAATACACCGAATACAAATAGAAATACAGTCAGTAAAATATACTGAATACAAGTAATAACATGTATTAGGAATAACTTAACTGCTGTTAATACAAATACATTTGAATATATTGAATATAACATAGTGAATTCAGTGAATATAAACATTGAATATAATGAACGAAACAGTAAAAAAAAAAATTGAAACACCATTAATACAAAAGGTAAATACATTGAATACATATTTGAATACATTGCATGCAAACAATGAAAATATTGAATACAACTAAGTTGAATGTATAAGGGATATATCTTACATCATCATTCCATAGTTGCCCGTCAAATGATAGAAGGTAAAACCAATTTTTACCAGTGACTTCATGAACTCCAAAATCCAAAGGTTTAGGTAGTGTTGACTTATGTTTCTTGTAATGGTCATCCTTATCCTTTCTACAAGGATTTACAAAAAAAAAAAAACAAAAAAAAAAACCATTAGTCTTCACATTATAAAAGGCAAAACCATACATTATACATCGAACAAAACTTACCTTTGATCATGTTTAGCAAGCAGGCCATCACGAACCCATTTCTCAAATTCTTGAATGACTAAAGTATGATTGTGTCCCCGTGATTAAATCATTTTCAAATTGATTATTTTTTGTCAAAAATGGGAGTCAACTTCACTGAATACCACCATCGTGTCTCCCAGTATATTATTTCCTTCTGTATTTTGATTGGCTTTAATATCTTCAGAAAGCTTTTTGAAATCGTCAATTATCAATGTTCGTAGAGAAGTGAACTCGCCCAAACCTAATAATTAAACAAACAATTAGAGAGGGGTTAGAATATACAGGAAAGTGAATACATATACTGCAAAGATGAATATGTATTAACAATACTTACATAATTCTTGAATGAGTTTAGATCTTAACTCAAGACATACAAATCATTAAATTTAGTATTAACTGGCTTCTTACCCCTAAATACAGTTTCCTTGATTTCAATCTAAACAGTAGGAGGATTCTTGGCATGTGGTTTAGCAGACACATGTAGTATTGGACTCTATGCAGTTGAGGGATCAATTAGATATTGTTTGTGTTATTTGTGAGGTGGTGATGATGATGGACCAACGCTTGCATCATGTTTCTTCTTCTGCTGAAGAGGCGGTGTAGGACTAAAGTCATTAGAATCCTCTTCATTGTGGTCTGTATAAAGAGGACTTTGGTCTACATCAGCGCCATCTGGAGGCACATGAATAAGTGCAAGCTCACTAACGGTTGGTTGAATGTTGTTGTATTTCATCTGAAAATAGAAATACACTCAATGTAAATCACATTTGCTATATCACTACTAATGACTCTTTTTATGTATATGGGCAAATATGTATATACTTGTATCACATGTATTCTATAAAATATTTATAACAATGTATTAAATATAAAAGTTGTATTACTGTATTATGTATTCTGCTGTATTTCTGTATTTGTGAAAACATGGACATAGATGTATGATGTATTCAAATGTATTTTGCATTGAATTTTAACACTGTGCTTAATTACATAAACATATGTTGAATAAAATACCAGTCAATTAAATAATAATAAATTACCATATTTTCCTAGTCGTTCAACATGTCGTTCATCAAGTAAGCATAAGTTGGCAGGTCGTAAGTGGACTTCCAATTGAGTATCTTGGGAATCCAGTTATCAACTCATAGTGCAATTTTGGGATCAACCTTTGGACATCACTCGTCCAACCATAGTTGTATAGCAAGAGGAATCCCAGCTATCCTGTTATCCTTCTTCTGAGAATCCATCTTCTTGCTAATAGATTTCAGATGGGCACTGAATGCCTCCTTACCCCATGGGTAATCACAATATCTCCTGCTCTCGACCAAGTCAAAATGTAGTCTTGGAATGATTGTGCAGTTCTTCTCAGTGGATAATATGAATGTATGTACGAAATACAACACAACAATTTTAATGGCATCTCCATCGTTGTCAAAACCCCAATTCTTGTCATTAAAGCATTTCAACAAATCTTTCTTCTTAACAACCTTTTCAACACCAAAGTACGTTTCCACAATCCTGCTAGGCCTCTTTGTGTTAAACTTAAAATCGTCAGCATCACTAACACAATTGAGACCAGTAACTATCGCAAACTCTCTGAGTAAAAAGCACAATGTTGTACCGTTCACATGTATTAAAAATGAGTCAATAGGATTTCCTTCCAGCTCCAGAACCATGAAGCACCTGACCAACTGATGTTGAACCTCACAGTGTTTCATACCGAGGAATCTTCCAAAACAAGTAATACTAAATAGTTTGTACTGCTCTGGACTAAGCTTTTCTTTGAGGTCGGAGATAATATCGGTGTTAGTGTTGGAACTGATATGCGGCGATAAAATAGGCGGGTGTTTGACAAATAATTTTATTTCCTGCATACAAACACAACAAAAAAAATAAATACATACTTAAAAATATAGATGAATGCAGTTAGGTTGATAAATTACCTTAATTGTTTTTAATGTAGGTTGTTTATGGGTTCAAAATATTATAAATATATGTACATATGAAATACATTATTTTCGTTGCATACAAAATACGGTACATACAAAGCAGTGAATACATGAATACATAACACATTCATAAATACATCAAAATACACTGATAATTACAAAAAAAAAAATAACTGTGAGTCATTGCCATAATGATAGAACTGTTGGTGTATTTAAATTATTGTTTTATGAACTCAAAGACATATAAATAAATCTAAATACAAGAAGAGAAAATTACAGTACAAACTAAAAAATCAGTGTATGCGGACTCAAATACATATAAATACATCTACAATTACCTTGTCCTTCGGTATTTCCGAGCTACTTCCTTTAGCGACTTCTTTTCCCTTGCTCCCAGAAGCAACATCGATAAGTTTTCTTCTCCTTTTCACATCAGGAAGTGTTGATTTTTTTGAAGATTTCTCATCTTGACCTTGTTTGGTAGGGCCATTGCGTTTTTTGTTTGCCTTTTGGCTTCAATGGTTGCTGATGAACCTGCAAATATAGGTTCCTCTTGCGTGATTTGCAAATCGAAAGATGGTCCATCAAAATTGAGTGCTTTAGTGGGTATACCTCGTGTAACCCTCTTCGGAGTTGTTGAATCAACCATTGAAGAGGAAACAAGAAGTTTTTAGCTGAAAACCTAACAATGGTGAAGATTTTTTTTTTTTTAAAAAAAGAGTGAAGAGAAAAAGAAGAAGCGTGAACCGGCCAAAAAAACACAAAAACTTTAACACTTACCACAAACTTTTGGAGCAAAAACGTTGAGAATGAGAGAGAAAATCGTACTGTGAGAGAATCGTGCTTTAACAATCAGCACAATCTTGCTGTGAGAAAGAGAACGTAGAGAGAGAAAGAAGAAATATTTTGCTGTGATTTTAGAAGAGAATAACTGAAAGAATGAGAGAGAAAAACAGTACATAACATATTTAATGCCTTAACGGTAATGTATACCATAAATACTTATTTTGCTATAAAAAAATAAAAGATAACTATAAAAAATAATATTTTAAAAGAAATTTAATTTATAATAAATAGGATATAAACCTTTAGTACAGGAGGTAAAATTTCGTTTATAAAAAATTAAAACTGCTCGGTGCATACTTAATGGATTACTTTAAATCTACCCTTCAACATAAAGGGATTTTTGTCATTTTCTCTAGACTGAAGTTTGTCAATGGGCTTCTGGACGCATGCCTTTATCTCCAAAACTAAAGGATACAAAAGGGGGATTTCCTATTGGAGGCTCAAGAGGGTAATTTTCTGGGATCCCCTTCTTCCAACAAAACGCTATACAAAATCGGCCCAAAAGATTGGACACGTGAGTTTGCTGAAACAGCAGGGGGGAAAATGCTTTTGAATTTAAAATCTATAAATTATTCAGCGACGAGCAATGGTTGAAAAATGAGATCATTTAGAAATACATATTATATGTTGAGGTTAAGCATTGAGTATTTGATAGTAGACTTATAACAGAAAAAAAGTTTGTAACTGTTTGAGAAGAAATGAAACAAAAGATGCAATAGAGTTAGGACAATCATGTCTAAATATTATAGGGTGATAATTAAACAATTTGAAGCTTTGCGATATTTCCGAAATCTTGACGTTATTTCATGTAATATTGTCAAGGCTTTGTCAATTCTTGGACTAAAATAGTTCAAAGATACTCTTAACGTAGTATGATATTATCCGCTTTAGGCTAAGTCCGTACGGTTTTCTTCAAAAGACCTCACACCATTAAGAGTATCAACTCCTTATAACTAGAACTTATTTTTCTTTTCTACTTTCTGTGAGACTTTGTTCACACATCCAACAATTTACTAAGCCATGCCCCAGCCCACACTCCGCTATATCAATAGTTCCCCAAAACCATTGGCTCTGATACCAGTTGTTGGGCTAAAACGGTTCAAAGATGCTTTTAACATGGTGTGATATTGTCCGTTTTGGACCAAGCCAGCACAGTTTTCTCTAAAAATCCTTACACCATTAAAGTATCCAACTCCCTATAAGTAGCTTCTTCTTTTTTCTACTTTCTGTATGAGACTTTGTTCGCACACTTCCAACACCAATTCAGAGAACTTTTATTAGGGTTATTCCTCGGTACTAACGTACTCTTTTTAAAGTATATAGACATCAATATTCAATAATGTAAAAGTTCTATACTATAAGTATGAATTTTATCAATTAACAGATACATGTTCTAGATCGAATGAAGTTATAAAAAAAAGTTTACGTGGTCTGTTCAAGATTGAAGTTAGATAAGTTGTAAACGTTTCAAGTCTTGTCCTACAATGGGATGGTTGAAGATGAAAAATTCTGACAGCTGACCAACACAATTGAGCCAATAGAGAACCTCATAAGTCAAGATTATTTTAATAAGGCTCCCTTGTGAAACCAACAGAACAAAAATAGGTTTGAATGCGAAATTGAAGAGAACCAATTTTTTCGAGAGAAAGCAAAAGGAGGTGGCCGACCAAGCTGGTCTACCTCGTTAATGGCACGGTAGGCAAGGCGAGGCCCCTTTTCTGTGGAAACAAATTAACTGAGAGAAAAAGAACTACTGTAGAATGAAGATAACGCGCCGACAACAGGGCGATAGCACAGTTTAGTAATTTTTCCAATTTTATTTTCACTATTTTTCACTAGTTATGAGTTAAACTTTATCGTGTTAATCTTTACAAATATCTTCAACACATATGAGCTTCTAACATAAGACTTTGTTTACATACCATATATATCTAACAAATAATTAATTTTCTATGACGATACACTTTTTATGAAAAACATTTTACATCATGCCATTGCACCTCGCAAAAATTGTTGAAAATGAAAACACGTGGTATGCTGGAACATAGGATGAAAGTGTAGATTAAATCGTAAACAACTTCATTTGATGCGTAATCACTGATCGACATCATCATTATCATCTTCTTTTTCCCGTTCAGGCGTGCAGCAGTACTATTCAAACTTTGATAGATGTACAGGAAGTTGCTGAGAACTTACCATAATAATATAGGTCATGAAAACTTTTGTCGAAGCTGGTAAGCATCAAATAGTTAAAAATAATTAATCTTCTGTCTATTAAAATAGTAACAATTAATATCGACCAAACCCATACAGCCTATTTAATGTACTTGTTGTTTGTAACTTAGAAGGAAGTTTCTTGGGAAGCTTTTGGCCACACTTCACCAGCATGACAACAGCCTAGCAAAAGTACACCTGGTGTACGGTGAATATTGTCTCATTATTATTCCCACCCGTACAAAATTATATGCTAGTAGCAGTTGAACTGCAGAACAAAAAAGCTGCCATAAGATCTCATGATCTGCCTAGTTTATACGATATTAAATTTGGTGTATGAACAGGATCTATCCTTTTTTAATTTCTTTTCTTTCTTTCTTTTTTTGATAGAAAAGAAACATATTATACATAGCTAAACTACATCATTACAACTTAAGGGGTGTGAGCGGATTGTGGTGGTTCCTATCACGTATACTAAATAAGCTTTGTATGGATACACGGGAAGAATAGCTACGCCATTCTGCTCCATGTATCAAACAACTTCCTTGTCGTGCCCTCTGTAGCTAATTGATCAGCTATCCCGTTCTGCTCCCTGTAATTATGCTTGAGCTTAGGGGCGCCAGGCAACCTTAAGAAGCACCTGTATTTATTTAAAATAGAAAAGTAAATAGGCAAATAGCACTATCATTATTCATAAATTTAATTATTTCAGTATTAAATCCCTATTACATTGTATTTATAGGTAAACGAGTGACCAATGAATCAAGATAACAAGACATTTTCTCTCTATGTTTCGCCCCCTCCCCCCGGATTATTCCTTTCGTTTTTACTTCTTTATGGATCGTCTATCGCTCATTTCATAGATACTGATATTTTATACTTCAATACCACACAAGAGGGGGAGGGGGAGGAGGGAGGGAGGGATTTGTGTGGTCTCCAATTTCCGCATGCACATATTATAGAAGGACCTAGTTCTTCTATGCATTCCTTACACTATAATTGCGGAATAAATAATGCAGAAAGTAAAGAACACAAAGATTTTTACGTGAAAAACACCCGGCTCAAAAGGTGAAAAAATCACGACCTATTACCTAGTAGGATTTTTCCAAATACTTCACTACAACTCTGAGCCAGCAACAAAGTTTACAAACTCTTGCAAACCTAAGGATTAACTCTAACCCTTATAGCAACACACCACAGGCTGTTGCGACTACTTCAAGTTAACTCTAACTTGAAAGATACAATTCGAGTTTACAACCTCTTGCTAACCTATAACTCTAACTCTTGTAACAACACGCCACAGGTCGTTGTGACTACTTCAAGTTAACTCGAACTTGAATAATACAACTCAGGTACCTAGTACAATTTGCTTCTAAGAAAGCTAAAAGGTACAACTCAAAACGCCTATTACACTTTGAACTAGAAATAAAGAAAGACACATAAAACTCTTTATGAAACTGGTTCTTCGATCTGGTTCGTATAGCTTCAGGATCACACTCTTGAATCTCACAAAAATTGCTCACAAAATGCCTTACTATTTTGCTCTCAGTTCTGCCTTTACTTCAATACATGTATGTCGCCTGTAAAAAAAGAACAAAATTGATATATACAGAGTTAGTAAACAAAGAGTAACTAGAAGTCTAATGCTTTACTCGTCCTTGGTAGAAGAGTTCTAGTTAACTTCAATCTCTAACTCTTTCCTTATCTAAGATAGAGTTCTCTTCAAGTAAGGAGTCCTGCTCCTTATCAATTATGCAACGTTTTCGTTCAGGGAATATCAGATATAACCACTTATACTTATCTCCTTCACGTGTATTCCTTGTGCTTGAATCTGACTGTGCCCTGTGTACACTGTCCATGGACCTGGTTCATGCATGTGTTCCTTTGTCAATCATCAAAACCAAAACCTCTTAGGTCAACAAATTCCCCCTTTTTGATGATGACAAACTATGTGCTTTTCAGAAGCATCGAACCTGTTTCAACTTAGCTCAACATCAAACACAATGTTAGAACGCTTTCCATTAAAGTCACAAATCATCAAGGACTAGGTTCATTAGGTTATAAACATCACATTCTAAAGCAAAAGCACAATCTATCTTTCCCCCTTTTGGCATCATCAAAAAGTTTCATAATTAAGTTAAGTAATCAGATTTTAGCAGATCTTACTCATGGCCATTGAGGCTACTTCAAATGCAATCATGGATTTAACTTTCTCTTATCAATCTAATGATATTAGCCATCTACGAAATATCAACAAACAATTAGAGCAAAGCCAGTGAATATTATTGATAAGTTTCTTCCATAAGGCATAAAAAGAAATAAAAGCACTGAACCATGAGCGAAAAAGCAAACAAAAACATCCCACTTGGGTCACTGGTTACAAACTAGGCTTAGGAAGGATTTAAGACTAGGAAGGACCAGGTTCTTGGTTCTTGGCTTGACGCAGCTTCAGCGTATCTTGAAGAATACCATCATTCTTCTCTTTTTACTTAGCAAGCTCACACTTGAGAGAGTCTCTCTCAGCCTCTACTTTAGCCAATCGTTTCTTCAGCCTTTCAATCTCAGCATCCTTAGCCATTTTCTTCCATTAGTTGAGCCTTCTTGCTCCTTTCGGTAGACCTATTTAGACACAATTGAGCCCTCAGCCTCAGCCTCTGTTTCTCGAGAATTTTTTTGAGAATTCTTTCTCTTTTTGGCACTAGGTGTGGGTACTTCCACATCCTCATATTCATCTTCAAGAACCAGGTTCATCTCCTCAATATGGACTACTCTCCTTCGCTTGCCAACCTTTTTCCTTTCCTTTCTAAGCGACTTTCTTGGCACTCTAAGCTAAGGCCTTTTTTACATTGGCCTCACTCTACTTCTTCTGGCTCCTTGTAGTTCTTCCTCTTGTGGGAGGTGTTTCTATAGGGATAGAAGGAGCACACACACTCTCTCTCTCTCTTAGTGCCACCCATTCCCTTTCATACAGTCTTTCCAACTTTGCTCTTCCTCTTTTGATTGAACCTATATGACACTTTTTGCAGCAGATGAAAACTCTTGTTTATTTTAGCAAGAGAAGGAACTATTTCATCAAACCGTTTCCTTTACCAAACAATCCTATCTGCTGCACTTCTCTCACCAGAACCATCACCTATCTCCTGTGATTCTATCCCCATACTTTCATTCATAGTCTCCTCATTATCACTAATATCTTCAGTCCAGACCACCATTCACATGTCTCCTCGTGTAATTCATAACAAATGGGTGAATCAAATCCAGTCATTTGTTTTTCCACCCTCCCGCTCGCATTAGCCTCAATACCCTCGCTCTCCTTTTATTTTTATTTTCATTTTTACCACCAATGTCTACAGTAATAATATTTCCCTTTTCAATACCAGCTATAGACCCAACCAAAACAAATCGATTCTTAAGATTTTCTATAATTTCAAAACCAAACTCAGAGGTGGGAAACTTAGAGGTTGCTGGTTCAGTTTCAAAAGAAACTTCTTCTTCCCCCTTACTGCAGACCGAAAAGAATCATCAGAATTTTGTGGTTCTTCTGATTGACTGGCTTGTAGCTTCTCATTCAATTTCTTGGATTATTCTTTTATTGCTATTGTTTTACGTGCAGTCATTTTGATATGCCTTTTCTTGGGGGGGTTTGGGTGGTTGAAAGTGTGGGTGAAGGTCCTTTAGGTGGTAAGGAAGGGTTTCCCATATTTTGGAATTCTCATGGATGTTTGCCACTTGATCAGTTCAGAAACTTGAGAGAAATGGAGAGAATTTTGAGGTTTTGGTGATTTTGGTCTTTCGAAAAAATTTGAGATAAGAGGGTAAAGTCAGATGCATTTAAAGAGGGAAAATGTTGAGTGTGTAACAACAATGTTTTGGAGATTATAAGTTTTTTCATCTTGGGAGTTTCATATTAAAGAGGCGTCGGACTCTTCCCCTAAAAATTAAGTGGCGCGTGGGGTTTTGTTTAGTGAAACTGGTTCGTTTGTAGGGGATTGGTTCAAAAGGAAGTTGGGATAATGGGGGACTTCTTTCAGATCATGATCCAAATACAATTATTTTAAAATATGTGGAGTGGAGAATACATACCGTATAAGTTCGATGAACCAGGTTCTTCACTGAAAGTTCTCTTGTGTAAGACTGAATTTTCCAACAAAATAAGGGTAATATAATAAGATATCAGTGAGACATTTTAGCACATGGCACAAGAATATACTAATTGAGCAATATCTAATCTAATTATTTACAAAATTCATAAATTTCTAACCAATCATTGAGTTAGAACTGGTTCCTTTTAGTTGATCGTAATCATCCCTAATTCTAAAATATTCCTTCCAAAGTGATCTCTACTTAGAGCTTTTGTGAAGATGTCAACTATTTGCTTATCAGTAGCACAAAAATCCACAGTGATCAAGCTCTTCTCAAAGTTGTCCCTCAGAAATGATGCCTAACATCTATGTGCTTAGTTCTTTTTGTGATTAACCGAGTTCTTGGTCATACTAATTGCACTAGTGTTATCACAAAAGATAGGGATACAACCTACATCAATTCCAAGATCCATTAATTGATGCTTAATCCACAATAATTGAGCACAACATGAGGCAGCAGCCACGTACTCAGCTTCACCAGTAGACAAAGCCATATAGTTTTGCTTTTTGGTGGCCCAAAACACAAGACATGAGCCAAGAAAGTGTGTCCTACTTGAGATGCTCTTTCTATCAATAGGAAATCTTCATAATCAGCATCAGCATCTCCCACAAATCAAAAATACTACCTTTGGATATCATAGGCAAAGATTAGCGGTGCATTTTAGGTATCTCAAGATCCTCTTGACAACTTTCAAGTGAGACTCCTTTGGATTTGCCTGGAATCTAGCACAAAGGCCTACGCTGAAAATAATTTCATGTCTACTAGAATTGAGATATAACAAAGATCCAATCATTCCCCTATACATTTTCTTATCAAAAGATGGACCAGATTCATCCAAATCCAATTTTGTGGTTGTTGCAATAAGAGTGCAAATTTCTTTGGATGTTCCTTCTTGGTTTTGTTGCTGAGGAATAGGTTCATGGACAGGTTCTCTTGAGGTTTGAGGATCAATTCCTCTCTGGTCAATTCCCCCTGTCAGGTGGCCCTGGATGGAAGGACTTGTTCCATCACATGTTCCTTCCTGTGATGCAGTTTCAGGTTGGACTGTTATTTCAGCATTTGAATTTCTCATCAGCACAATCTCTTCATCATTTTGTTCTTTCCTCTCGGAATGAATGGTAGCTTCATCAAAAATAATATGTACACTTTCTTTTACACACATAGTTTTATTTTTTTTGGTATATCTTATATGCTTTAACATGTGAAGAATATCCCAAGAATACCCCCCCCCCCCCC
>MCJB01012129.1:87457-123176 GCA_002018475.1 Nicotiana obtusifolia
CCCCCCCCCCCAATCACTTTTAGGATCAAACTTACCTAGGGAGTCTTTTTCATTATTGTGCACAAAGCACTTACATCGAAATGCCCGAAGGTGGGATATATTTGGCTTTCTGTATTTAAGTAACTCATAGGGGGTCTTCTCAACAAGAGGTCTAGCCATGCACTTATTTATAATGTAGCATGCAGTATTCACAGCTTCAGACCAGAAGCTATGAGGTAGTTTACTAGCAAGTAGCATAGTCCTAACCATTTCCTCCGAAGTCCTATTCTTTCTTTCAACTACTCCATTTTGTTGAGGAGTTCTAAGAGTAGAGAAATTATCATCTATGCCATGCTTATCACAAAATTCAGAAACTTTAGCATTCTCAAACTCAGTACCATTATCAGACCTAATTGATGCAAGTTGATTACTTAGTTGTTTCTGAGTATTTCTAACAAATGAAGATAACATGTCAAATACTTCATCTTTAGATGTTCTAAATAGTGTCCAAATAAACCTAGAGTAATCATCAACAAGCATCATAACATTTCTCTTACCATCTCTGCTCATTGTCCTTATTGGTCCACACAGACCCGTATGGACCAGTTCTATCGACCTGGTAGTACTTACTATTTTCTTACTTTTTAAAGAGGATATTACCTGCTTCCCCCTTGCACAAGCCTCACAAAATTTATCTTCCTTGAACTTAATATTAGGCAACCCTATTACTAAGTCCTTGGAGATTAGTTTGTTGAGATGACTTAGACTTGCATGTCTAAGTTTCTTGTGCCAAAGGAGGGAATCATTTTCCACACACTTAAGCAAATGAATTCATTATCTGAAAGTGCGGACAGATCCACCACATATATGTTATTCACTCTTTTTCCTTACAAAACTATCTTGTCAGTGGTAAGATTTATCACAAAGCATTGTGTAGAGGTAAAAGCAGCCATGTTTTCTCTACCACACAGTTGTGATACACTTATAAAACTATATTTCAATCAATCTATCAGGTAGACATTCTCAACAGAGTGAGAATCAGATTTACCTACCTTGCCAAACCCAGTGATCTCACATTTCTTTCCATATTTGAAAGAGTCATTACCTCCTTTAAGGTCATCAAGAAAGCAACTGGTTCTTGTACCATATTTGGCTGCTCCCCTTCACTTGGACTTGCAAAAAGAAATCAGGGGTTAGTGTTAGAAACCTAAACTTTTTTGGGTCCCTTTCTATAGGCAAAAGGATAAATCAAATTCTTTTTAGCCCAACTTGGTAGCCTATTTTTTCCTAGAACAAATATTTTGTTCTTTTGACTTGACTTTTCTTTTGCAACGCATTCACTCTTTTAGTGACCAGTGTTACTACAATGTGTGCAAATTTTATTCTCAGGTATGTGAGGTACTTGCTTTTGGGATCCTACTTAGGTGCAGATTTCCTAAAGCCAAGTCCCCTTATGTTTCTATTATGGTGTTCTTGTAGCCATGAAAGTGCATCAGAAGACCTGTTCTATTTACATATTCGATCTAGCTCATGCTTAACCTTAGTCAAGTCCACCTTCAGGGTTCTTACCAATTCATCCCTTTTATGAAGCTCATCTTTTACCTTTCCTAGATCCTTTTCTAGTAAGAGCTGTGTGTCATTAGCTATTTCTTTACCTGTTCCAAATTTCAATTTTAGATTTTCATATCGAAGTTCTTAGATGGGTTACATGAATGAACCTAGTTCTTCAAAGTAGTCTTTTCTTTTTAAGTTTCACAAGCCTTAATTTCCAGGTTTCTACGTTCTGCTTTTAAAAAGTTACACTCTTTTGACAATTGTTCTTTTTCAAAACTTATATTCTTAGACTCATCAATTAAGGTTAGCAATAGTTGTGATAGTCTATCTTTAGAAAGGAATTTGATTTTATCATTTAGGTCCAAAAGACTTATTTCAGATTCTTCATCAGGTTCATCATCAGATTCTTGAATTGCTATAAGAGCTCGTTCAGTATCATCATCATCATCATCATCAATGTCCTCATCTGAGTTGTCCTCCCAAGCAGCAACCATTTCTTTGGATTACCCTTTGTTTATTTCTTCTTATCATAAGCAGGTTCCTTCTTTCCATTTCTTCTTCTAGATCTCTCATTTTTCCACTCGACTTCCCACATAGGACAGTTCTTGATCATATGATTCTTTTTATCGCATTTGAAGCATCTATCAGTCACTTGAACGTGATTTCTTATCCTCTCCTTCCACTAAGAATAGTAGTGACTATTGAATAGTAATGGCCTAGTGGTGGATTGCTCTTTACAGTTTCTAGGTAGTGTATTAATCTTGATCTTTTCCTAAGTTGTTTTCCTCATCAAAGATAACCTGCTCTGATACTAATTGATGTTTAATACTTCAATGCCACACGGGGGGAAGGGGGGGAGGGGGTGATTTGTGTGGTCTCCAATTTTATGCGTGCTACCTGGTCTTCTATGCATTCCTTACACTACAATTGCGAAATAAATAATGCAGAAGTAAAGAACACAAGGATTTTTATGTGGAAAATACTCGGCTCAAAAGGTGAAAAAACCACGACCTACTACCTAGTAGGATTTTCCCAAATACTTCACTACAGCTCTGAGCCAGCAACAAAGTTTACAAACTCTTGCAAACCTAAGGATTAACTCTAACCCTTATAGCAACACACCATAGGCTGTTGCGACTACTTCAAGTTAACTCTAACTTGAAAGATACAATTCGAGTTTACAACCTCTTTCTAACCTAAGAATTAACTCTAACTCTTGTAACAACACGCCACAGGTCGTTGTGACTACTTCAAGTTAACTCTAACTTGAATGATACAACTCAATTACCTAGTATAATTTGCTTCTAGGAAAGTTGAAAGGTACAACTTAATATGCCTGTTACACTTTGAACTAGAAATAAAGAAAGACACATAAAACTCTTTATGAAACTGGTTTTTCAATCTAGTTCGTGTAGCTTCAGGATCACACTCCTGATCTCACAAGAATTGCTCACAAAATGCCTTGTTTTCTCTCAATTCTGCTTTTACTTCAGTACAAATGCGTCGCCTGTAAAAGAGAACAATACTGATATATATAGAGTTAGCAAACGAAGAGTAACTATAAATCTAATGCTTTACTCTTCCTTGGTAGAGAAGTTCTAGTTAACTTCAATCTCTAACTCTTTCCTTATCTAGGATAGAGTTTTCTTCAAGTAAGGAGTCCCGCTCCTTATCAATTATGCAACCTTTTCGTTCAGGGAATATTACATACAACCACTTATACTTATCTCCTTCACGTGCATGCCTTCTGCTTGAAACTGATCATGCCCTGTATTCACTGTCCATGTGTTCCTGTGTCAACCATCAAACTAAAACAACTTAGGTCATCAAATTCTCTCTTTTTTTCATGTCCCATGGATTATCTGATTATACTTTTTATACATAAGATCATTAGTATTATTTAGAAACACAAAATTTCTATGTTTTTTTTGTTAATTTTAGAGTCTTGGGAATTAGTGTTTAAGAGTATATAGATTGATCATTATTTGAAAGCTATCCCTATTAGAAACTTCTACGTTTGGTTCTCGTTACTTCTGAAGAAACATACATAACATTCAATAAGTAGAATGTATGCGTCAGGTCTTCTCATTTAATTAGTGTTACAAATCTAGCAAAACTTTAAATTATTAAGAAGTGAAATACCCCCAAAACGTAGCACTGTATACGGTCGAGATCGAGTTCGCCTACGATATGAAAGGATAGGCTCGGACCATGACAAAGCAACTGAAGATCGGCCCCAAGTCACACCGGGCTAGAACCCGGGGTCAGAGCACCTGCCTTCGACAACATTGAGTCCGAGACCCCGGAGTCGACCCTAGCCCCAAACGAGCTCGAAGAAATGTTGTTAGCATAACCAACTGAAGACCGAAATATCCGTAATCGGGCAAATGTTGCGGCGGGAATCTTAGCCCGTATCAGTAAGGAACCGACAATCAGCAAATCAAGGGATTTTTACCTTTTATAGGATTGTACCTAAAGTAGGACTCCTCTACTATATAAAGGGGTATCTGATAATTCATTGAACACATTATAACACGCATCCTAAAGAAATACATTATTGTTATTTCTCTTTAAGCTCTTGTTCTTCTGTATCCTAACACCGATCAAAGCGTACTTGGCTCAAGGGTGATTAACCTTCCAAGGCTAAGACTGTTCAATTCATGTGGTTTGCATTTACTTTATCATTATTTATTTCAATTGCAATCTAAGTTATCGTTTTGTGTCAAGTTAGTCCATGTATCCTTAAAACCACTTACAAATTCTATTGTTATCCGATTTTGAGGGTAAACAGTTTGGCGTCCATCGTGGGGCTAAGGATAATAGTGGTTATTTGTTACAAATATCAATAACATACACTACTTTACACTTGTTCTTTGAAGTATCTCTAATTTCATGTTAAAACTTATAATGTCAAACTCTAAATCAGCACCCCTACATGTTGACAACGAGTCCGATCATCACGGTGAAAATAACAACATAATGCCTGGTGATGAAGTACCATCCGTTGATCCCATCGGAATTCCGATCGCAGACCCAATTGATGCTAAATCTCATGTGGTTATCGACACAAACCTGCCTACCGACCCGAGAATAGTGTTAGTGGTGGAGCCCGATCGGCAGCAAAAAATACACAAAATGTTGGTGGAGACGGGATCAGTTTAAGGGTGGTTTTCGAAATGCTGTAGGCTCAACAGGCGGTGATAGCTCAGTTACAGAACCAAAGCCGCGCATCAGTAGAGTTGAACACGATCCACCCCAGGAAGTCATCCGCAAGGATGAACCGATCGCAGAGAGGTCAAACGAAAATGAATCGGGGACTAACCCCGAGATCATAAAAATGCTCGAGGAACTGACAAAATGGGTAAAATCAAGGGAAAAGAAATCGAAGCTAATCACAAAAAGGTAGAAACGTACAATTCCAGGGTAGACCAAATCCCAGTAGCACCGCCGATATTGAAAGGCCTGGATTCCAAGAAGATCGTGCAAAAACCTTTTCCTTCGAGCGCTGCTCCGAAGCCGATCCCTAAGAAATTTCGCATGCCCGAGATTCCTAAGTATAACAAAACGACCGACCCAAATGAGCATGTAACCTCTTACACATGTGCCTTCAAAGGGAACAACTTGGAGGATAATGAGATCGAGTCTGTCTTGTTGAAGAAGTTTGGAGAGACCCTGTCAAAGGGAGCTATGATATGGTACCACAACTTTTCTCCTAATTCTATTGACTCATTTGCTATGCTTGCACATTCTTTCGTGAAAGCACACACCAGGGCCATCAAGGTCGAGACTAGAAAATCAGACATTTTTAAAGTAAAACAGAAGGATAACGAGATGCTCAGAGAGTTTGTGTCCCAGTTTCAAATGGAACGAATGGACCTGCCACCGGTAGCTGATGATTGGGCCGTTCAGGCTTTCACCCAAGGACTTAATATTCAGAGCTCATTGGCTTCACAGCACTTGAAAAAGAACCTGGTGGAATATCCGGCCGTCACTTGGGTCGATGTACATAACCGGTATCAATCAAAAATCAGGGTCGAAGATGATAAGCTTGGGGCCCCTTCTAGGTCCGTATATTCCGTCAGAACCATCGACAGAGTCAAGAGAGACATCGACCGTGAACCAAGATCAAATAGAGATCGGTATCAGCCGTATAATGGAGACCGAAGAAGCAGTGTGTCTTGGCGGAACTCTATGAGAAATGAAAGGAGAAGTGATCGAGGTCAGAGCAGCCGGGGACTCATGAGCAAAAACAGCTTCGACGAAGTACCGAGGTTATCGGAATACAACTTTAAGGTCGATGCTGCCGCCATTGTATCAGCTATCGGATGCATCAAAGATACCAAATGGCCTCGACCTCAACAATCCGATCCAACAAGGGATCCTAACCAGATGTGTAAATATCACGGCACTCATGACCATAGAACAGAGGATTGCCAACAGTTGAGAGAGGAAGTAGCCCGACTATTTAACAATAGGCATCTTCGATAATTCCTGAGCGACTGAGCCAAGAATCATTTCTGGAATATGGATTCTAACAGACAGAACAAATAAGAAGAACCTCAACACCATTAACATGATCGTTGGTGGGGTCGATGTCCCTCAGGGGCCGATGTTGAAGCGCACCAAAGTGTCCATCACGAGAGAAAAACAAACTCGAGATTATATACCGGAAGGAACCTTGTCTTTCAATGACTAGGACGTGGAAGGGATCATGCAGCCCCACAATGATGCACCGGTAATATCTGTACTCGTAAATAAATTTCGATTTAAGCGTGTGTTAATTGATCCAGGTAGCTCGTCCAACATCATCAGATCGAAGGTAGTGAAGCAGCTCGGTCTACAAGATCAAATCGTGCCTATAGTCCAAGTTCTAAACGGATTCAACATGGCATGTGAAACCACTAAGAGGGAGATAACATTACCGGTGAAAACTACCAAGACCATCCAGAAAGCTAATTTCTACGTGATCGAAGGAGACATGAGGTACAACGCTTTATTCGGGAGGCCATGGATCCACAACATGAGGGCAGTACCCTCGACTCTACACCAAGTGTTAAATTTTCCAACACCGGGTGGGATTAAAATAGTTTTTGGGGAAAAACCGGCCGCCAAGGAAATGTTCGCGGTCAAAGAAGTGATCCCGACATCCACAATCTCAACATCGGATCCAAACAGGATGGTCAAAGACAAGGCCAAATAGCAATCACTCGACAGAATCTGAGGAATGTGGGGTATACGAGGATGATGACTACGGGGTCCCCAGATCTTTCACAGCCCCTGATGACTCCGATGCTACAAAATCAATGGTTGAGGAACTGGAACAAGTCGTATTAAGTGAACACTTTCCCGATCGAAAGGTATACCTGGGCACGAGGTTAATCCCCCAGCTCAGGAAAAAACTCATTTAAATTCTTATAGCTAATAAAGATTGTTTTGCTTTGTCCCACCTTGATATGACAAGGATCCCACCAGAGATAACCACTCACAAGCTAAGCCTGGACCCAAAGTTCCATCCGATCATGTAGAAGAGGAGACCCCAGTCCGAGGTCAAACATGCTTTCATCAAGGACGAGGTATCTAAACTTCTTAAAATAGTGTCTATTCGGGAGGCTAAATACCCGGATTGGTTAGCAAATGTAGTGGTAGTCCCTAAAAAAGGGAACAAATTAAGAATGTGTGTATACTATAAAGATGTGAATAAGGCATGTCCTAAGGAATCTTTCCCTTTGCCGAACATCAATCACATGATCAATGTCATGGTAGGCCAAGAGATCCTCAGTTTTCTCGATGCCTACTCTGGGTACAACCAAATACGAATGAACCCGGATGATCAGGAAAAAACTCCTCCGTCAGTGAGTGCGACACTTACTGCTATAACGTGATGCCATTCGGATTAAAAAACGCCGGTGCCACTTACCAACGCCTAGTAAGTCGGATTTTCGAGGAACAGATAGGAAAATCAATGGAGGTTTACATTGACAATATGTTGGTTAAGTCCTTGCAAGCAGAGGACCATTCGAAGTATTCCTAGGAAACCTTCAGCATATTGAAGAAATACAATATGAAGCTGAACCCGGAGAAATGTACGTTTGGAGTTGGTTCAGGCAAATTCCTCGGATTCATGGTATCCAACCAGGGAATCGAGATCAACCCCCACAAGATCAAAGCCATCGAAGAATTCATGGTTGTGGACAACGTGAAGGCCGTGCAAAGATTAACCGGGCGCATAGCTTCCTAGGGAGATTCATCTCAAGGTCCTCCGACAAGAGCCACCGGTTCTTCACACTATTGAAGAAGACGAATAACTTCTCATGGACCCCGGAGTGCCAACGGGCATTGGAGGAACTCAAGCAGTATCTATCGAGCCCACGCTGCTTCACACGCCGAAGACAGACGAACAACTATACTTCTACTTGGCAAATCGGAGATAGCGGTAAGTGGAGTCCTAGTCCGGGAAGAGCAAGGTACGCAATTTCCAATTTACTATGTTAGCAGAACCCTAGGTGAGGCCGAAACTAGGTACCCTCACCTAGAAAAGCTGGCACTCGCTTTGGTAAGCGCCTCTAGAAAGTTAAAACCATACTTCTAGTGTCACCCCATATTTGTTGTGACTACTTACCCATTAAGGAATGTTATGCATAAGCCTGAGCTCTCGGGACGGTTGGCCAAATGTACCGTGGAAATCAGTGGGTACGATATTAAATATCGACCTTGGACCCCCATTTGATCACTAATTTTGGCAGACTTTGTGGCCGACTTTACGCCGGCCCTAATACTCGAGGTCGAAAGAGAGTTATTAATCAACTCAAGAACCTCCTCGGAGATCTGGACCCTCTTTAAAGATGGCGCCTCGAATGCAAAAGGTCCGGACTTGGCATCGTATTGAAGCCATCAACATGCAATATAGTTAGACAATCTATTAGGACTATGAAATTGACTAAAGACAAGGTCGAATATGAGACCATGATTGCAGGTCTCGAACTAGCCAAAAGCTTGGGGGCAGAGGTGATCGAAGCCAAGTGCGACTCCCTCCTTGTGGCAAACCAAGTTAATGGGACGTTTGAGGTCAGAGAAGAACAAATGTAAAGGTACCTGGATAGGTTGTAGGTAACATTACATCGGTTCAAAATTGGACTTTGCAACACGTACCTCGGGATCAAAACAGTGAAGCTGATGCCCTTGCTAACTTAGGGTCATCAGTCGAGGATGACGAATTCAACTCGGGGGCAGTCGTACAAATTATGAGATCGGTAGTGGAAGAAAGCCATGCCGAGATTAACTCAACGAGCCTAACATGGGACTGGATGAATAAATAGATAGAATATCTGAAGATCGGAAAACTGCTCTCGGATACAAAAGAATCGAGGGCCCTGCGTACAAAGGTAGCCCGTTTAGCTTGTTCGAAGATGGAACCCTGTTTAGAAGAACATTTAATGGCCCAATCGCGATATGTCTAGGACCAGGGGATACCGAGTACGTTTTGAGGAAATCCACGAAGGCCCCTGTGGAAATCATTCAAATGCCGAATAATTGGTTCGAAAAGTGATTAGAGCCGGCTACTACTGGATCGATATGGAAAAGGACGCGAAGGAGTTCGTACGAAAATGTGATGAATGTAAAAGACACTCTCTGATGATTCATCAGCTCGGGGAGCTACTGCATTCAATTTTGTCACCATGGCCGTTCATGAAGTGGGGAATGATATCGTTGGCCCCATTCCATGGGCATCCGGTAAGGCTCAATTTATATTGTTTATGACTGACTATTTCTCTAAGTGGATGGAAGCCAGGCATACGACAAGGTCAGGGAGAAAGAAGTCATCGACTTCATTCGGGACCACGTCATATGCCGGTTCAAAATGCCAGTCGAGACCGTATGCGACCATGGAAAACAATTCATCGGTTGCAAAGTAAGCAAGTTTCTCGAAGATCATAAGATCAAAAGGATCCTATTAACATTCTACCACCCTAGTGGGTACGGACAAGCAGAATCGATCAACAAAACCATACTCCAAAACCTCAAAAAGAGGTTGACCGACGCCAAAGGAAAATGGAAGGAAATCCTACCCGAAGTCCTATGGTCATACCGTACGACCTCAAAGTCCAGTACCGGGCCACCCCGTTCTCACTGGTTTACGGCACCGAAGCTTTAATACCTGTCAAAGTCGGAGAACCAAGTCCTAGGTTTCGATATGTGACCCACGAATCAAACAACGAGGCTATGAATACGAGCCTAGAACTATTAGATGAAAGGCACGAAACCGCCTTTGTCCGGTTGGCCTCCTAAAAAAGCGGATCGAGAGATATTATAATGAAGGGCTAACCTTCGACACTTCAATGTCGGGGACTTAGTGTTAAGGAAGGTCACACTAAGTACCCGGAACCCGAACGAAGGGAAGCTGGGGCCGAACTGGGAAGGACCTTATCAAATTATCGAGATCACCGGTAAAGGATCGTACAAGCTCGGAACAATGAATGGTGAGCAACTACTAAACAACTGGAACATAGCTCACTTGAAGCGATACTACTGTTAAGGTACGACCCCATTCATTTCCTTATATTTATTTGCATTCTGACTAACATTTACAGGCAATCATCAAATAACAATACAATCTTTAGGCCTAAATGCACGCATTTTTTCCCTTGAACCGGTTTTGTCCTAAATGGGTATTAGGGTTTTTAATGAGGCAACAATAAATCGTGCTAACATAGAATTGAAGGTTGGTTACAAACCGGTATCGAAGATCACGACGACAGTATATGAGGCCTCTCTATAATCGGCCGCAAACACTGGGAGGCATAACCCTCGGATAACGATTTTAGCAAGGAAAAAAAGTTTATGATTGAATAGTCTCGGCTCAATTGATAGGATTTACTATAAGGGCCAAATGATTAAATGAACCGTACCCGCATAGACTGCTCGAGCCCTGGAAAAAAACTTGTACACATGTGTAACTATTACGCATAAGAATAAAAAGAAGTTTTTACCTTGCGGATAAATATCTTATCCCTTAAAAAATTCTGTTCTTCCTTTTCTCTTAAGGAATTTCCTACATCCGATCCCCTAAGGTATCGAGCCCAAGGGCCACCTTATCCAGGTTCAAACGATCACTCCCAATCGGGGACTGCCGTCTAAAAACAAACTCGGATGGCTCGAGTTATCGGAGCCCGGGGCACAAGACCTATTAGGCAATGCCCGAACCTTAAAGGTTACGACTATCCACATTCAAGGACTGTTATCTCAGGAAAGCCTTAATTATTCGAGGTGACAAGCCCACAGGACTACACCCGAACTAAAAAAGCTACATCCATATTAAAACGGCTCGGAGACGTCCGTGACCCGTAATAAAAAATAAGGCCTTGAAAAATTTCTAAACCAGTTCAGAAGGCTACCCTCAGCAAACTATAATTTGGGGAAATGTTTCCCATCATACCAAAACCCACAATTCCTTAAACAAAATAATGTCAAAGGCAAGGAACGTTCGACATCCGAACAAGACCTAACTATTTCATGCTAAGGTATTTCGATCTTTGCAAATATAAATTAAAAAAAAAAGTACACAACAAAACTCAGAGATTGTCAAAGGAAAAAAAACAAGCCTTTTATTATAAATACAGTCTTTACAAAGGCCAAAGGGCCTTGACAAAAAGTACAAAAGTACATAAGTGCAAAAATACAAAAAATATACAAGGCACTTAAACGACCTGGTTTTCACTGGAGCCCGCCACGTCGCCAGGGTCTTCGAAGCCTCCTTCACCCTCGGATCTGCTCTAACACTCGGAGTCTTCCTCAGGATAAGCCAATCTCTTGGCCTCAGCTTCGAGCCCCTTAGCACTCTCGATTTCGGCTGACAAGTCGAAACCCCGAGCATGAATCTCCTCGAGGGCCTCCCTTCGTGATTGCCGCTTCGTATGGTCGACGATATCTTTCGTTCGGACCAAGGCCACCTTGGCATCAGCCTTATTTTGGGCCACCATTTCGTTGGCATCGGCTTTAACAATAACGGCCACTGACTTGGCTGTTTTTAGCTCCTTGGCAAGATCTCCTCGATCAGAGACAACTATACGTAGCTGAGACTGGAGCTCCTCAACCATCTTGACCTACACCTAGGCCTTTTTCTTTGCCGCTCAAAGTTGAGCCTCAGCCGAAGCCAGCTGCGCCCGAGCAGTCTCCTTTTCCGAGGCCAGGCGGTCCATCCTACCCCTCCATTCATCGGTCTCAGCCTTGACAACATCTATCTCAGCTCGCAGTTGATCGATCCGATCGATTTTTTGTTGGACCTATGGATTCCGAACTTTAGTTAGCAAGCCTAGCTCATCGTCACTAATCTCAAATATTTTTACCTACTCGACCAAGTCGACATGCTCTTTCCGAGCCGCCTCCAGCTCAGCTCGAAAGCTCTTAGCCTCCCCCTCATGCTACTCGCTGAGAAGCTTGTAAGAATCTCTCTTCCCAGTGAGCCCTCGGACCTCAGCATCAAGCTGGTTTAGCTCGTCCCTATATCGGAGAAAGGTCTTATGATGAAGCACAGAGGCCTGCAGACACAAAGAAAAATGTTAAGATTATCTACAAAATTAGTCTAAGTATGAATTGAAATCATCAAGATATATTTGAAGTTACTCGGTTTAGCGCCTGTTATGCTTAATTGAACAGGTAGGGCACATCTAAATCGTTCATCTTACCTTGATCCTCCTCGGTCACCAAACACCGAAGGTAGCTAACCACCCCTACAGGGGCAGAGAGGATTCGAGCATCCTTCGTAACGGAGATCACGATCGACTGCTTCCGATCGGGATCCACACTCGGAGCTGGAAACCGATTGACCAGCTTCGAGCTTGAAGAAGGCCAGCTTGATCCTGAAGACGGACTTTTCTTCGGCACCTCCAAGTCACCCAACCCGGTGACGTCCTCTGTGGCGGTAGAATCCACGCCATCAAAAAATTCGCGGAAGGGGTCGTCCGCCCCGTGGACCCCCTCGTTGGGACGTTCCTTCACCGTCTGAGCCTCATTGTACATGGACTCAGTGAACGAAGGCGACTCGGTGATGTCGATCACACCATGTGCTTCCTTTGGGGAGTCGCCTACATCCCCAGAAGCTTCAGTCATGGCTTCCTCGTTGGCCTTCCTAACTTGAGGCAGATCGGCTTCTCTCTCTACGGTTTAGAGGCCCTTTGCCCTTCGAGTCGTGATGACACTCGGGCCACTAGATTGAAGGCTTCTTTTTCTTGTTCTTCTTCGGATTCATCCCTCAGCCGATAGAGTGAACCCAAAGATGGTGCTCGAGCACTGGTGCTTTTTTTGGATTGACGCACCAACCTTCTCCTTGGCTTCTTTTTCTACGAGCTCGGAGAACTCGGAACCCTTTTTCTTTTCTTCTCTTCACCCTGTCTCAGAGCAGGAGACACGGTGGGGAAATTATCACTATCGGATGGGGGACTCATTTAGCCATCCTTGGATAAACTTGAAAAAAGAAATAAAACAAGTGCGGACTTAATGATGCAAAAGGGAAACCAAATATAACTCATGAAAGAGATCTCACCGTGCGAACGGGCCTCCCATCGGCCCTTTGAAAGCTCGCGCAACGAACGCCCAAAATAAAGCCTTTGTAATACGATGCCCTCGACCCACTCCTTGAGTCGAGAAACTACATTCGGGACCCGAGCAACAGTTACACCCCCACAGAACACCGATAAGAAGGAAGGAAAAAAGCGATAAATTAAATTTTGGAAGCAAACTTATACTTACGTGACAGGTTCCACTTCTCAGGGAAAAACATGTGCTCGGTCAGGATCAAGTCCGAGGTCCTCACTCGGACGAAACAGCATAGCCAACCTCAATCCCTATCTTCATCGATACTCTAGAACGGGGCTTTACTGGCCCGACGGGCGAGCTTGATCAGTCCCCCCCAGTAGAGTCGGGGAGTGTATAAATGCATGAGGTGGTTGATAGTGAAATGGCACCCTTCGATCTTGGTTACAAAGAAACGGAGGAGGATTATGGTCCTCCAGAAAGAAGGGTGAATTTGACCGAGGGTTATCTCGTATCTTTCGCAAAAGTCGATGATAACGGGGTCCATGTGGCCCAGCGTGAAGGGATAAGTGTAAAAACTTAAAAATCCCTCGACGTGGGTGGTGATGGATTCGTCAAGTTCGGGAACCATAGTCAACCCAATTACAATCCTTTTTTACTTCTGAGAGAATATCCTCGATGATCGAGCAAATGCACCTCGAGACCTCCTCGCACCGGCCTGGTACAGAGGAGGACTTTCGACCTTAAAATCAGCATTTACCGGGCACCCCCCCTCCCGCCGGGATGAACATTTTAAGAGGAGGTTCTGGTACTGATTCCTCGACAGCAGTACGCGAAACAGTCTATTCGGTAGCCGACCGCGAGGTAGTAGGAGTTTCTTTTTGGGGAATGATTTTTGAAGTCTTCGTCATTTCTTTGAAAATGAAGGAAAATGGAGGAAAAAGAGGAATTTAAAAGAGTACACTTGATGGTTTGGGATGAAGACAGAACAAAAGTTCTTATAAAAATATCTCGAAAAATCGAATATAAGTGCCTGAAAATATTAAGATTGCTAAGGTACGAGGGCAGAAGGTTTGAATAAGCAAATGAGGGGGTACTTATAATTTTTCAACAACAGTTCGCATCTAAGAGTGGCCGAGCAGCAACTGACAAACATTTAATGCCAATAAGACTTGATTGACGAGACATTTCGACTGTTTTGTCGTTTCTGTCGTGTGGTGTCGAAGAAAGAATCGGAAGCTCATGTTGTTTCTCATCGTCCACTCTCCAAAAAAAGGAAGGGACTATCTGTATACGGTCAACAGGGTCAGAACATGACAATGCAAGACTAAAGATCGGCCCCAAGTCACACCGGGCTAGAACCCGGGGTCATAGCACCTACCTTCGAGGACATTTAATCCGAGACCCTGGAATCGACCCTAGCCCCGAACGAGCTCGAAGAAAAATTGTTAAGATAACCAATAGAAGACCGAAATATCCGTAACCGGACAGATGTTGCGGCGGAAATCTCGGCGCGTATCACTAAGGAACCGGCAATCAGCAAATCGAGGGATTTTTACCTTTTATAGAATTGTACCTAAAATAGAACTCTTCTACTATATAAAGAGGGGTCTGGTGATTCATTGAACATATTGTAACACGCATCCCAAAATAATACATTATTATTATTTCTCTTTAAGATCTTGTTCTTATGTATCCTGACACCGATCGAAGCGTACCTGGCTCCAGGGTGATTAACCTTCCAAGGCTAAGACTGTTCAATTCGTATGGTTTACATTTACTTTATCATTATTTATTTCAATTGCAATCGAATTTATCGTTTTATGTCAAGTTAGTCCACGTATCCTTAAAACCACTTATAAATTCAACTGTTATCTGATTTTGATGGTAAACAAGCATAAAACTGAGTATTCACATGCATTAATAACTAAAGAATTGATTAAATTTGCGAATATACAAATTGTTAATGGAGGGATTGAAAGTACTCATTCTATTAATTAACTGTTAAATATGTGCTTTGGTGAATCAAAATAAGAAATTATGTATAATTGACGATAATTGTTATATGTCTTGTTGGTCGATGAATTACATGTATAACAGTCTAATACTATACTAGTGTACTACATTTCCCTATCTTATTCGTCAGCAAAATTAGTATTGCCTTTAACTTTAGCTCCGTAAATTGGGTAAGAAATGAAAACTGAAAATGTAGAACAATTGGAAGGTTGATATATTCTCTTTCTCGAAAGAAGGCTTGTATTAAGATTCACCACAATATCCTTATTGAAAGATCATTACATGATATACTAATTACATGACTGTGTATTCTTTCTGTACATGACCTTCCCCAACATGTGTATGTTTCTGTCTCTATCCCTCTCATCCTCTGTATGCACCTACGTTTTCACATTTTACCTTGATATGTCGAAAATCACCTAAATAAAATAAAATAATAATAATAATAATAATAATAATAATAATAATTATTATTATTATTATACAACTGATCTCATTAAAAGAAAAGTAAAAATCTGAGAGAAAAAAAAGATCGTATTATATGATGGTTTAATAAAATGAAGATAAGAGATTCTAAATGATCTCATATGCTGCATTAATTCTGATGAGTCATATTGTGATTGATTCTGATGAATCATATAGTGGATGTAGTGGGTAAGATACGAGTTCATTCGAAACCAGCAGATTTTGGATCAGATCATGTATACATGTCTAAAAATTCACTAAATAAGTACAAATAATAGATTTCATTTCCAATAAATCAAATTGAGTGTCATAGTTTGAACTCGAACTCATAAAATTTGAATTCATGTTGTTAGCCTTTCTCTAGTAGTTTTCGAATGCACCAAACGCTCATCCTTCTTGTTTTTCCTTGGATGTAGCAATTTAGATAGAAACCCTCTTTTCTTCTTCTTCCCGTTATCCTCCATTTCTCCTTCTTTCCTCCTCGTAACAAAAACCAATGACCTACTCTTTGTAAGCATATTATTACTCTTATTACCACTTCTCAAGATAGCTATAGTTTTCATCCTGCGATATGACGGAGAAGAACACGATGAAACATCGGAAGAGGAAGATAAAGAAGACAAAGTTGACGATGAAGAACAAGAAGAAGTAACGATTGTACTATTGCTACGTGAAGTTTTTGAAAGCTTAGAGAGCTTTTCACTCAGACAAAGGGAGCAAACTCCTGGCGATTGTTGGTGCTTTGAATGCTTTTTGCATAACATAGTACAGGGCTTTGCTTTGTTGATTTGTTGCTGATTTCTGAAAATTCTCCATTTGTTTTCCATTTTTTGTGTTTTTGTTGGGAAATAAGTTGGGGTTTTGAGGGTATAAATAGAATGAAAGGTGCATGGCGCAGGTGGTTTCGGTGATAGTTCATGTGAGTTTCATAACGTGCTTCTTGAAATATTATTAAACGACTATTTTTGACGAGTTGTCACTTGTTGAGATTTGAAAAGTACTTTGGCTGTTGGCCCAAAATGCAGCGCTAGAAATTGAAATTAGAAAGGGACGGTCAATTTTGGGTAGGCAAAGCAAGTTGTCTTCGGAAAAAGTGGGTTTGTAGGCAGAATTTAAGTTACATACATTAATATTATATAATTATTTATGATAAGTATTAATTGACAGAGGTTATTTTTATGCACTTTTACACTATTAGGTTACTTAAATAAGAACTACAAATAATCGTTCCTAAAAATATATACATAATAGAAATAAGTTAGATTGCCTACTATATATATATACAACACGCTAAAATACATTGAAAGGGTATCTAAACTTCTCATGTTGTCAATGAATATTATAACTTAAATTCTATTATTGGCACTCTGATTAAAACGGTAATTGACGGTTAAACACAGCAATTGTAGAAAAAAATCGCTACTATCAGTTTCTATAACTTAATCTTTGTTGGAAAATGGCTTGAAGCGATGACCTAAAGATGGAGAGAAGAACTTACGCCTTGGCGGTTACACAAAATTACATTACTTTAACATGATTAAATAATAAATCAATTAAGATGAAAATAAACATTAATTACTTATAATTAAATAATAAAGTGTTTGCAGAAGTTACATGCCATGTTATCAATAATTTAGTTTATAAATGGAGTGAGAGAAAGAAAAAAAGTAATTCCGACGAAATTCGTGACTAATTAATAACCTGTTTGGTCAAACTTCTAAAATTAATTTATTTTTGAAAAGCATTTTTTTTAAATGATTTTCAAAAAAGTACTTTTGACTAATCACTTTGGAAAACACTTTTGAAAATCAATTAGTATTTGACCAAGTTTTAAAATGCTTCTAACTTTATTTTTCTCAAAAGCAAATTGGAAGAAGCTATACTTTTTTCTGTTTTTCAAAAACTACAGCTTCTAATCAAAAATATTTTTTTCTCTTCTAAAAACTTAACCTATGAAAAAACACTTTTAATATAAAAAATTATTTTTTGGCCAAAAATAAAAGCTTAGCCAAACATGCTATAAAGAAGCCTAATCATGGTGCACTCTTCCATGTGGAAGTTGGATCTGTTTTCTAATTCCCTCTACTTCAATAGTTATTCGGAAAAAGAAAACTCAAGATAAATAAAGAATAGATGAAATTTGACGACGACTTTTGTAAGATCAAATCTGACATTCTTATGCTTTTTTTTGTTTAATTATATGGTCACGTTTATTTCAAGTTAGCACATAGTTAAACTTCAAATTCCTTACCTATAAACGTTTAATTAAAATTTTAAGGCAGCATATTAAAATCGCTGATTTTACTTCTTTCCTTTTGATATTTAATAAGTGTTCATTGACTTCACTTTTATATGAGATTACAAATCTATTGAACCAACAAAAAAATAAGGTGGCGTCCCCCCCTTATCTCAACAACTGCAAATCATCCAAACCCCACTAAACTTTGTCACCCTTAAAAGTTGAAAAGCAGTCAATGAAGCACATAAAGATTGAAGAACGAAGAAATTGCTCTATTGAGATGGAAAATATTTGAATTGAAATTGAAAAGAGTACTCGAATTTGAAGTTGTTAACTTGATATTTGTGCGAGTTATGGCGGATTAAAGAGAAAGAAATCGTAGATGAAAGAAAGAAGAAGAGAGAGACGAAGATGAGAGAATGAGTTGGTCAATTCAGTGTTGACCAATCCGTCTTATTATGTGTAAACATGGGCCTCCATATACATGTACAAATGTAAACCAATTTTTTTGAAAATAAGAGAAGATATTTACAGACTAAAATACAAGGAATTGGGCCGCCTCTTATAATGGGTTTGTTGTTTTCCTTTATCGGATTGGGCGGGGGATACATTTGGGTTAACACCCCTCCCCCCTTAAGCTGGGGGGTGGGAACACATCAAGCTTGCAGAGAATCCCATGATGTAGAGGATCAAAAAGAGCATTAGTCATAATATCAACCAACTGTTGAGCACCGGAGACAAACTACAAAGAAATCAACTTAGAAGTGCGCACATAATGACAATCAATTTCAATATGCTTTTTGCGTTCATTGAAGACTGGATTTTTGACAATGTGGAGAGCTTCCTGACTGTCATAAAAATGGGAACAGGTCTGGAGATAGGCAAACCAAGATCACCCAAGAGCCTAGTTAACCAAGTGAATTCAGTTGTCACCTTGCGAAGAGCCATATACTCAGCCTCAGCTGAAGATAGAGATATAGTAGGTTGTTTCTTACTCTTCCAAGAGTCAAACCAGTCACTCACTTCCGAGAAATGGAGCAAGCTGCCCAATCAGAGTCTGAATAAACTTGTAAAGAGAAATCAGAAGAATTGGAGAGGAGGATACCCTGGGTAGGGTCATTCAACAAATATCTGAGCACATGTATAACAGCTAACATGTGAGGCACTTATGGCTTTTGAAGAAATTGACTCAGATGTTGTACTGAGAAAGAAATATCATACCTAGTGTGTTAGAGACAATTAAGCTTCCTAATTAACCTTCTATATAAACTAGGGTCAGAAACAGGAGCACCCATATCTAACACAAGCTTGATAGAACGATCCAAAAGAGTCGTCACAGGGGAGAAGTGCTGGAACTTAAATTCAGATAAAAGATCGGTGGTAAACAAGTGTTAGCACATGATATATCCTTGAGAATGTAGGGAGATCTCCAAACCCAGGAAGTAGTGGACTGTCCCCAAATCTTTAATTTTAAGTTATGCATCTAAAAATGAATTTAATGACTCCATCTCCACAATATCATTATCAGCTAGTAAGATGTCATCAACATAGACAGCCAATACTACTTAAGAGCTTGAAGAAGTCATAGTAAAGAGGGAGTAGTCATTCATACTAGCAATATAGCCTCTTGAATGCAGAGCTTCAGACAACTTTGAAAACCACTGTCTGGAGGCCTGCCTAAGGTCATAAAGAGACTTCTTGAGTCTGTAGACCAAAGGACCAGAATTAGGAGAGACACACACTTCAAGACTAGGAGGAACCTTCATATAATCTTCCTCATGGAAATCACCATGGAGGAAAACATTGTTCACATCAAGCTGAAAAACTGTCCAGTCCCACTTAACAACAAAGGTGAGCAAACACTTAATGGTGGTGAGCTTGACAACAGGAGAGAAAATCTTAGTAAAGTCAATGCTCTCCTTTTGTGTGTCCCCTCTAATGACCAACCTGGCTTTATACCTCTCAATAGAGCCATCAGCTCTTTGTTTGATCTTATACACCCACTTACAAGGGTTAGCCTTCTTGTGAGGTGGGAGAGGTACAATATCCCAGGTCTGATTTGCCTCAAGTGCCTGAAATTCCTTTAGCATTGCCTCTTTCCATGCAGGATGTGAAGCTGCCTGTTGGTAGAACTGAGGCTCATGCGCCATGTATATCGCTAGAAGGAACCTTGGAAGAAGTTGAAAGAGAATCAGGGAATTGAGCAGAAGAGCAAATATAATGCTTAAGATAAGTGGGCTGTTGAACAGTTATGGTAGATTTCCTCAAAGGAGGAGGATGGATTTGTAGGAGCAAATGAAGAAGTAGAAGGAGAAGCGGCAAAATCAGAGGGCAAGGTGTTAGCAAGAGAACTGGTAGGAGGAGGAGGAGAAGTACTAGGAGAATTAGTAGTACGAACAGAAGTAGGGGTTATTAGTGGAGTTACAGAATCCATAAATTCTAAGGGAGAAGGAAACATAGAATGAGAAGTAGATTTTTAAGGAAAAACATGCTCATGAAACACTACACCTCTTGAGAAAAATATGGCATGATTATCAAGGTTGAAGAGTTTGTAGCCCTTTTTACCATAGGGGTACCCCAAAAAATCAGAATTGATAGACCTGGATTGAAACTTATCTCTACCAATCATGGGGGAAGTGGAAAACATAAGAAACCAAAAAGCTTCAAATGATCATAAGTGGGAGTAGTATCATGAAGTTTCTCATAAGGAGAAACATTCCGAAGTACAGCTCAGGGCATTCTGTTTATGAGGTAAGTAGCAGTTAATACAAAATCTTCCCAATACTTGAGGGGAAGATTAGATTGGAACGTAAGAGCCCTTGAGACCTCTAACAAATGCTTGTGTTTTCTTTCTACAACTCCATTCTGTTGAGGAGTGTGAGGGATTGTAGTTTGATATAAGATCCCTTGGCTAGAGAAGGACATAATAGCCTCAGACCTACTACCAAGTTCAAAGGTATTATCAGATCTAAAGGCTTGAATAGATGACTAAATGTACCCTAACCATGTTGACGAAAGCTTTAAGAATAGAGAGATTATTACTCTTACAAGATAGAAGATGAGTCCAGGTGACTCTTGTATGATCATTAACTAATGTTAGAAAGTATCTAAAATCATTATATGTTATAGTGTTGTAAGGACCACAAATATCAATGTGAATTAGCCAAAAAGAGGCAGAATAATGTATAACACTGTCAGAAAAGGTAATCTTTGTTGTCTGGCCAATGGACATATAGGACGGATAAAAGACTGTTTAGATGATACTTTATCAGACAAATATGATATAGATCTCATTCTATTAAAAGTCATATGCCCCAGTCTTTGATGCCAAAATAGGTCCATTTTTTTATAGAAGGTGATCGATTACAAGTTGAAATACTGACAACAGGATGAGTAAGTTGATTGGACTTATTAGAAGATACTGGCAATGAAACAAGCGTAGAAGATTCATTACAAGCAAGAATACTAACATCAGACTTAGAAACAGGTAAAGTACTACAAGGAGAATAGTGAGGCATAGAGATAGGTGAAACTGAAAAAAGGTCTGCATCTGGATAGAGGTAATAGAGCCTGCCTGCAGCTTTACCAATTTGCAGTGGCCTCTTCAGAGAATGCCCTGTAAAGAACATAATGATTTGGTAAGAAGTGCTGAATAATCCAGTTGAGATATGAGTTGATGGACATATATCAAGTTTAAATGAAAGGATGGCACAAGATGGACATTCAGTAAAATTATATCATGTCTAAGATGCAATGATCCGGTTAATATTACTTTGACTTTATATCCATTAGGTAGAGTTACTAGAAAAGGTTTAATTAAAGGTTGCACATTGAATAGAAGGTGTTTATATAGAGTCATGTGATTAGTGACACTGTATTTAGGATCTAATGATTTACACCTAATTGTGATGATGCACATGCATGAGAATCCACAGAAACTAAAAAATATCTGCTAAATTAACCTGCAAAGTGAGCAAAAGCAGAGTTGTCCACAGTTGTCCACAGTTGTAGCTTCAGAAGTGGGAGCAGTAGACATTTGAGCTTGTTGGAACAAGGTCAAGAGATGTTGATATTGTTCCTTGGTGAACCCATATGCTGAGGAGTTCGAGGTTTGTGGAAAAGAATTTGCAGGGACAACTGATGAATTCTCAGCCAGAACACAGGAAGCAGACTTCTTATTTCTAGTGAATTTGAAATCTTGTGGAAACCCATGGAGACTGTAGCACTTATCCACACTATGACCAGATTTCTTGCAGTACTTGCAAGTAAGAGATATAGTACCCTTCCTAATCTCAAAATTGACTTTCTGAGTGAAATTCCTATTAGTGGTGGATGATGCTGGAGAGACCAAGAAGGAGGTTGTATCACCAGAGAAATTTGGTGTAGCAGATTGGGCTTCCCTTTGGCTTTCATCTTGTTGCAAGAGTGATTAGACTTTACTAATTGGTGGAAGAGGGTTCATCAATATAATAACACTCTTGACAGTGGAATAGGAATCATTTAGCCATTGAAGCACTGAAATAACTGGTGATCCTCAATGAATTTAGGTAGAGCCACATAAGAATAGACAGGCCCTACATAGGAGGAGTTTAATTCATCCTATAAACTCCTCATTTTAGTGAAGTAGGAAGCTATATCAGATGAACCCTAAGTGGTTGAGCTGATTTCCTTAGGATTTGAATGTATTTAGAGCCATTCGACTGTCCAAATCCCTCAGTGATGTCTTTCTAGACTTCCTTGGCAATCTTGAAGCACATAAAGCACTGGTGGCTATTTCTCGGGATACAGTGTTTGCTACCCAGGCCTTCACCATATCATTACACCGTTGTTAGTATGGGAAATAAGGTGATTCGGGGGAGGGTTGTGAAACTCTCCCATCCAACATACTAAGTTTATTCGTTGCAGAGAGAGAAGTGATCATACTATTATGCCAAAGGACAAATCCACATAATTTTCCTCCGTAGTCGTGACGGCACCTAGTCTCTAAGACTAGGCAAGCCTAACATTTACTGATTAATAGCAAAATTTAACCAACAACTATGAATTTCGATATGGAAATTTCCATACAAGCCAACAATCCCAAAACCGGTAGTACAAGTCATAAGCTCTACTGAGTTTGCTAGAAAAATTCCTAAATACAACTGTTTCGAAATAGAAATAAACAGTACAGGTACAACATCAGAAGGTGATTCCGAAGCCTGCGAATGTAACAACAGGTTTACCTTGAGTCTCCATAGCAAAATCCGAACAACTGGCTATTAATCAACCAACTTCGAAATACTTGGATCTGCACAAAAATATGTAAAAAAACGTAGCATGAGTACACCAACAACGGTACCCAGTAAGTATCAAGACTAGCCTCGGTGGAGTAGTGACGAGGGACAGTCAAGACACCTACTGGACTAAACAACCTGAACAAGTATGAAGGTGAACTAATGGGGAAACAATGTTAATATAAAGCTATGCATGGTAAGGAAGACATAACAATAAATCGCAATGAAAGACTAGAAACAACAATTAGCAACAAGAAGCAAACAGATAGTAATGTTGTAGAGTAAGCTGGACACAGTCTAAGTCCGATGAAACCAAATAAAGGAAAATAAGTAACAACTCAACAAGAACAACCGCTTTTACACCAGATCTATTTAGGAATTTCCACGATGTATCAAACTTTATAATCACAAATCACAGATCCTAGTTCTTGAATCCTAATCACTTGGCCTCTTGTGCCCATATTACAAATTCATAATTGCACGGACGACTCACGTGCCAAGAGAGTGACAATATCTAATATCCGGCACGGACCACTCATGTGCTAACAATAACAATGACTCATGACTGTACGGAAAACTCACGTGCCAGCAGGATAACTCTCACACAGAAGGAAAGTACACGAGAGTACATGCAAATGGTCAATAACATCAGGATTCAACTTCTCAATAGATATGGGTGATTTATTTACGTGTATGCTTGTGCAAGTGTTCTACCACAATTCAAGTCAACAAGTAAGAGCAAAGATAATGAATGATACATAAGAAACGATGACCACGAGATGTACACGGTATAACTCACACAGGGTAGGCACACTACTACACAAATAACAACAATAATAATGCCCCCAGGCCATCACAAGTCAACACAAATCATTTCCCGACATAGCCTACCTTGTCTGGCCATGTGCATAATAATAAAGTAAATGCCCGACTTGTCTCGCCGCACGCGCATAATAATATTCCCACCTTGTCTTGCCATATGCGCAAACCCACATATACAGCCCCTTGTCACGCTAAATGTGCAAATATCAATAGTAACAATAGCACAGACAACTCACGTGAGAACATCCGACAATCCTCTCAACAATACCACGTGTGCCAAAACATACAACATAATAAAATGACTTTCACATAATGTGCCCATATGCCACAACATTTCCTCAAAATAGTTTCCATACCATAACCACGCATAGCCCTCGGCTCAACAATACTGGGTGCAACAGCAACAACAACAATAACAAGAGAATACGACAAGTAAATCAACTTAAGAACTTCATAACACAAAGAAACGGATGAACGAGCTCACAATGAAAGAGACAACAAAGAATAATGGTTTCAACAAGAATAGCTCAACAAGGGGAGAGATAGCGTGCAACAATGATTTCCACATAAGTACAACTCGACGGTAAGAGAGATAGCATGAATCGATGATTCTAAATAAGGATAAGTCAACAATGAAAGGGATAATAAAACTTCAATTAAGGTTGAGTAATTACAGAAAAGATACTAATAAATTCAATTAATGATAAGTAATAATGAAAAAGATAATAATGACTTCAATTAAGGATAAGCAATTACGGAAAGAATAATAATAACTTCAATTAAGGATAAGCAATTACGAAAAGATAACAGTAACTTCAGTTAAGGATAAGCAATTACGGAAAAGATAGCATTGTAATAAAAGAGGAAATATTTTTAATTAACGTACATATGCGTTTAATTAGCAATAAGGGTAAAACATGAATCGATTAATTTCAAATAAGACACGTAAGGGTAAATTTAGTAAATGGGAGATTTAACATGCTAAAATAACTTCACATAAGAACCTAAGAGCCCTAAGCAATCAAATTTCCACAAATAAGCCCGAGTACGTACTCGTCACCTCGCGTACACGGCCTTCACATGACACAATTACCACAAATGACTCAAATCCTAAGGGGTAGTTTCCCCCCACACAAAGTTAGGCAAGATACTTACCTCAAAGAAGCTAGACCGTTACTCTAAAATGACCTTCTCGAGTGAAACAACCTCTGAACGGCTCAAATCTAGCAAAAATAAATTCAAATCATAAATAAAACTCATAGGAAATGATTCTGGATGATAAAGTTTCAATCTTTAACAAAAACTAAAAAGTCAACCCAAAAGTCAATCCCGGACCCGCACCTCAAAACCCGTTAAAATTCATAAAAATCGAACACATATTCAATTACGAGTCCAACCATACTAATTTCATCCAATTGTGACTCGGAATCGATGTTTAAAACCCAATTATTCTCTTTAGAAAAGATTTTGATAAAAATCCCTTATTATCCAAAATATGGATTAATTCAAAAATGAACTTCTATAATCATTTTAAAATATAAAAATCATACTTAGATACTGATCCCCATGAAAAGACGAGAAGAACGCCGTGAAAATCACCTCAATTAGAGCTCTAAAACTCAAGATATGCTCAAAATACTAAATAAACGGAGTTTGGTTTTTTAATACACAGGGAATTTCGCTTCCGCGCCAAAACTCCCACCTGTGGTCTGCCAGCTGTATTTTCCGCATTTACCGACCAGTTTTTCACACATGCGGGGTTGCATATGCGGATCCAACTTCACATTTATAAAGCACCAGCACCAGCACCAGCACCAGCTCTCTTCTCTGACACTAAAATGAGCATAACTCCCTCATACGATGTCCAAGTTGGACGATTCTTTTTGTTATGGCTTCGTAATTATGATAATGATCTAACGCTACAATCAAAACTAAAATTGGAGCTAATTTGATTAATGTGGTAGCATTTATGCTTGAAGGAACGACGTCGAAATATCAAAAAGGAGCGCAACACAACCCAAACCTATCTGAAACTCAGCCAAACCCCTTGAGACCCCGTCCGAACATACCAATAAGTACCAAAACATAACGCAGACCTGTTCGAGGCCTCAAATCACATCAAACAATATCAAAACTACGAATCGTACCTCAAATCGAACTTAATGAACTTATGAACTTTTAACTTCTACAACACGCGCCGAAACATATCAAATCAACCCAGAATGATGTCAAATTATGCATGCAAGTCTCAAATGACATAAAAGAGCTAATCCAACTCTCGGAATCACAATCCGAGCCCATATCAACAAAGTCAAATCTTGGTCAATCCTCTTAACCTTTCAAACTTCAACTTTCTAATTTTCGCCAAAATACTTCAATTTATCCTACGACCCTCCAAATACAAATCCGGACGTACGCCTAAGTCTAAAATCACCATAAAAAGCTGTTGGAATCATCAAAATACCATTTCGGAGTCATCTACACAAAAGTCTAATTCCATCCAACTATTACCGTACCCATTGACTGTCACAGATACTAACTGACTTCCAGGATTATCAGATGGGTGGATATAAAAGGGGTGAAAAGGCTCGAGGGTAGACGGAGAAAAACCGTTGGAGGTAGATGACGGTTCAACGTTATCCATGAGACTACCTATAATGTGGACCACAATAATAAAAAAAAATACCTATAATGTGGATCACACTAAACTATCAGGCAAAAAAAAAATGCTGACAAAATATTAATTGCATGCAAGCCAAAATCTATACAATCTCGAAGAATATAGACTAGAAAGATGTTACCAGCCTTCTTCTAAAACCCGAAGAAATAAGGTCTTGAGAGCACGCAAACCCTAGAAAATGATTGAACCCACGAAATCGTGGAAAATCCTTGAGCAATCAAACCTCCCACTGGAATGAGTTGTCCGAAGTCAGAAATGGAAAAATCTCCAATTTTTTATTGGCTAAAATCGAAGCTCGGCACGTCCGTTGTGGGTATCGAACAAGTACGAAACTGACAGAGTTTTTAAGGAAGAATACCATCGGAGTAAAGCTCTCAACGAGAGGAATCGGGATTTCCCCTCTGATACCATATTAACTTGATATTTGTGCGAACTATGGAGGATTAAACAGAAAGAAACCCAAGATAAAAGAGAAAAGAAGAGAGAGATGAAGATGAAAGAATAAGTCGGTCAATTCGGTTTTGACCAATTTGTCTTATTATTTGTAAATGCGGGCCTCTATATACATGTACAAATATGAACCAATTGAATTGAAAATAAGAGAAGATATTTACAGACTAAAATACAAACAATTGGACCGACTCTCTTAATAGGCCTGCTACTTTCCTTTATCAGATTGGGCGGGGGACACATCTAGGTAAATAGAAGTAAAAAAATTTTTTTTATGGAAGTTGAGTCAGTATTTGGACAGTAAATAGTGCAATTTGCACACGTAGTCGATCTCAGGACTCTCATTTAAGGCATAGTCGAAGTTCTTAACAAGAGAAGGGGTAGTTTTGTCTGAAATTTTCACCAGTTAACGTTTTTGGAAAAGCTGGCTATAGATTAATACGAAGAAGCTGCACCATGAATTTCTTTTTTGAAACCTAAATAGCAGCCCATTCAGTTATTTAAAATAAAAATAGTTAAAGAATATATAATAAATATATAATTCTTGTATAATATATTTATAACTATTTATAATTGTTGTGTAATCTATGTATACCACTAGAAAAGGTAAAACAATTGGACGACTATTTGTGTAAAGATCCCAAGAAAGGTAAGGAAATTTTACATGCAATAGCTAAATAATGCACCCGATTTGTTTTAAACCAAAATACTTTAAAAATATAATTATTATAGTCATTTTTTATATTTTATAGCAAAGTACAAATACAACTTTTTCCTCAACCCTCTCTCTTCTCCCTCAACTCTCTCTCCTTTTTCCCTCAAGGCGGCCATCCAGCCGGTCATCTTCCCACTTGTTATGGGAATGCTCCTATCTGAATTATAAGAAGAAAAAGAATCTTTTCAGTTACTACTCAAAGCCCTTGAGATCTGATGTTGTTGATTTAGATTATGATGACTTTGAGGCTGACTTTCAAGACTTTAAGGATGCTCTGGCTTTCAGGACTTTAAAATCCATGGCTTCTTCTCCTCTTTTGTATCTCACATCTGAGTGTATTCGTCTGATCGAATTTTGGCAGATACTATGTGATAGTGTATTCTCATATCTGGCCAGATTTTTGTTCGTCTCCATTATTAGTTTTAATATGATGTATACAGTGTTTTGCGTTTCCGGAAGACGTCATCTCCGATGAACTTTCTTCTCTTCTTTGCTATTGAGTCACATACAATGATACAAATACATATCACTGTTTTTGTGATTTGTTGCTGTTTGAATACTGCCGAATTGAATACAGTCGAATTGTATACGGTGAAATTGAATACAATCTAAAATAGTTAAGAATGAATATAGCTTAATTGAATATAGTGTATACAACTGAATTGAATATAGTGGTATACACCATATTTCTTAATTTTTTGTTGTTTGAATACAACTGAATTCAATACCGTAAAATTAAATACAATGTAAAATATATAAGAACGAATACATTCGAATTGGATACAGTGTATACAGCCGGATAGAATACAACGACATACATTCCATGAAAATCAATAAGTAGATACGAAATGTTATTAGCTAAATTATAGCTACACCCAACAATAAGTATCCAAACAATAGTCATTTATGAAAGTTCCCCAACTTATCATTTTTAGTAAATTTATCTTGGGCTAAATCATGAGAAAGCCCAAAAACTAATATGTCACATTGTTCTAGGTGAAAATAGCATGGGCCGGCCACTTATTAGATTGATAATTAAAAATAGTCACATATTCAATGTAATTGAAAAATAATCATTTTCAATGCAAAAAAAAAAAAAAAATTTGGACAAAATTCTTACTTAAAACATTGAACAAAACAAATCCAGTGCAATATGCTAGAGTTTTGAACTTTTACAAGAAAAACTCTATCGTAATGTGTAAAAGTTCGAAACTGTTTAGAAACTAAGCTTAAAGTAACAATAAGAAATAATAAAATAGACAATAGATATAGAGAGGAAGAGATAATTTTCTTATTTCATCAAGTATTTTCCAACTGTGTACAATGTGATGTCCAAACCCTCTATTTATAGGATGATATTGAGGTAATACAAAGGGATTATGAACATGGTATTAACTTTTGAGATCATGGGGGAAGATCATGGAGGAGGTTGTAGAGGTGCGAGAGTTACAACCATAATGGTAAGAAGTAGTGGGAGTTATCTACATAATAGAGAAGAGTAGTGGGAGTTATATTTGATTACTGGACATCCATATAAATATATATTTCATAACACTCCCCCTTAGATGTTAACAAACAATGTGCCTCGTTAAAACCTTACTAGAAAAAAATCCAGTGAGAAAAAAATTCCTAGTGAAGGAAAAAGAGTACACATATCTTGTAATACGCATGACTTGATGCCTCATTTAAAACCTTGCCAGGAAAATCCAGTGGAATAAAACCTTAGCTAAGGGAAAAAGAGTACAACGCGTATTTTCCTCCCCTGATGAAAACATCATTTTATTCTCAAAGATGACGCATTCCAAGCTTGTAAACAACTTCTTTATTGTTGAGGTTGGTAATGATTCATTGAACAGATTCACCAAATTATCAATCAAATAAATTTTTTGAACATCTATATCACCAATATGTCGAAGATCATATCTGAAAAGAACTTTGATTAAATGTGATTTGTTTTATCGCCTTCAATATATTCTTCTTCCAATTGAGATAAGCAAACACCATTGTCTTTAATATTATTGAAACCTTATTTTTCAAAGGAAAGTCACACATCTATTATGTATTGAGGTACTTTCTTTATCAGTTGCTAGTATCTTGGCATGACTTGAATAAGTATCAATAATTTACTATCTTGTCGAATATCATAATATAGCAGTACCCTCACGTGCAAATTTTGAAGAACAAACTTCAAGAAATGCCTGCATTTGCATAACTAACAAAATCTTGACAGTATTTGTTAGAATAAACAAATTTATATCAAGGATTCCTTTTACAGTATAACACAAATAGTATTTTAATATCTTCAAATAGGAGTAAAACTATATCTTGCTAGCATATTGTTATACTTATGGTTTTAGCAAGATACATTAGTGCACCAATTGCACTAGACACAAAAATAAATCATGTACGCCATGATTACTTAGTCCACATAAGGATCTGTTGAAGCTTTATTTAATAAATTTCTTGAAAACCTTAATATGCTTCAGAACAATTTAAATCCTTTAAGGATTTTCATTATACGCATATCAAATGTATTGTCAGACCAAAATCTGAAATGACCGCATCCACCACAGGAGAACATGTCCCCATATAATCAATGACATGATATTTACAAATCTTCTTGTGCTACAAGTCGTCTTTATGTCTATCGACTTGATTTTTTTTAATTTAACTTTTCGCACAAGAATACATTTATACCTCCACTTTATATTTTTCAGGTGATGTCAAATTTCATTATGTAATTTTCATTTGGCCAATTATTTATCTGTCTAAATTTCATGACAGATTGAAGCTCAAGATCCTCGTCAATATTAAAAATATTGAGTGCCAACAATATCATCGACGATCGTTTTATATCGGTTCCATCGTTACCTAATAAAGACATAGCTTATTAAGATCTGTTTATCTTAGGTACCTGAGTCTCTCCCGTGAGGTCTTATAAAGTGTTATGCCTTGGTGCTCTTCTAGAGCATTTGCCTCCTTATTATGACCATTTTGATCATTTACTAATCTCCTTCTTCAAGGAGTTTTATCTTTGGAACCAATTAGTCTATTACGCTTCATGTGTGCAATAGTGTCACGGCCCAAACTTCACTTAGTCGTTACACCTAACCCAATCCATCAGGTAAGCCCATTAAGTACTATCCAATTTAAATGAGATTTATTAAGAAAGAAATGAAAATACAACTGCTTTCACAAGAATTTTTCGAGGACTAGTAGTACAAATCATGAGCTTCTAAGATTAAAATTTACAAAGCTGGTATGAAATAAATAAATATATTAATTGTTCGAAATGTACATAAACAGATCTTTTTATAAATCTAAGGCTTCCATGAACAAGAGGCACCTACAACCGGAACGCAGGTACGTCTTCAAATCCAGCTCCCGTCGATCACAACAACATCAGCATCCAACATCTGCACGCAAGGTGCAGAAGTATAGCATGAGTACAACCGACCCTATGTACTTAATAAGTAACAAATCTAACCTTAGGTTGAAAGTAGTGACGAGCTGGAACACAGGTCGCGGTCCAACACCAATAGTCAACAACAGTTTATAAAAACATAATGGAAGTAATAAACGAAGTAGTTCAGAGATAAAATGCTCAGCTCGTTCACAGTTCCAAAAAAATAGGTCTGTTTTTCAAGTATATCAGTGAAAATCCAAATCCTTTAAGGAAATCACCAAAATTTATGAGTAAGTTTGAAAACTGTGATTTTTTCCAAAAATATTTCAACAACAGATAAGATGTTTCATTATCAAATGGCATGAGGAAAATACATCTCTATGCCTATATGTCAATATGCAGGTGAAATCATGAATGACACCAAAACCGGAGTGGTAGAAAGAAATTCATCTCTATGCATGTATCTCAAGTATGCATGTCAAAAGCATTGTATCTTAGTGATGAACTCATGTACTCACACTCTCTGAGTACTCGATCTCACTATCCCACACTTTCTACTCATCATGTTCCATAACTCGACACGCTCAGTCACTCGGTACTTATATGGCCAATTCAGCACAGGAAAGATCCATCCCAAGTATATATATATCAACTAACTGTTAATCACTCAGTACTGTATAAGGCCTATCTAGCCCGAGAAAGATCCATCCCCAAATATAAATGCTTCGGGAAAGATCCATACCCAGGGAAGATCCATCCCTCAATATAATCAACTGCGCTCACTGGGGTGTGTACAAACTCCGAAGGGGCTCCTTCAGCCCAAGTGCTACAAAATCAATAGAAACATGTTGCGGCGTGTAGCCCGATCCTATAATATCACTCACAAACAGGCCCTCAGCCTCACTCAGTCATCAAACTCTCCAGTCTCTCAGTCTCACAATGTCATGAAACTAGCCCAAAAATAATGATATGATGTATCAATAAATAGCAACAGAGACTGAGATATGATATGCAATGAATAAATATGACTGAGTACGAAACTTCAATTTAAACATATAATTCGACAGAAGAAATGACCTCAATGGATCCCAATAATACCAACATATGCCTAAGCATGATTTCTAGCATGAATTACAGCTCAGGTATTCTAACACATAGAGTACAGTGAAAATATCCAGAGAAGATAGCTACACAATTCCATGGAATCGACTAAATCACAATTCACACGGTGCACGCCCACAAGCCCGTCACCTAGCATACGCGTCACCTCAATATCAATCACATAACATGTGATTTGGGGTTTTATACTCTCATCGCTAAGTTTAAAAGTGTTACTTACCTCGAACAAGCCAAATCCAATACCGAGCAAGCCAGGCGATGCTCCAAAAATGCCATCCCGCACATACCGACCTACGAACGGCTAGAAACTAGCCACAAGCAACTCAAATACATTAAATAATGCCAAAGGAAACAAAATCAATCGATAAAGGTTGAATCTTTAATCAAAAACCAAAAATAAACCCAAAAGATCAAACTCGGGCCTGCACCTCGGAACCTACGAAACTCAGAACATCTGGCAATCCATTCAAATCCGACTCCGAATCGATATTCAAAATCCAAAAATTTGCTCTATGAAACTTTAGTAAAAAACCCCTAATTTCTCTTTAAAATTCATCAACCAATTGCCAAAAATGAAGATGGATTCATGAACTAAAATCAAAACCAAGTGTAAAACACTTACCCCAATCCTTGTGATGCAAATTGCTTCAAAGGTCACCTCAATCCGAGTCCCACATCTCAAAATATGATAAAAGAACCAAAACTTCGACTTAATATTGTTCTGCCCAGACCTTTATGCATCTACGATAAAAGAGCCGCTTCTGCAGCGTCGCTTCTGCGACAAGACATCCGCTTCTGCGGGAATACACTAAGCACAGACCCCTCGCACCTGCGGAACCATATTCCGCTTCTGTGATATCGTAGGTGCAAGCCATCATCCGCACCTGCGCAAGACCTCGCTCTTGCGCTCCATCCCTTCGCACCTGCACATCCGCACATGCGCCCAAATCTCCACTTCTGCGATATTCCTCACCCAGCTCTCACCTCGCTTCTACAACACCTTTGTCGCTTCTGCGACCATTGCACTTGTGCAAAACCAGCCGCACGTGCGATCACACCAGATCCTGCCACCAATAGCCTTAGCCAAAATTGATCCAAACGATCCGAAACTCTTCCGAACCACTCGGGAACCCGTCTGAATATACCAACTAGTCCAATAACATAACACGAACCTACTCGAGGCCTCAAATCACGCATAAAAATTATCGAAACGACGAATCGCAACTCGAATAAAAAATTAATGAACTTTGAACTTTCAACTTCCCAAACTCGCGCTGAAACATATCGAATCAACTCGAAATGAACTCCAATTTTGCACACGAGTCCCAAATAACATAAGGAAAGTTATTCCAATTCCCTGAACAAAAATTTGAATCTTATATCATCAAAGTCAGCTCCCAATCAAACTTATGAACTTTCCAAACTTCAAATTTCCAACTTTCGCCAGTTAGCGCCGAATCCTTCTAGAAATATCGAAATGCAAATTCGGGCATATGCCCATGTTCAAAATCACCACCCCGACCTAACGGAGCCCTAAAAACTTCATTCCCAAAAGTCAAACTTGGTCAACCCTTCCAACTTAAAGCTTAAATCATGAAATTCATTCTTCCAAATCGATTCCGAATAACCTGAAAACCAAAACCGACAACTCACATAAATCATAATACATCATTTAGAGCTACTCATGCCCTCAAACTACTGAGCAAAGTGCAAATGCTCGAAACGATCGGTCGAGTCGTATAAACGCTGTACATCATGAGCTTTATAGTATTTGGAGCATTAGCAGCTGAGATATAACATTTAACTTTAGGTCAGCAAATGCCCCTGGAATTTTTTTGCAAATGAATTATCACTTGAACTTCAAGTTCACATCTTCTTGTACGAGGATCTGGATGTACCCATAATAATCATTTCACGTATCACTTTTTCAATTGCCCCTTTTTCCCCCTAATGTTGGGATCACCAACACATATCTCCAACCTTCTTTGGAGACCCATCTTTGTGCATTGTGGTGGAACAATTAAATCATAAAGTACATTCATAATTCTAGATAGAAATTATTTGGTTCCTGACCCTGAACCAATTGTGATAAGGAGAATTTATCATAACGTATTGGCTAGATGCGTACAAGTGCTGTTGTATATTAAACAATACACCTCATATCAAATTTCATTTTGGGAGTTTTGCTCTCATAACCAATGGTTTAGCTATAATTGGGGGCATACAATTTCTACTAAACCAACTTGGATTTTAACTAGCATTATCAAGATAAATTATCATAATTTACATTCTGGAACTGTGCTATAATAATTTGAGCAATCAACCTTGCAAACCAAACTGCAAGTTGATAACAAACACACATGTGACCATACAAGAGATGCATCTATTAAAATTATATAATAGTGTACGGTCCACATGGCAGTGACTGGGTCCAATATATATCACCTTTTATTTGTTCCAGAAATCAAGGGATTCAATCCCAGCCTTGCTGGTATATCGTGAGAATAAGTAGCACAAGAGAATTCTTGAAGAATGTTCTATTTCTTTAATATATGCCAATGTGAATTCTCAATCAAATTTTCCGCATCATAATTGAACCGGGATGGCCAACCAGTCATGCTGCCTAATAGTTGTTTCAATATACCTCTAGTTTACTTGTGGCATGTGATTCCATCGTCATGCTTATACTTGTGTAGTACAAATAGAAGAAAATTCGGGTAACCTTTCATATTTACCCGGTATGATTATAGTAATATGAAGATAATCAATCATCATTTTATTTATAGTCTCAATATGCCAACCACTTTGGCTAATATATTTAAAACTCAAAAAATTTCTTTTGAGACTTACTACAACGTCAATATCATGAATATTTTTATTCATCCAGGTAGTCACTACAACAAATTTGGTCTAAGGCTACACTATTTTTATCCCACGCTTGAAAAATGTGGCCAAAACTATCTATGGGCACGCTTTATAGGAGTGGCCTTTATTTACGGCTTTTGGCCACGCAAAATTTAACAACACCCCTAAAGTGTGCCCTTATGAAGTATAGACTATGCTTTAGAGATGTAAGCAAATCTTAAAACAATTAGCAATACTTTTTTATATTTATGGCTACTCTTTCAAGCGTGCTATATTTGTAATACTAAAGGCAACACCTTATCAGTATACTCTAAAGTTGTCTAAAAATATTTCAGCAAAAAAAAGTTTTCCCTCTATATTTTTGCCAATAGAGTATATTTTCCTCCAACTCAAAAGAGGCAAAAGAGTTCCCTCCTTCGTAAGATTTCCAATTTAGGGTTTCTACATCTTCTCACATATCTATCAATTCTACTTCTCTGTGGAACAGATTATCGACTCTTATATTGTAGGGTTGTTCGCTTCTCTCTTTGTGGTTTCTTCAAAAGGTAAAATTTATTTATAATGTTAAATATTGTTATTCTAATCGGTACTTTTTTTTTTTTTTTTT
>MCJB01012129.1:123196-149673 GCA_002018475.1 Nicotiana obtusifolia
TTTTTTTTTTTTTTTTGTGTTTCTTTCACGAAAATTGATTTACCAGTTTAGATCTATTCCTCAATTCCTAAAGCAAGGAATCTCCTCCATTAAGTAGAACTTTGAATGGAGTTGAACACTTTACGGCATCTAGGTTAGGATATAGGAAAAATATAATATGCAAATTTTAGTGTATAGCAAAGTTCTAAATATTAAAAAAGTGGTATATGAAGTATATATTACATGGTTTGAAGGATTTATATTAGGTAAACTCTTAAGGAAACTTTGTTAGCACATGTAACGTTCTCTTAGAGAAGCAAAATCTTAGTGTTTTAGACGTCTCAAAAAAATTCTGTGGCTAAAGAAGTTTAAATATAGGTATTAAACTCGGCATATCTCGGTATTGAACTCTTAATCAATGCTCATAAGCATAGTTGTTTGTGCATCATTCTCCTTTCCCAATTCTTACGTTTTTATCTTGTAATTAAAACTACATATACACGACTGAAAATGTTTGGACAATAGCTCGATCGTACTATAACGCTGAATTTCTTATGTTATTTGCACTTTTCATGCTTATTATTTCTTCCTGATATTCTATAGCAATTCTTCAAGTTTGTCACATGAAAATCACTTGATAAGAATTCTCGTTTGAGAGTTGATATTTGAGTTTTCTTGGAGTGTAAATTATGTTTCCTTAGTTCTGTTTTTGGTATGTTTTGATTTTCAATCACTTGATAAAAAGTATTAAATTTCTAATATAAAATTTCATAGAGGTTTTTCTGTTTCTATGAGCTTTTCTCCTTTATGTGCCCGACTATTAATCAAATTTCATAGAGGTTTTTCTGTTTCTATACGAGCTTTTCTCCTTTATGTGCTCGACTATTGATCAATTTTCTTGAGTTGAGAAATAAATTATCTCTTCTGTTTGATTTCGGGCGTCAAAGCTTTAATCGCTTTTTGCAATATATACGTTCGCTGAGTTTGTATTCGAACTAATTATACGGAAAAGCTTGACAAGTAGGGCGTTATTTATGTTTCATCGCTATGATTGATTTATTTTTTTATCATTTTGTGAGCTTGACTGCAAGCTATTCTTTATATGGAATTGCCTAGTATTTATATGTGGATAATGTCACATTACTTCTGTATCCTTTACCTTCAGCACTACACATAATTTAAATTATGACCATATGAGATCTGTTCTTATGTTTCCTTCTATATCCTAGTTGCATTAACTACAAGTTTTGCAAGCTCAAAGGATAAAAATCTGATTGATACAAATTTGACTTATTATGGTAGAATAATTGATATTGTTGAGTTAGATTATTTTGGCCATTTTAAGGTTGTGTTGTTTAAATGTGACTGGTATGAGGCTGAAGAAGATATTTATGGTCTTACTTATTTCTACTTCAACAAAAAATGCTACCAAGAAGAGCCCTTCGTGCTAGCATCTCAAGCACACCAATGCTTCTATGTGCAAGATCCATATGATCAAGACAAATGTTATGTCATGAAGGCTGTCCGGAGTCTTGTTGTCACGACCTAAAATCCACCTAGTCGTGATGGCACCTAACCCAACCCGTCAGGTAAGCCAATTAGCAACTATCCAATTTAATGAGATTTATTAAGACAAAAAATGATAATACACCGCCTTTATACAAATAATTTCCCAAGGACTGGTAATACAAATCATGAGCTTCTAAGATTAGAATTTATAAAGCTAGTATGAAATAAATACATCATCTGTTCGAAATGAGCATAAATAGATTTTTATAAATCTAAGGCTACCATGAACAAGAGGCAGCTACAACTGGAACGCAGGTACGTCTTCAAATCCAACTCCCGTCGATCACAGTAACATTAGCATCCAACATCTGCACGCAAGGTGCAGAAGTGTAGTATGAATACACCTGACCCCATATACTCAATATGTAATAAACCTAACCTTAGGTTGAAAGTAGTGACGAGCTGCGACGAGGGTCAGAGTCCAACTCCAATAGCCAACAACAGTTCATAACAACATAATAAAGTAATAGAAGAAGTAACTTAGAGATAAAATGCTCAGCTTGGTCACAGTTCCAGAAAATAGGTCTGTTTTTCAAGTGTGTCAGTCAAAACCCAAATTCTTTACCGAAATCGCCAAAAATTGAGTAAGTTTGAAAACTGTAATTTTTCCTAGAGCTTTCAACAGGTAAACATTTTATTTTCAAATGGCATGAGAAAATTACATCTCTATGACTATATATATATCAATATGTGTGAGAAGTCATGAATATCGTGACACTATACAACATGAGAAAAATGCATCTCTATGCCTGTATGCCAAGTGTGAATGTCAAATGCAATGTATCTCAGAGATGAACTCATGTACTCTCACTCTCAGAGTACTCAATCTCACTGTTTCACACTTTTCACTTAACTCAATCACTCAACATGCTCAGTCACTCAGTACTGTATATGGCCAGTCCAGCCCAGGGAAGATCCATCCCAAATATATATAGCAACTGACAGTCAGTCACTCAGTACTGTATAAGGTCAATCCAGCCCAGAGAAGATACATCCCCAAATATAAATGTTTCGGGCAAGATCCATGCCAGGGAAGATCCATCTCTCAATATAAATCAACAGTATTCACTGGGAGTGTGTACAGACTCCGGAAAGGCTCCTTTTGCCCAAGCGCTATAATAAGCTAGATTCAGGCACAAATCAATATAACATGATGCGGCGTGCAACCCGATCCCATAATATCACTCACAATTAGACCCTCGTCCTCACTCAGTCATCAATCTCTCCAGTCTCTCGGGCTCACAATGCCATGAAACTAACCCAAAAATGATGATATGATGTGTCAATAAATAGAAAAAGAAACTGAGATATGAAATGAAATGAATGAACATGACTGAGTATGAAATTGCAATATAAACAAATAATTCAATAGCAATATGACCTCAGTGGGTTCCATCATAATAAGCATGTAGCCTAGACATGGTTTCTAACATGGATCACAGCTAAATAGCTCTAGTACGTAGAGATTTCATTGTTACAGATAAGATAAGGTAACTACACAGTATCACAGAAATAACAGAGTTACAATTCATACGATACACGCCCACACGCCCGTCACCTAGCATGTGCGTCACCTCAACAACGAACACATAACACGTAATTTAGGGTTTCATACCCTCAACACCAAGTTTAGAAGTGTTACTTATCTCAAACAAGCCAAATCCAATACCAAGCAAGCCAAACGATGCTCCACAATGCCATCCTGCACGTACCGACCTCCGAACGGCTCGAAGCTGGCAAAAGCAACTCAAATACATCAAATAAATCTCAAGGAAACAATTCCAAATGATAAAGGTCGAATCCTTAATCAAAAGCCCAAAATCGGCCAAAAGTCAAACACGGGCCCGCGCCTCGGAACCCCACAAAACTTATAAAATCTGGAAACCCATTCAATTACGAGTCCAACCATATTAGTTTCACTCAAATTCGACTCCAAATCGATGTTCAAAACTCGAAAATTCGCTTTATAAAGTTTTAGACAAAAACCCTTTAAGTTTCTCTTTGAAATTCATCAACCAATTGCCACAAATGAGGATAAATTCATGAAATAAAATCAAAACCAAGTAGAGAATACTTACCCCAATCCATATGGTGAAAATTACTTCAAAAGTCGTCTGAATCCGAGCCCCAATCTCAAAATATGCTAAAAGAACCAAAAACCTCGATTTATAGCATTTGGCCCAGCATTTTCGCACCTACGACAAATTAGCTGCTTTTGTGACCCAAATCACGTTTCTATGGAGAAGCACTGGCGGCCTGCCTTCGCACATACGGTAAAAACTCCACTTTTGCGCGCCTGCAGGTGCGAGTCCAAACTGCGCTTTTGTGCTGGCATTTGCTTCTGCGCCCAAACACACCGCATCTGCGCCTTTGCATACGAAGAATCCTCCGCTTCTGCGGACTCCTACTCTCAGCAGCACTTTCGCTCCTGCGACTCCTTGTTCGCTTCTGCGTGCATCGCACCTTAAACCAGCCGTAGGTGCGATCACACCAGATCTGCCACCAGCAACTTAAGCCAAAAATGCTTCAAACGATCCGAACTTCGTCCGAAACTCACCCGAGCCACTCGGGACTCCGTTCGAGTATACCAACAAGTCTCATAATAGAAAGCGGACCTACTCAAGGCCTCAAATCTCATATAACAACATCGAAACGATGAATCGTACCTCAATTCAAACTTGGATGAACTTTGAACTTTTAACTTCCTAAACTTGTGCCGAAACATATCAAATCAACCCGGAATGAACCCAAATTTTGCACACCAGTCGAAAATGACAAAACGAAGCTATCCCAATTTTCGGAACCAAAATTCGAATTCGATATCCAAAAAGTCAGCTCCCGATCAAACTTATGAACTTTCCAAACCTTCAAATTTTCAACTTCTGCCAATTAGTGTCGAATCCTGCAATAATCATCAAATGCAAATCCAGGCATACGCCCGAGTCCAAAATTACCATCCGGACCTAACGGAACCGTCAAAACTCCAATGCGAGGTCAAATACTAAATAGTCAAACTTGGTCAACTCTTCCAACTTAAAGCTTCATTAATGAAATTCATTCTTTCAAATCGATTTTGAATAACCTGAAAACCAAAACCGACGATTCACACCAGTCATAATATATAATACGATGCTGCTCAAGACTTCAAATAGTTGAACGGGATGCAAATGTTCAAAACGATCGGTCGGGTCGTTACACTTGTTTAGCATAAGTGACAAATTTGAATCTCATGCTCCCCACTATTATGAAAATGAGTCGTATGATCATTCGATGAGCCCATCTATACCGAATGATGATGGTGAAATTGTCTTAATAAGGACTGATGTACCAGCAACCATAATTGATGTGCCTCCATAAGGATTTCGTGCTCAACAAACTGAAATTGAATAGGAAGATGAGTTTGATGTTGAGGATACATCATGAGTTTGATTCTATTTAGAAGTCGAGTGTTTGTACAATCTTCATCTAGAAAAATAGTTCAGTTATTTGCGTTTCTGCACAATGTTTCTGCATTTCTGTATTGTGTTTCAGTATTTTTTCTTTTTTGTATTTTTTTTTTCATAGTGTATTGGCATTTCTGCACATTATTTTTTGGGTTTCTGGTCTGCGTTTCAGCATTTTCTGCCTTCTGCACAATGTTTCGGTATTTCTGCACAGTATTTCTGCGTTTCTGCATTTTCTGCACAGTGTATTGGCATTTCTGCACATTCTTTTTTCGTTTCTGCACAGCGTTTCAGCATTTTCTGCTTTCTGCACAACGTTTATGCAATTTCTGCATTTTCTGCACAGTGTTTCGGCATTTTTGCAGAGTATTTCTGCATTTCTGCATTTTCTGCACAATGTATTGGCATTTCTGCATATTATTTTTGGGTTTCTACATAGCGTTTCAGTATTTCTGCATTTCTGTACTGCGTTTCTACAGTTTCTGCATTTCTGCACAGTGTTTTGCATTTCTGCACAACGTTTCGGCATTTTCTGCATTTCTGCGTATTGTTTCGACATTTTTTGCTTTCCACATTCTGCATTTCGATATTCTCTAATTAGTTCTTTTTCCTTTATGAAGATGTATTCAGGAGCAAAGAAAAAGGGTTTGAATCCAAACAAAGTTCAAAGTCCTATGAAGAAGATAGGTTTTGATTTTCAGTTTCGATCAAGTGCTGAATTAGCCAAGCAATTTCATATTAGGAAAGAAAAACTAGCTCGTGATGAGGAGTATAGAGTTGTGAAAGAGCAAACACCAGTAACTCATAAACGGAAGTATCATATGCCTACAATATCAAATGCAAGAGAAGGACAAAGTAGACAAAGGTTAATTCATTCTAAGGAGTCCTTTCAACAGCAAAGAAATGGTAAAATACCTATGCACAAATCCGTTATCCAGTTGCCTTCGAAGGAAGTTCTTAACACTTCACATATGATTGGAAGAAGACAAGGAGAAGGAGAAATTTGCAAAAAGGTGAAGACGAAGTCGGTCTTATCGGCAGCAAGTCTTAATCTTTTTCTAGAAAAAAAAGGTATACATGTGGGTGCAGAAAAACAATCTGATATTTAACCAGTAGATGGTGCCAGATATATGCCCTCCCCTTTTGTTGATGAGCATAATATAAGAATTAGATAATTTTGCTGCACATGAAGAAGTTGGCGAGGATGAGTGTGTTAAAGACAAAGCTATGGATGTTGATTCTGCTACAGGTGGTATGTCGTAAGTCTTGTAATTTTTTGTGTTTGTTGTATTCTTTCCTTCCTTGGTTGTTACATTAGGGACATTAGATAAGAAGAAAGTTCGAGGTCAAACAAAATGTAAGATGATTCACGCAAGAATACACTGATATTTGTTCTTTATTTCTCTGATATAATTTGTAGCGTACAAGTAAAGAGAACAACGAGGAACCATCTAAGCCTGAAATATTTATTGCAACTCGTACAAACCATCCTTCTCCGGTTGATGCAAGTAGCCCACCAGGCTGTAAGGGGCCAAAATCTCTTGACACTCTTCTGGATCAACCCATGGTCCAATTCTTGAAAAGGTATTTAGACTCCAACTTGTCTTACAAACTGTTATAATAGATATTAAGTTCATTAAATTGATCAAATCTTTAATTAACCTCAAAAATTTTATGAATCATTTATTGGTTATGGAAAGATATGGGGTATACATACATGTTAAAAAGGGGGCTGTTTTCCGACGCCGTAGAACTCAACTTTTTGAGCTGCTGTTTTTGTGTGAAAAAAGGAGGTTGTTTTCCGTGTTTTTGATGGAGTTTTTTGGTTGGTTTTTGGGGGAGTTAAAGGGTCGTTTTTGGGTCTGATTTAGAGCTGAAGTTTGGAGGTGCTTCGCTGGAGTTTGTGGCCAGTTTTCGTGGCTGTTTAGGCTGCATTTTAGCAGGCGTTTTGGGTGGAGTTGAGTAGCAATTTTGGTGGTTGTTTGGAGCTTTATTTGCAGTTGTTTTATGCTGCGTTTTTGTTGGTGAGAATCAAAGAGGAAGAAGATAAATTTGTCTTCTTTGTGTTGAGCCAAAGCTGCATTATATCCTCTAACTCTTAATGTTTTCCCCCACCCAAAGTCTCCTCTCTGTTAGCTCTCTATCTCTTTTATAAAGGAAAATTTTGTGGTTACCTGATAATGTGGAAAGGAGTTGGTCTCGGGGTGACATGAGATTGAGGTGAGAAAATATGCGAGGGTGTATGCTAGTGGCTTGAGGGAGTGGGAGTCATGGTGTGAGTGTTTAGGTGAGTGAAATGGGACTACTATATTTAATTTATTGTACTCATTATTCAATTTTTATTTTTATGTGATTGAAAAAAATGCAAAACATGGTGCTACTTTATGTTATTTGACGAGCGCAAACCACACACTTAAATTATGCTCCCTAATCAAATATAGTATAGTATAATATTGTATCCACATAGATTCGATTTAAACATTATTCTCGTAGTTTCTAGCTTGGTTGCTCTCTAAGATGATCAACAATTGAGATTTATATGATTTCTAACTAAAATTAATTAAGAATCTAAAGCTATTGACTAATGACAATCGAAACATAGATAAGCAAGGAAGTTATAGTGGGAAAAAATAGGGGTTGATAGGATAGGTGCAAGATAATTGTTTGGGATCTAACTTGCGGTAATTCACTTCTAATATTTAAGTGATCTCTCGAATTCACTCAATTATTAGTTCAATCGTTCAGTAAAAAATCCTCTCTCGATTAAATCTTAACCTCACAAGATGATACCAATTTAAGCACGTGAAGATATGTAAGAATGCGTAGTGGATTGGTCTTTAGGAGAACCTGTCTCGATTATCCGCCTAAGTAGGTTTAATCAATGATTCATCTAGCCCCTCTCTATTATTAAGAAGAATTAAAGAACTCAACTAACAATATAATGTAAGGATATCACAAGTTATGTCTCTCTAGTGAATATAGATGTAACAATTAAATCATCCAAAAATGCTTCAACACATAAAACTGGAGTTATGATTCACAAACAATCATCAATACACCAAAACCATCAAACCCTAAAAAGAACTACCTCATAGATATGGAGCAATTCATCATAAAAAAAGTTAAAGTAGAGGAAAACATAAATTCAATCCAAACTGGGGTCTTGAGTGAGGAAGGAATGATGAAATCCTTGTGTTCGTGTTCTTCCAACTTCTCCTTAGCCTCCTTAGGTCGAATATGTGTCAAAAGTCCCAAAAATACCGTTTTTCCATGTATTTATACCAAGTAGGGTCGGGCTCAGACGAAAAAACCTTCTCCCCCGCGAAATATAAAAATACTCTGTAAAAATTGCATAGGAGCAATGCGCCATACGGGGCATTAGTGGAGATTTCCAGAGAGTTGGTTTCTGACAAATGGTAGGATTTTACACAGGCGCGACGCGCCACACGCCGCGCTAGTGTAGTTTTCTCAAAGTCCTGCTTTTTGCTTAGATTTTGACATCCAGACTTGGTCCTTGACCCTCGAACGGTATCCCGGCTTAATCACTTGGGATTTTACTAAGACTTCAGAGCTCCAAATCACTCGAATTAGCTTCATAACATTTACATAGCTCGGAAATCTCCTACAAGGCATAAAATACACAATCAGTGCAAAACACTAGCGATTAAAAGTTCAAACTCAATAAAGTGTAGTAAATTGGAGTGCAATAAGCAACTAAAATACGATATTATAGCCTACCATCAACACCCCACACTCAAACCATTGCTCGTCCTCGAGCAATCAAACTACACTTCATATTGACACGACCTTTTTAAGCAATTCTCATAACTCATCAAACCAAGAATATTTAAAATAGATTAAGCACAACAACGTAACATCATTCAAAATTTGACTCAAACGCACCGCACATTATTTATAACCCGCTCACTTACTCTAACACAGAGGTCAATGATATTACCTTTTCTTCATGAATCAAGTGCCCTCACCACAATAGAGAATCGTTCAATACTCAATAGAAATTAAGAATAATTAGGAACTCAAAATAGAAAGAATTCACTCATTCTCAGAAACAACATTCATATGCCACAAACTATGAACTATAGGCTTGCCCGTAGTGTACTACTTAACTAATTGAGTCCATTTTGTCAAGGATCAAGTGGGACTTTAATTGGTTGTAATGTAGGCTGTGGAATGGGTATGATACATTTAGATATAAGAGTAACTACACCTCCCTAAGCACTTTAATACATACATTTCATCGTTCAAAACCCCACACTTATGTCAAACCATAACTCCACCTTCATATCAATATGCATTAACTCCCACTTCTTTAAGCATAATTGCATCAAGATTTACCACTATCATGGAATATTTTTCACAATCAAACATTTTTTTTTTTCAAGTGGCTCTTACTTTTTTATTCAATACAATACACATTTCTCCTTATTTCATCAGTTTCACTCAAAAGCCAAACTAACCACCCCATACTTCAAATTTTACAAAGTTCATAATCAATTCAAGTGCTTACGAGAGATAAATAGTTCAAATAGATGGTCAATTCAAACAAATGGGTAAGGCTTGTAATGTGGTTGCTAAAGAAACAGGATTACAGGCTCAAGGGGGTTAACTAAGACACATAACAATTAGGTGGGTAAAAGCTTATAACTGGTTCAACAAAGAAATGCCAAAATCACTTTCAAGACTGAGCAAAACTACTATTTCGCTTTACAAACACATGGGGCAAGTTCTAGACATCAAATCCAATGCACAAAATACACAAAACGTCACACACACATGGCACATAACCTACTCAAGAATGGACTATCAAGACACTCTATTCAAAGTAGTTAAGCAAAGTTAAAATTATACAATTTAAAGTACTTATACAAGAGTCAAAAACTGAGCCTAAGCGTCACAACTAAAGTACTCACTATTCTCAAGGCATAATAAAGTCAAGAGATATTGCTTTCAATTCAAATCATAGCACAAGGTTTCCTATTATTCTACAAAACAAAAATTAACTACACCCTGTTCAAACAAAACCCTTGGAAAAGAACACGGCACAAAGAAAAATCAAGGGGGAATTATTACACTACCAAATTTTTTTTTTCTTTTTCTTTCGACTTTAACCCCTCAAGAAAACTGTCGAATGATATCCATCGTCGGGGAAAGTCAAAAATTTTAAAATTTTATGGGTTTTCTCATTTTTCTATCTCTAACTACTAAAACAGCAAAACTAAATTACTAACACAGATACATACAACATACAATTTTTCCCACCCCACAATTTAAGTTGTGGCATGACCCCATGACACACAATTTAAAAGCATAAGGTAAAGGAAACTTCCCTGAACTTTCAGTCGGAGTCTGAGTCGAAGTCGGGCTACATTCCACGCGCCCGAGCCAATGCACATATCGATGCGAAAAACTTCTTCTCAGCCTTCTTGGGGTACACCCCACACTTATCTTTTCCACTCGTTGCAGGCTTTTCTTTCGAGCTCTTTAGTTTCCACTCAACACCTGCAGTTGGCTTCTCCTTCTTCACCACCGTTTCTACATTCATCTCAAAAGTCATAGTCTCTTCACCCATTCTAAGCATGAATCTTCTCTTGTGTATGTCTAAGATTGCTCTACTCGTTGCTAAGAATGGTCTTCCTAAGATGAGAGGGACCTCCTTATTCTCCTCCATATTCACTACTATAAAGTCTACAGGAAATACAAACTTATCTACGCGCACTAAAATATCTTTCACTATCCCCTCAGGTATCAGAGTTGTTTGGTCAGCCAGCTGCAAAGATATTGGTACCGACCTTATCTCTCCAATCTCCCTCTCCAGCTTCCTGTAAATAGACAAAGGCATTAGATTAATTGAGGCACCAGAATCACATAAAGACTTATCAAATTAAGAAAAACCTAACGAGCAAGGTATAGTAAAACTCCCTGGATTTCCACACTTTTGTGGGAGTTTGTTTTGCAAGATTGCACTGCAATGCTCTGTGAGCTTGACTACTCATGTTTCTTCTATCTTTCTCTTCTTTGTCAGGATTTCCTTCAAGAATTTTGCATAAGCTGGCATTTGGGAGAGCACCTCTGTGAATGGCAAATTTACATTAACTTCTTTCAGGATATCCAGAAATTACTCAAATTGCTTGTCTAGCGTCTCTCTATAAAGCTTTTGGGGAAAAGGTAAAGCAGGCATGTGCTTACTCTCTTTAGATTCATCCCTTCTTGAATTCTCTTACTTCTTCTTGTTCTCAGTTCACTTCTTGCCTTTCTTCTTCTTACCAACTTTATTTTCAGCTGCTCCCCACTTTCTTTTTCAGGTACCACGATAGGGGTGGGCTTTTTCAGTACTTGTCCACTTCTCAAAGTTACAGCATTTACCGTCTCCTTGAGGTTTCTCTCAGTATCAGTTGGCAAAGTACTTGGGATCTTTTCAGACAATATGGTGGCAATTTGTCCCACTTGCTTCTCCAAGTTTCGCAACCCTATGCCAAGTTTTCTGATACCTGCACCATGAGTATCTAACCTCTCATCTGTCTTGACAATAAAGGACTTCATCAGATCTTCTGATTGGATTGTTGAGGTTGAAACTACTACCTTTGCTGATTTTGGAAGCCCGAAGCTCCTTGTCCCTGGAATCTGGGATTGTTTTGTTGGCATGCAGTTGCAGTACCCCCAGGTGAACTCCACGAAAAATCGGGGTGCTTCTGACCCATTGTATTGAAGTTATAATTTCCCACAGCATTTACTTCCTCAGTTGAGGCCCGACACTCATGAGTAAGGTGTCCTCTTCCACATATATCACAAGCTGCGTGCTTCTCACTTTGTATTGAAGCTAAGGTCAGTTTCCTTATCTCTTTCGCCATGTCATCAAGCTGTACTTGCACAGATGTATTAGCATCAACTTAGTAAACACCATTCCTTCTTCTTCTTTCAGCACTTTCAGAGGGCCACTGATTTGCATCTTCAGACAATTCGTCGAGAATAGTGACTATCTCCTCTGGTGTCTTTTTCATCAAAGGGCCTCCAGCTGCATTACTCAATGTTCTACGTGAGGCCGGTGTCAAACCATCCCAAAATCCTGTAATTGCATCCAGAATTCAATTCCGCTATGTTGACACTTTCGAACTAATTCCTTGAACCTCTCCTACGCTTCAAACACAGTTTCAGTCTCTTTTTCGCAGAAGTTATGGATTTCTATTCTAAATTTTCCCATCTTAGCTGAAGAAAAATATTTATCAAGAAATTTTTTGGTCATCTCCTGCCATGTTCTAATTGATCTCTGGGGAAAGCTTCGAAGCCACTGCTTTGCATCATCTTTGAGTGTGAAGGAGAATGCCCTTAAGTAAACTGCATCTTGTGAAACACCATTGTATTGAAAGGTGTTTATAATCTCCTTGAAGTCCATCAGATGTGTGTTTGGATCTTCGTTCATCTTCCCTCTGAAGACACAACAATTTTGAAGAGTTTGGAGCAACCCTTGCTTCAATTCGAAATTGCTCGCTGCAACTAGAGGCGGTCTAATACTTGACAATCCTTGGTTGTAGACCGATCTAGCCTAATCACCAAGTAGTCTCCCAGCCTCGGGAGGTATAATTTCGAACTGGTTTGCACCCATGGGTTGATTTTGATTAATTCTGTGACCCCTCTCTTCTTCATAAATAAGTTGTGAAGTGCTGCTTCCTCAGCATCTCGTGCAGCTTTTTCTCGTTGGTGGGCTGCCTCTCTTGCAACCAAATCCACATTATCATCATCTCCAGCCATAATTTTTTAGTTGAGGATTGCCTAACTTTCATTATATTCTCGTGGAGATTTCTTTCCTTCCTCAGCTGTCGCGGTTGTTTCTCGATTTCTGCTTCGTATGGTAGCACATCCTTCCCGAAAGATCGAGTCATACACCAATCTAACATGTAGCCTGCGCACAGTCAAAAAACATCAAACATAAAAAGGGAAAAATAAATAAAAAATATAAAAAAGAAAAACTCCTGAATTAGCACTACAAACTATTTCAAACACTATTGATTGCATATCCCCGGCAACAGCGCCAAAATACACGCATAATTATGCTCGCTAATCAAATATAGTATATTATAACATTGTATCCATAGGGATTGGATTTAAACAGTATTCTCGTAATTTCTAGCTTGGTTGCTATCCAAGATGATCAACAATTGAGATTTATATGATCTCTAACTAAAATTAACTAAGAATCTAAAGCTATTGACTAACGACAATCGAAATAAAGATAAGTAAGAAAGTTATCAGTGGGAGAAAATAGGGGTTGATAGGATAGGTGCAAGATAATTGTTTGGGATCTAACTCTAGGTAATTCACTTCTAATGTTTAAGTGAGTCTCTCGAATTCACTCAATTATTAGTTCAAACGTTCAGCAAAAACTCCCCTCTCGATTAAGTCTTAACCACACAAGATGAACCAATTTAAGCACGTGAAGATATGCAAGAATGCGTAGTGGATTGTTCTTTAGGAGAACCTCTTTCGATTATCCTCCTAACTAGGATTTACCAATAACTCAACTAGCCTCTCTTGATTACTAAGAAGAATTAAAAAACTCAACTAACAATATAATGCAAGGATATCACAAGTTATGCCTCTTTCGATTACATGAACTAGTGAATGTAGATGCAACAATTACATCATCCAAAAATGCTTCAATATATAAAACTAGAGTTATAATCCACAAAAAATCATCAAAACACCAAATCCATCAAACCGTAAAGAGAACTACTCCATAGATATGGAGCATTTCATCACAAATAAAGTTAAAGTAGAGAAAAATATAAATTCAATCCAAAATGGGGTCTTGAGTGAGGAAGGAATGATGGAATCCTTGTGCTCGTGTTCTTCCGACTCCTCCTTAGCCTCTTTAGGTCGAATATGTGTTAAAAGTCCCAAAAATATTATATTTTCATGTATTTATACCAAGTAGAGTTGGAAGACGAAAATACCTTCTCCCGCGCGAAATAAAAAAATACTCTGTAAAAATTGCATAGGTGCACCGCATGGGGCGATACGCCACGCGGCGCATTAGTGGGGATTTCTAGAGACTTGATTTCTGACAGATGAAAGGATTTTACACAGGCGCGCGCGGCGCGAGTGTAGTTTTCCCAGAGTCCGGCTTTTGCTTCGATTTTGGCACCCAGACTTGGTCCTCGAACCCCGAATGCGATCCCGACTTAATCCCTTGGGTTTTTACTAAGACTTCAAAGCTCTAAATCACTCGTATTAGCTCCATAAAATTTACATAGCTCGGAATTCTCCTACAAGGCATAAAATACATAATTAGTGCAAAACACTGCGATTAAAGTTCGAACTCAATTAAAGTGCAGTAAATTAGAGTGCAATAAGCAACTGAAACACGATTTTATAGCCTACCATCATTATCCTAGTCTTTGTTCTTCTTGATGAACGATCAAAGTTTAGTTTCTATCTAATTATTTATTTCTGTTTATGTGTAGGAGAAATGGGGTGATGCAATTGGAAATGGTGGCGGAAAGTCAATTTGATCTTAATGTGAATGCGAAGAATGTTTGGATAATAATGATGTTTAATATTCATGATACTATAAGAATATACTCACTTTTGGAAAGTTTATTGTTAACGAGCATTTTGACACATTGATTTATTAGTATGTGTATTCATTTGAATTATTTTTTTGGTATTTATTAGCTAATTTAGCTCTTTATATCATCAAATATATGATAATAACGCATATGCTTTAAATGATAGTGATTACATGATAAATGTAAATTGTAAATTTTTTTTAAAAATTAAAAAATAAATTGCATAGCCTAGCCAGAATTGCACGCTTTAAAAGTGTGGCCGTATGTATGTACGTTTACCATGCATATAAGGAAAGACTACACTTTCTAAGTGTTCCTTTAGAAGACACGGTTAACAAGTGTGGCCTAAAAGGTAACAAAGGCTACGCTTTTTGTGTGTAGCTGTTGGGTATAAAAGTGTTGCTATACGGGGTGTAACAAGCGTTGTCTTTGTTATCTAATAAAAGCGTGGCTTGTATGGCAACATTTGAAAAGCGTGCCCTTAAGTCAAAGGTTACGCTTCTTTTGGCCACTCCCAAAAAAGCGTCGCGCAAAGTCGAAAAGTGTGGCCTTTGATCAAAGGCCACACTTTTTGCTAGTTTAGGCCACACTTTTCCAGGGTAGTCAAAGGCCTAAAATATTCTAGTGAGTAATAAATTAGTTCTTCCGTAGCTCTTAATGATTTTATAATACAAGAATTTTTTTCACAACATCCATTTGGTGAATGTCTCCTTTACGGAGAAAATTATATCATAATAATTGTCATGGTCAAATCATCATAAGCAACATCATTTCTTTCTTTAAATTTGCCTTTAATAACTTTTTATAAGGCACGTCAAAATATTTTTGGCGCACCACATGTACGCGACCAATGACATATTCTTGTAACCACACAGTAATATTCATTATCTTCTTTCTCTCAAACCTCCAGTAGAGGTGAGTTGTAGTATTTATCCAACCATGCATAAGCATATTCTTATATATAATTTATATCACATATATATATATTTCAATATTCACTTTCAGGCTTGAGTCTGCATTTATAATGCTTATCATAAGTCACGTTTTAAAAAATGGACAATAATCATGTGAACTGTCTCGTATTAACAGCCCACATTGATACATATTTCCTTCACCTTTGAAAGGTTATTTTGAGAACCCTTATTGTTCTCCTTTTACATTTACCATAATGATGACTATTATTATTTTGGTCTTTGGCACGCCCACGTTCATTGGTCAACCACTTGTCTTCACTTATTATGCAACGCTATCACATTTACTTTAAGAATGGAGCAAATCAAGTGGGACAAACTTCATGATTTTTCATGAAAACATATTATTTTTCCTTAGTCATATGAAGGCAACATTGAGACTCAAACCCAATATCTTACTCATATGAAGGCATGTAAGGCTATAATGTATTGGACTCAAACCCAACATCTTATTATCATGGTGTGCTAGAACTTGAACCGGTATCTTATCCTCAAGGTGTAATGGGACTTGAACCCATCGTCTTACCTTCGACCAATAGCATAATAAGCCAAAGTGCGACGGAGACTCATCCTTGAGCCTTTAACATATTATCACTTGGAATTGTTTATTGTCAAATTCTCTCAAATTTATCGTGCGAACTTAGAGGGATCTTTAATCACTTAGGATTTAGATCCTCTGAAGTTCTTCTATGAGAAACCACCTGCTTAAAACCACCACAAAGAAAGCATTGTTAGCGATAGTGAGGGATAAAGAAGAGCAAAAGCATCTAAAGCTTCTGATTACTGGCTGTTGGAAAAAATGTATAAAATTAGATTATTTGGCAACAAAATTCATCTACAATATAACCAATCAAAATTGATTTTTTGATTTTTCTTTTTCTTTTTTCCCTTTCTATTTCTTAAATCCCTCATCAGTTGTAATATATATAACTCAGTAACAATGCTTAAAATCGGTGGCTAGTAGTTGGTTCAAAATCTTATGGCATCGCATAAATATTGAAAAAAATATCGTTTCTAGTTCTTAAAAATCTTTCAATCAAATGGTCATTGTCTCATGTTTGGATATGAAAGCTAACAATATATTATCAAAAATAGGCAACATGCTTTCAACAAAACGAACAAAGAAAAACGCGATAAAATGAAAAATATAGAAATTATGAAATCCAAGCTTTACCTTAAAACCGATCGGTGTATTAAATCATACCTCAATATTAGTGATTGCTCTCCTAATTATGACCAATCAATTTTGGAACCATACCAAAAAGTGTTGCTGACATTTCAAGGCAACAGTAGTATGCTGAAATGGCTTGGGATTCGAAGACTGTAATTTATATTTATTGGTCGCATTAGTCATTCTTTTCTAGTTCTCGTAATGAGATTAATCAGAACATGGGCCGAAGAAGAATCACGGTTGGTTAGAGACTCGTACTGATAACGTGTTAAGAAATTAAGCTCAAAGAAACAATATGAAACAATAAAATAGACATACAATAGATGTAGAGAGGATGAGAGAATTTTCTTATTTCATCAAGTGTTTTCCAAGTGTGTAAAATGTGACGTCCAAACCCTCTATTTATAGGATGATATTTAGGTAATACCAAGGAATGTTATGAACATGGTATTAACTATTAAGATCATGAGGGAAGATCATGAAGGAGGTTATGAAGGTGTGAGAGTTACGACCATAATAGTAAGAAATAGTGAGAGTTATCTACATAATGGAAAAAAGTAGTAGAAGTTATATCTGATCAGTGAACATCCATATAAATATATATTTCATAACAGAAACTCTTTATACTCCAGCATATATGTGATGGAGTTCAAACTTTCACAAAATAAGCTTTAGAAAAATATGCTGGAGTTCAATTAAGGAGTACGTCTTCTCCTTGTTCTTCATTGTCTTCACTTCTTTGTCATCTTCCATTAGTAAGTAAAAACCAACTAAAATCATAGCAAACATCTGACGAACTCCATGAAATTATATAAAGATTTTGGATATAGGGAATAACGGAGACCTTCTGTCACGATCCTAACTCCGAACTCGGTCGTGATGGCGCCTCTCGTGAAGACAAGGCCAGCCAATTTAACCAAAATCTCATTTTAAGCAGTTAATTAACATGAAAATAATATAAGCATGATTTAATAGCAATAATTCGCGGAAATATAGCTAACCATAATAGAAACCATCCCGACACAGCCCAAACCGGGGTGTCACAAGTCATGAGCAACTATGGATTCTGATACAAGTCTACTAAATACAATATCTGGCATAACTGTTTGAAGAACATAGAAATAATAAGATAAGGGAGATACGGGGCTGCGGACGCCAACAGCTACCTCGTAATCTCTGAATCACCGCCTGGACGGGAGGAGTCAGCACTACGGAGCGGAACTAACAACGCTTGAATCTGCACACATGGTGCAGGGAATAATGTGAGTACTCCGACTCAGTGAGTAATAAATATAAATAATGATTGAAAGTAAGAAAGCACGTAAAGCACAAGGCATTCTATAATGAAGCAGTAAAACATCATTTGAAAACAGTAAATCAGTGAGAAATCAAGTAAAATCTCCTTTCAACAGTTAAACATGTAATTTTTCAGGTAAATAATGTAAAAAAAAAGAAGATAGAAGATCGCCCCTCGGGCTCAGTATCAACAAATCCGCCCCTCGGGCAATATCGCAGAACAGTACCAGTGCCTTGGGCTCAAATCTCAGAACAATACCAGCCCCTCGGGCTATCACATGGAACAGTATCAGCCCCTCGGACTACCACATAGTACAATATCAGCCCCTCGGGCTATATCTCACATCACAGTGGGTACCCGCGCTCACTAGGGGTGTACAGACTCGGGGAGGTGCCCCTTACGGCCCAAGTGCAATATCAAGCCACCTCGTGGCATCAAATCTAGGCTCTCGGCCTCATATCAGTCACAAGCCACCTCGTAGCATATAAAGTATCTCAGGCCCTAGGCCCCATATCACTCAGTATATCCTCACATCTAGCCCTCGGCCGCACTCAGTCAGAAAATCATCACAAGCCCCTCGGGCGTAGTAAAACAGTAGTTCTCAGCCCAAAAATATCATTAAAATATTATTTAAGTCTAAAAAAACTGAGTAAAAGTGGCTGAGTTGTAAAACAGTGAAAAACAACATGACCGAGTTCAAGTAATAAGTCAAAATAGTGAGGAAATAGTGATAAAAATCCCCGAAGGGTTCAAATAATTGTCATGAAGACCAAATATGGCAATCAGCCCAAATCATGATAATAACAAATAAGTTTCAGTCAAATACGCGGTTAAAAAATCATCAATCGGGACGGACCAAGTCACAATCCCCAGTAGTAAACGACCCCACGCTCATCATCGAGCGTGTGTCTCACCTCAATATAGCACTACGATATACAATCCGGGGTTTTAAACCCTCAAAACATCATTTACAATCACTACTCACCTCGAACCGGCTAAATCCCTATGTAAAGGCTTGCCTTACGCAAATCCCACATTAGTATAGGCAAATCCCACATCAGTTGGAGAGGAGAACGAAGAGTGCCTTATAAGGGCTTGGATACCTCTCCCTTGTAGACGCGTTTTAAAAACCGTGAGGGGCGAAGGCCCCAAAGCGGACAATTTCTACAAACGGTGGCCTGGGCTGATACAGTTGGTATCAGAGCCGGTGCCGGGCCGGTGGTGGGGCAAACCCAGTGGTGGGGCAAACCTCAGCGAGGACGCTGAGTGGGGGGGGGGGGGGAGTGAGTGTAAAGGCTTGCCTTAGGCAAATCCCACATTAGTATAGGCGAATCCCACATCGGTTGGAGAGGAGAATGAAGAGTGCCGTATAAGGGCTTGGATACCTCTCCCTTGTAGACGTTTTAAAACCGTGAGGGGCGAAGGCTCCAAAGCAGACAATTTCTACAAGCGGTGGCCTGGGCTGTTACACCCTAGCCCCCGACGCCTTTGCCGCTCGAATTGACCTCCACGCGCGTCGAATCTATCCAAAATCAGAACGAATACGTCACAATATGCTGAGTAGACAAAGCCCAAGCGAAAACAATCGAAAAATACCAAAAATTCTGAAGCAAAACCCGAGCCCCACACTTCTCGAAGCTCAGAAATTTTCACATCAACGAGTTCCTTATCTCCCAACGAGTCCATACATATCAAAAGCTCTCAAATCCGACCCCAAATGGTCCTCCAAATACCCAATTAGAATTTCAAAATCCAAAGCCCTATTTCTTTCATTTTTAGCAAGACTTCAATGATTTTCTAGGTGGATTTCACAATATAAACGAGTTTTAGGTCCGAAATTCTTACCTCCAATCGATTCTCCTTGAATCCCTCGTTAATTTCCTTCAAGAACCTCAAAAAATGAGCAACTATGGGTGAAAATATACCCAAAATCGCGGACAAGAAGACTTAAAAACATTCTGCCGAAGCTAAAAAAAAAACTGTAATTTTTCCAAAGATGAAATAGTCTATTTAACCACCCAAAACTCACCCGAGGCCACTGGGACCTCAACCAAATATGCCAACATATCCCATAACATCATTAAAACTTGTTCCAACCTTCGGAACGCTCAAAACAACATCACAACACCAAATTCGCGTCGGATTCAAGCCTAAGAATTTCAAAATCTTCTAAATTACTCTTTTGATAAAAAACCCAACCAAACCACGTCCGAATGACATGAACTTTTGCACACACATCCTAAATGACCTAACGAAGCTACAACAACTCTCGGAATTCCATTCCGACCCTCGGATCAAAATCTCACCTAACAACCGGGAATCGCCAAAATACTAACTCCACCAATTCAAGCCTAATTCTACACCGGACCTCCAAAACCAATTCCGATCACACTCCTAAGTCATAAATCACCTCCCGAAGCTAACCGAACCATCGGAACTCACATCCGAGCCCTCTAACTCATAAGTCAACATCCGATTGACTTTTTCAGCTTAAACCTTCTTAAAAGAGACTAAGTGTCTCATTTCTTACCAAATCCACTCCGAACGCAAACTACTCAACTCGATCACATAAAACACGGATAACGAAGGATAATGAAGCAGAAATGGGGGAAACAGAGCGGTAACTCATGAGACGACTGGCTGGATCGTCACATCCTCCCCAACTTAAACAGACGTTCGTCCTCGAACGAGTCAAGAAACATACCTGAAGCCTCAAATAGGTGAGGATATCTGCTTCGCTTCTCCCGCTCGGTCTCCCAGGTAGCCTCCTCTATGGGCCGAGCTCTCCACTGCACTTTCATTGAAGTTATATCCTTTGACTTCAACTTTCGAACCCGACGACCCAAAATAGTCACTGGCTCCACATCATAGGTCAAATCATCATCCAACTGAACCGTGCTGAAGTCCAAAACATGAGACGGATCCCCAATATACTTCCGGAGCATAGAAACATGAAATACCGGGTGCGCACTCGACAAGCTGGGTGGCAAAGCAAGCTCATAAGCCACCTCCCTAATCCTCCGAAACACCTCAAACAGCCCAATGAACCGAAGACTCAATTTCCCTTTCTTCTCGAATCTCATAACACCCTTCATGGGCGAAACCTTCAGCAAGACCTTCTCACCAACCATGTAGGACACATCTCAAACCTTCCTACCAGCATAACTCTTTTGCCTCGACTGCGCTGTACGAAGCCTCTCCTGAATTACTTTCACCTTCTCTAGAGCATCCTGAACCAAATCAGTCCCCAATAGCGTAGCCTCGCCGGGCTCGAACCAACCAACTGGAGATCTACACCGCCTCCCATACAAAGCCTCATACGGAGCCATCTGAGTACTCGACTGGTAGCTGTTGTTATAAGCAAACTCTTCAAGCGGTAGAAAATCATCCCATGAACCTCCAAAATCAATAACACATGAACGCAACATGTCCTCCAATATCTGAATAGTACGCTCGGACTGCCCGTCCGTCTGAGGATGAAAAGCTGTGCTCAACTCCACCTGAGTACCCAACTCTCTCTGCACGGCTCTCCAAAACTGCGAATTAAACTGAGTACCTCTATCTGAAATGTTAGAAACTGGGACACCATGCAGCCGAACAATCTCCCGGATATAAATCCCTGCTAACCGCTTTGAAGAATAGGTAGTACACACAGGAATGAAGTGTGCGGACTTGGTCGGCCAATCCACAATCACCCAAATAGCATCAAACTTCTTCAAAGTCCGTGGAAGTCCAACAATAAAGTCCATAGTGATCCACTCCCACTTCCACTCAGGAATAACCATCTGCTGAAGCAAGCCACCCAGTCTCTGATGCTCATATTTTACCTGCTGACAGTTGAGACACCGAGCTACAAATCCCATAATTTCTTTCTTCATTCTTCTCCACCAATAGTGCTGTATCAAGTCCTGATACATCTTCGTGCCACCTGGATGAATGGAGTACCGCGAGCTGTGGGCTTCCTCCAGAATCAACTCCCGAAGCCCATCCACATTGGGCACACTAATCCGGCCCTGCATCCTCAACACTCCATCACCGTTGATGGACACATCTCTGGCATCATCATGCTGAACTCTGTCCCTAAGGGAAAGCAAATGCGGATCGTCATACTGGCGCCCTCTGATGCGATCATATAAGGAAGACCGAGAAACCACACAAGCCAACACCAGACTAGTTCCGAAATATCTAATCTCACAAACCGATTGGCCTAGGCCTGAACATCAACTGCAAGGGGTCTCTCCCCAACTGGAATATATGCCAAACTTCCCATACTCACTGCCTTTCGGCTCAAAGCATCGGCCACCATATTGGCCTTTCCCAGATGGTACAATATAGTGATATCATAATCCTTGAGCAACTCCAAACATCTCCGCTGCCTCAAATTAAGATCCTTTTGCTTGAACAAATGCTTAAGGCTGCGATGATCAGTAAACACCTCACAAGATACGCCATACAAGTAATGCCTCCAAATCTTCAATGCATGAACTTTGGCAGCTAGCTCCAAATCATGAATGGGGTAGTTCTTCTCATGGGGTTTCAACTGACGAGAAGCATAAGCAATAACTCTACCCTCCTGCATCAACACACAACCAATCCCAACTCTCAAAGCATCACAATACACGGTATATGAACCTGAAGCTGATGGCAAACCAATACTGGAGCTGTGGTCAAGGCTGTCTTGAGCTTCTGAAAGTTCTCCCCACACTCGTCCGACCATACAAATGGAGCACCCTTCTGAGTCAATTTGGTCAAGGGCGATGCAATGGATGAGAATACCTGAACAAACCGACGATAATGGGCTGCCAACCCAAGAAAGCTATGAATCTTTGTGGCCGAGGACGGTCTAGGCCAACTCTGAATCGCCTCTATCTTCTTTGGATCAACCTGAATACCCTCGCTGGACACTACATGCCCCAAGAAAGCCACTGAACCGAGCCGAAACTCACACTTAGAGAATTTTGCATAAAGCTTCTCCTCCCTCAATCTATGCAATACAACTCGCAAATGCTCTGCGTGCTCCTCCTGACTACGCGGGTACACCAGAATATCATCAATGAATACAATAACGAACGAATCAAGATAAGGCCGAAATACACTGTTCATCAAATGCATGAACGCTGCTGGGGCATTGGTTAGCCCGAAAGACATAACAAGAAACTCATAGTGACCATATCTAGTCCTCAAAGCAGTCTTAAGAATATCTTAATCCCTGATCTTCAACTGCTGATAACCCGAACGGAGATCAATCTTAGAGAACACTCGCGCTCCCTGAAGCTGGTCAAATAAATCATCAATGTGAGGCAAAGGATACTTGTTCTTAATTGTTACCTTATTCAATTGCCTATTATCGATGCACATTCTCATTGTGCCATCCTTCTTCTTCACAAACAGAACCGGTGCACCCCAAGGTGACACACTAGGCCGAATGAACCCCTTATCTAGGAGTTCCTGAAGCTGCTCCTTTAATTCTTTCAACTCTGCTAGTGCCATACGATATGGCGGAATAGAAATGGGCTGAGTGCCCGGCACCAGGTCAATACCAAAATCAATATCCCTGTCCGGTGGCATGCCCGGTAGTTCTGCAGGAAATACATTGGGAAAATCCCTCACAACTGAAACAGAATCAATGCTAGGAGTCTCAGCTCCAACATCCCTCACAAACGCTAGATATGAAAGGCAACCCTTCCCAACCATACGCTGGGCCTTCAAGAACGATATCACTCTACTAGGAACATAATCAGTCACACCACGCCACTCGATCTGCGGTACACCCGGCATAGCCAAAGTGACTGTCTTAGCATGGCAATCTAGAATAGCACGATACGGAGATAACCAATCCATGCCCAAAATGACATGAAAATCCACCATGCTCAATAGCAATAGGCCCACTCGTGTCTTCAGACCCCCAATAGTCACCACACATGACCGGTACACACGGTTTACAACAGTATCGCCCACCAGGGTAGACACATAAACAGGTAAAGCAAGAAACTCCTGGGGAGTACCCAAATAATGAGCAAAATATGAGGACACATAAGAATAGATGGAACCAGGATCAAATGATACAGAGGCATCTTTGTGGCAGACTGAAACAATACCTGTAATGACAGCATATGAAGCAATGGCATCTGTCCTGCCTGGAATAGCATAGAAACGATACCTGGCCACCGCTTGATCGACCTCCCCCTCTGGGGCGAACCCTGGCTGCCTGACCTCCACCCCTAGCTGGCTGGGCGGGTGGTAAAGTAACTAGAGCAGAAGTCGAGGGCTGACCCCTCTGCTGAGACGAACTAGCACCACGATGAGGACACTGCCTCCACATGTGGCCCATCTCGCCACACTCATAACAGCTCCCTAGTGCTGGAGAAAGGACTGAAGGGAACCCCTCGCACCGGAGTGTCTAGCAGATGCACTCGGCATAGAAGAACCCTGGGCTGACGGAGCACGAGCTGAACTCTGAGCTGGAAGGGCGCTGAGTGATGACTGGCCCTGCTGCAACCCATGATAACCACGACCTGAAGATGCCCTGCGATACTCTGGACGCGCTGACTGAGCAGGCCTGAAAGAACGACCTCTACCATGCTGAAACTGGCCCCTCGAAGGAGTACCACTATAATTTCCCGATCCTCAAGGCCTCTTGGCTTCCCTCTCCTCTCGCTCCTAACGACGAACCGTCTCAATCTCGCGAGCGATATCGACCACCTCCTCGAACATAGCACCCAACACTCTCTCTCTGGTCATAAGAATACGGAGATGATAGTTAAGGCCATCAACAAATCTCCTGATCCTCTCACGATCTGTCGGAACCATCCAGACGGCATGATGAGCCAACTCAGAAAACCTCGAATCATACTGTGACACAATCATATCCCCCTGTCGCAACCACTCGAACTGTCTACGCAGCTCCTCTCTGCGGGACTGCGGCACATACTTCTCCAAGAAAAGAGCGGAGAACTGCTGCAAAGTAAGGGGCGCTGCACCAACCAGCCTACGCCTCTCATACGCCTTCCACCAAGTGAAGGCAGCTCCAGAAAACTGAAAGGTGGTCTAGACTCAAGAATCCCTGCTGTACGGAGCATCCGCTGACACTTATCAAGAAAACCCTGGGCATCCTCGCCCTCAGCACCACTAAATGACGGAGGCTGGAGTCTACCAAACCTCTCAAGACGACGCTGCTCATCATCCGGCATAACTGGTACCATGAACTCCTGGGTTGGTGCAACCGGTTGGGTTGGAGGTGCCCCCGGCGTCTGAAGTCCCTGCACTACCTGCTCAGGTGTGCGAGCAGCGGGAGTCTGATTGCCTCCCCCGGCCTGTGAAGTAGCTGCTGCTGTGGTGGCTGAAATTGCCTGAGCCAGGCCAGTGCAAACGGATAAGTGTTGGAAAATGCATTCTTATTTATGTAACCTTAACTAATGACTTTGTGTCTTATTATAGGTTTTGATAATCGACAAACCATCATGGACAAACTACTGAGATTGCTATGGACTTTGTTAGAGTACAAGTCGAGCTTTCAAGATACTAGGAGTCGATGCATGGAACAAGTCGATGAAGCAAAAAGATTGAAGACAAATGAAGTTGTCATTTAGTCTTAATGTTATTTTGAGTTTTAATGTGTTTGATTTATTTATCGTCTTTAATAACTTGGCTTAAAGTTTTAAAACGATTTCAAACACAAATTAAAACATTTTTCAAAACAATTGGTTTTCACAAAATACCAAAATAATTGATTAAAATTTGCGCTGGAAATTTTCAGGAAAGAACCATACATCAATGTCACTGTAGCAACATCACTGTAGCAATGTTACTGTAGCAAATTCCAGAGAGTTTGGGAATCGATTATCAGCCTTAAATAATCGATTATCTGAGTTAGATAATCGATTATCTGAGTTAAATAATCGATTATCTTTGTTACCGTTAGGCTCCAACGGATAGTTTTTGTTACTAATCGATTAGTTATTTGAATTAATCGATTATATGGCAACGGGCAGAAGACTTATTGCCCTTAAACTCTTGTTTTCTCAAATGGGAGTTTTGCCAAATATTGCCAACGGTAATGTGAGGTTTTGGGGTTATAAATACACCCTCTTAAACCTCATTTGAACACAACACAATACCCAAAATCATAAGATAAATTGCTTCAAGTATTCTTACTTATTTGAGCTATATTTTGAGCTATTTCTTGAAAGCATTGTTGTGTTCTTGAGCTATAATTTTATTCACTTCATCTACTCTTGAGAGAGTTGTAATTCGAGTGAAAATAGTGTTGTCATACACTTGTTAGGAAGAGTGTCTTCCTTGATTGTATTGCAAAGCTTGTGTGATCAAGTTTTGTGTTGTAACGGTTTGTTAAGCACCCGTAAGCTTGACAAGTGATAGTGGAAATCTCAAGTGCGATCTTGAGGAGTGGACTAGCTACACGTTGTAGTGAACCACTATACATCTGGGTGTACGCTTTCTCTT